>CM038551.1:5762268-6362268 GCA_021527575.1 Ensete glaucum | reverse complement strand
GTCCCAGCACAAGCACCTGAACAAAGGGAGTAGCCTGCCGAAGCCGTCGGCGGTGCCCCGCCAACAAAGCTTCCAAAAGATCGTGAAGGCCGTCTCGACGACTCCTTATGAGCTCCACGTTATCTGCGGCCAGAATGATCACACGGCCAACTGAGGTGCCGGAATCCGTCAAGATGGAGCTCAATATATTTTAGGGATGGAGCTCAATATATTTTACTTGATAGGGTAAAACATATTGCCTTTTTTGATCAGTGAATCAAAATGTACCATGCCATAAGAACTATATCTTAATAGCAAATAAGCATCTTGTTCTTTTCTTGAGGTAAATTATTGATTAAAAATTTAAAAATTTAGTTGTTATATTTTGCACCACATTAGTTTGATGATGAAGTGACAATTCATTTATCAAAGATTGAGGGTTCGAAATCTTATTTGATATAAGTAAAAAAAGACTTTAACTGAAAAGGTTATATGCTGGAATATCGTCTTTCTCACTTATCTTTTATAAAAAAAAATATATTTAATTAAAAATAATCAAACCCCTCAATGGTGTCAAATATTGTTGATTAAAGGTTCAAAAGGCATCATATCTTAATGTTAGAGATATTTGAAGTGAAGAAGGAGAAATTTACCTTGGAAGAGACTGGTAGAGAATTATACAGCGTACAGGAAAACGACAACAGCATCGGGCTTTGCTGCCTGTCCCAAAGCGCCCGTCTCTTATTTGATGCCACAGCTTACCCGTTGCATTCATTACCCGGTTGCTGGGATTCGGTAGTTCCCCAAGACACGCAACACTCGGTTTTCTGTCTTCGCGGACGGCCAATATTAATCGCACTTCAGAGACGCAAAAGGCAGAAGGAAAGCAACGATGTCACCCTTTCTTCGTCCGCCCTCCTCTCTTCCTCTACTCCTCCTCCTCCTCCTCTTTCTGAATTGCTTCTGCTTCCGATCGGCCGTCGGTGGTGAGAGTCCGACGGCGTACGAGGTGCTGGGGTCGTACGACTTGCCGATAGGGCTGCTTCCCAAGGGCGCCATCGGCTACGACCTCGACGCATCCACCGGCGCCTTCGCCGCCTACCTGAACGGCAGCTGCAGCTTCTCCCTCGAGGGATCCTACCAGCTCCGCTACAGCCCCACCATCTCCGGCCGCATCGCCTCCGACCACCTCTCCGATCTCCGCGGCGTCAGCGTCAAGGTCCTCTTCTTCTGGGTCAACATCATCGACGTTCGCCGCCTCGGCGACTCCCTCCGCTTCTCCGTCGGCGTCGCCTCCGCCGACTTCGCCATCAACAACTTCTACATGTGCCCCCGCTGCGGCTGCGGCTTGAACTGCCCCGATGACGACGACGTTGCGGCCGGATTCAACCTCCGATTCCATCCGGATGCTGTAGCTCGCTCTTGAGCACTATTAGCAGCATATGGTAATTTTAGGGCTTTGTATGTTCCCCCTGTAGATCTGGGTCGGATCAGGACGGAGCTATCTCGAATCATATGGTGAAATGGAGACACATATATAAACTCGATTCGTCGCCATCGTTAAATATGAAGTGGATTTTGGGGCTTTGGAGTGTGCATTGATTCCCGATTGTTCGAATGTAGGACACTTGTTCTACATGGTGAAAGAGGAAATTTGTTTAGGTGATCAAAGGACGAACTATAAAATTAGGGCAACTGATGTAAAGGGAATAAGAACTACTAAACTGAGGAATTAATCATGTAGAATATAGTTGGAACACTAAACTGCATACCGAGAAAATGGATTTGAATGGCTTCAATTTTTTTCTCTGGAACACTTGGCTTTCTTCGCTGCCCATGATCTACAAAAGGTATATAAAAAAAAAAAAGGTATTTAATATGAAGTTTGATAGCCAAAAAGTTCAAAAGATACAAGGAGCTTTATCATTTGCAAAGACTACAACGCTCGTCATCTTGCCAAAGCAACCATTCATAGATCAGGCACAGTTGTTGCAATACAAGAACAGATACTGATCGTTCTGATGGCCGAAGTACAAAACTAGCTGCAATAGACGATGTGGATGGAAGCCTTAGGCATTGGGTACTTCATACCGTTACTATTATCATGAAATTAATTCCAAAATATTATCTAGCAAATGAGAATAGGGCGCATGGATTGTTATCTCAAGGAAGCCATTATTCTCCAATCATGCTTTTTACGCCTGCCTCGATGGTGGGCCTTCTGCTCTGCAAATTTACTCTCGTTGCCAATTTCCATCTGATCAGTATCTGACAGTAGATAAAATTATCAGATTAGTTATAGCGTGTCTGAATCAACGAAGGAAGACAAGCAGATATAAGTCAAACCATCAAGAGCACAACTCTATTTTTTTTCTTCTTCTTTTAAGGATAATATCAAGGACAAGAGCTCAAAATAACAGGCTTGCAAAATACATGTAAAGGCCCTAGATGGCAATTACATGCAAGGTTCACAAAGTATATATAGTTTATGCAGCATATGTAGCATCCTCTCGAGTCTGTTAAGCAGTGTTTGAGGGAGCATCCCTTGTTGAAACTCACAGCATAAATACTATATTTGATTTTTTCCGAGCAATTGCCAAATGCTACCAGCAACCCTTTTGAATAAATCTAGCATTCTACACCAGGAGAAAAAAAAAACATATGATTGCAGGAAAGATAGGAAGTCTCATCTGACAAATCTGTCATCTGAAGGCGAGAATGAAGGCATCTACAGTCAAATATTTTAATTCAATTTTTTTACCTCAAACATATGATATCTTTTTGCCTCCCACCCCCTCTCTCGATGGCACAACTATATATTTTTCTCACGAATCCTAAGTTATACTCATATGTTCTCCCTTCACTCTCTCTGCTTCCATCTCCACGCATGTGATAATAGTAGCTAGAACGGTAAGGAAAGAGACTGAATATGGGAGCAGAAAACCTTTATATCAAAAATGGAATATATTTTATTTTTTTATTAATTTCTTATTGTAACACCTTGATCAGTCCCATATCAAAAATGAATAAGACCAAGATTGATTTATAAGAATTTAATAGGTGTATAATTATAAATTTTAATTTTGGTCGATGGTTTGAGCTTAGTAAAGTTGACAAATCAATTATCCATGTGGGTGTAACATTAAGATTAGTCCCACATTGGAGGTAGACAAGATTAAGATTAACTTATAAGAGTCTACTGAGTGTTTTATTATAAATTTAAGTTTAAGTATTTTGGCCAATTAACATGCCAAATATCCCATCAGGCTAAATCTTGATACATGTATCTTTTTAGTCAAGTAGTCTAAAATCACATAAACCGTATGAAGCACAAGACCCTCCAATATAGTGGCGTACTTATGTTTGACACATGTCGGACACGGATTCGACACAACTAGACACGTCTGAACATGTCTTTTTTTAATAATGTCGGATACAACATGGCGGGTCGGACTCGGGTTTCCTCACCATGAGTAAACTTTGAAACCGAGATTCCTCATCACAAGCAAACTACGAAGGGAACATGAAACCTCTGAATCCTTCTTCCTCGTGGATTCAGGGATTTACAAGCAGATTATCGGTGTCAAATACCTCAGGACCCGACCAACCGACCAAACCCTTCTTCCTCACCAGCGAAGCCTCTGCCCTTCGCCCCAAGTCCCCCTCTCTATCATTACGTGCTATCATCATGCTCTTAAGCCCTCCACCCTGAGTCCCTCTCTCTACTGTCGTGCTCTACTACGCTGGTTAAGCCCTCCACCCCAAACCCCCCTATACCGTTGTGCGCTATCGCGCTCTTGAACCCTCGGTCCTTAGACAACTATTGTGTGCTCTCGGGCGCTCGACGACATCACTAGCGTCTAGCGAAGCATCTTCCGCAATAGTGTGTGACAAAGCTTCTTCCTCAGCAAAGGTTAATTAATTTTATTATTTTAGTTCTCGAATCTGGGTTTTTAATACTAATCTAGGGGTTAAAACTATGTCTATAAAATTTAAATATATAAATACTATAAAACATATTAATCAAATAATATATATACATATATATTAAAAAATGTGTCCTCGCTTATGTCCGTATCGTGATTTTTTTAAAAATAACATGTCACCGCATCTGTGTCGTGTTGTGTTCATGCTTCATTGCATTAAACCTAGTTCAAGTGGATTAAAGGAATTTATTTTTCTGTTGTTTTCATGTAATTTTCTGCCCAATAAGCAAAACTTTTATTTTTGTACTACTTTCTGCTAAATCTGATGAAAATTTTTAATTAGGTTGAGTTTTGACTTCTAGCCATTCTTGCTTCAATTTGGTTTAGGTTTTGAGAAACTTGAGGGGATTGGTTTTGGAAAAACCGAGTCCAATTTGTTTCAAAAATTAGGTCCTAACCAAGATGTATTGGGACAAAGATATATCTACAAGGGGTTGAATACCTAACCACTTCATTTGTTGAAGAGAGATACCTCCCCAGCTGAGCTGCATATGATCAGTACAATAATGGTTTGCATTTATCAGCTTCGTTGATCAATATGGTAAATGAAACTTTACAGCATAGTTCTACCAGCCACATCTAGACTTAGACATAACTTAAAATCTATATTCCATATGGATGGCAAACAGTAAATCTAGTTATCAGCATTGGTAAATAGATTGACAATCATATTATTGTTATGTTTTTTTAATTTTAAAAATATATCTAACATCACATGTGACTTGTGCCTTTTGGCATGTAAATAATATGAGTTTGTCCAGTTCTTATCATCTACCATGTTAACTACTACAACAACAGTAGGTAATAACTCAATATCTATGCTTCAACTATGCAATTAAGGATAATCAGTTATCAAGAATGCAACCATCTCGACAAAACCTATTAATATAAAAATTTCTGAATGATACTAGACCTACTGATGCACAAACTTTAAAGAATGTTAAATCATATTATCAATCTATAACTAAAAATCTTGATAACTTTCCATCTCTTTTTACATTTCCAGCTATAGGACTCCTATTTATTTATGTGTTCCTCACGCCATTCAATCTTTTCGAATGTGATCCAATCCATGAAGATTACTTTGAGAAGAAGAAGCAACAATGGATTAAGCTAGTGCAACTACCTTGATATTATGATGTGATCCCAACTGCCATGAATTTTACCTTCCCACAAAGAGCAGTTTCATGCACAACATATACTAACATGATGGTTGTCCTTAGAAAATTTAACTTGACAATACGATGCACTAACGAGACAAATATGATAAGCAGGAGCAGCACTACTATGATTGTAAGGAAACCTGTCCTGAAGAGAAGCGATTGAAAAGTAGTATGGTGAATTAAACCAGGAAGAACAATATTGAAAAGACAAACAATTGATTGCATCAACAGTTAGACTAATTACAGTGCTACGCCAACAGATAAAAAAAAAACCAGAACAGAACATCATGTTATGTCTCAACTAGTTTCTTTCTTTCTTTTGTATATGCCCTTACTTGTTGTAGCCCACACAAGATGAGCACTAATATTTTTCCACACATGGTAGCAAGTGTTTATCCAATCAGCTAATGCAACAAGGCAATAAATAATGCTATGACAAATCTTTAGAAACGGACAAAGAATACGTTTACTAAGATTGATAGTAGGAAAGAAAAGTAGCCTCCAAAATTTTCTCTTTGCTGGTGGCAGCCACTAAGATCGAAACAGACAAAAGCTAGGAATGCAGTATTACTAAGACTAAAAAAGCATCGAATCAGGTTATCCAAGAAATCATTTAGGCAAGTAAAGAGTAAAAGCCAGTTACAACATAGTTCATACCTCCAATCTCTTCACCCCAGAACAACTGCTTCCCATCATCGTCATCGTCCTCGAACTCATCATCATAGCCGAGCTCCCCATCACCCCTATACCCGGGCTCGCTCCCATAGCCGGACTCGTTCCCCTGCGATTCCAGCACCACTACGCTCCCAATGCCTTGAAGCGTCCCCAGTGCAGAGCCCTCCCTTTCCAATCCCCCTCCTCCACCGACCTCCCTACCCTCCCTCCTCGTCATCCGGGCTGCCTCGCTCACATCCGATCCCCAGCTCCCGTCCCCATTCACGAACAGCTCCCCGCTCGAATCCGTCCCACCAGCCGCAAATGGGAAGTCAGAGCAGGTGGCGTACGCGGCTGAGACACCACCGCGGCGGCGGGTCCCGCTGCGATCGGAGCTCCGCCCCGACACCGACCGCGAACCACGCCGCCGCCGCTTCCGAGCGAACCACTGGAGCCCCTCCTCCCGCCTCGGTGGCGGCGGCGGCGGCGGCGGCGGAGGGTCGTCGAGCAGGCTGAGCCGCGAGAGATCGAGGCCGGCGACGACGGCTGCGGGGGCGGTGGTCCGATCGGAGAGGCAGGGCTTCTTGGACCTAAAGGGGTATGATTTCGACGGATCGGAGCCAGCGAGGGTTTGCAGTTGGAAGGGCTTCCATGCGTGGAGCTGTAGCGTGCACGAATCGATCGCGTGGCGCGAGTTCGCGGATCTCGGAGTCATCACCTTCTCGAGGGATCACGTATATTTAGGGATCTCGAGAATTAGGTCATCGCCCATCGATCAATTTGCACAACGGGATCAATCTTGGCGAGTGCGGTTTCCGGCCAACTCGGGAGGAAGGGCACACCGCATCTGAAGAAGAGCACACGAGAGGCGTTGGTTCCGCTGATCACTACCGTCCCTCTACATAAACAATGTTTGACCCGTTGCAGTGTCTGGTTCCCGTCATCATATTTTAAACTTGCTTACCCTCGTCTTTACCAGAAGTGGGACCCACGACAAGGTGACGTGAGAAGGCCCAACGTGAGAGCCGAGATCGAGAGGCCTTCTCCTCCGAATGTTGGGGCCCAATCCACAAATCAGATAAGAATAAGATTGAAAAAACAGACTTCGAATTATTTTAGAAAATGTCTATTTGCAATCTTTTTTATTATTTATAGTTTCAAATTTTAATATCCTCAAGATAATAACTCTTTACACATATATGTAAATATTCCCAACTTATTATTTAATTTTAATTCTATTCTAACTCCTTTCAGGTAATTTTATTTCTTCCTCTTCATCCGACTATGATTTCGGTATCGGACAATTAATGTACGAAAGAAATGTGGATTTAGTGGAATCGGCCGGTTATTGAACTAATTATAATATTTTTAGATAAAATAACAGTAATTTTAATTCAGTAGCCTCACATCACAGAACGAACGGCGGGGTTGATTGCCTCCGGAGAGGACTGCTTCCCTCGTTTGAAAAGGTCCGAGCGCCGATTCCGGTCGCACCTCGATAAACCTGGCATGCGTCCCTTTCTTTATCCTGCCGGCTTCCGTCTTTATTCTGAAAGCACCACGAAATCGATCTCCTCCCGTGATTAGGATCAGGTTGGTGCTGAACGTTCATGGGGATTCCTGTCTGTAGCTCAAAGTTGGAAGGTAACTATTTGGGATATTTGTGTGTTGTTTTAGTGAAGATGAAGTTCTGCAAGAAGTACGAGGAGTACATGCAGGGGAAGAGGGAGAAAGATTTCCCTGGAGTTGGGTTGAAGAAACTTAAGAAGGTTCTCAAGAGATGTAGGAGAGATCTAGAGTCCCAACGTCAACGCCCGGAAGGAGAAGAGGAAAGCAAATGCCCTAGCAGTTGTGCAGGTAATTGGATCGGACATAGTTTCCCTTTTCTCTTCGTCTTCCTTTTTGATCGGGCATGGTTGCGATCTTTATTCATTTATTTGATCGATTGGTTCTTGGCATTTGATCGTAGTCATTTGGGGGTAAAATGAGAAAGGAAGCAGTATTCGATGGAGACGAATGTTCCGCTGCCAATATTTTTTGTTTCTTGATCTGTTTCGGACATTAGTTTTAGTTGCGTGTTCTTTTGAAGTTTTCATTTTGGATAGATTTGTTTGATTGGTGAAATGAGAAGAACTTTTTTGTTTTTTTTTTTTTTTTGGTTTGGTGCATTTTATTTTCACGTTAGGACTTGGAAGAAGCTTTATCTATTCCTCATCCTCCGTTTCAAGGCTGAGTCATACTTTTGTTGCTGAACACTCAACCTATATGATTTTTTATCTTATTTGATTCATTATTGGGGAATGAACCTGTTGAGTACTATATATTTTCTTTAGAGTTGGATCAGCTGATTTGAGAAATTGGCAATAGATAACTTTTGTTGCTGAAAACTCAAGGGGAACCTTTATGATATTTTATCTCATTTGATTCATTATAGGGGAGTGGACCTGTTGAGTACTATATTTTTTTTAGAAGTGGATCAGCTGATGTCAGAAATTGGCAATAGATAACTTTTGTTGCTGAAAACACAAAGGGGAACCTCTCTGATTTTTTATCTCATTTGATTCATTATTAGAGGAACAAACCTGTTGAGAACTTTATATATTTTTAGAAATGGATTGGCTGATGTCAGTACATATATATTTTTATCTCTGTTGAGTTATCCAATTGATTAATGCATTGTTATAGAAATGATGATTCTATAGGATACATTATTTAATGAAATAAAATTTTCTTTTTGAAATACAACAGATCACAATTTTTGCTACATGCTAATATATGGATTGAATGGAGGAAAAACAAGCTGTTTCATGGCATACTGTATCTTGATTTGATCCACAATATAAACATATCTAAAAATAAAATTTTCTTATGTATACTCATGTAGTGAAATTTCAAATTTAGTTGAATAATTTTGATCACTAGTTAAAGTAGTGTAGATCAGAATTTCATGTGTTAATGCTTTTACTATCATTCTTTTTGTAGTAGTTTAGACACACAAAATTTATCCAAATTATATAATTTTTATAAAAATTTTGATTTTTTTGATATGATATGTTTGATGCCTCACTTACCCAATTAAGACGGACTAATTACAAATTACTCTTTATACTTAGATCTTATTAATATCACGATCTTTGTACTTCAAAAATTTACATTGAGATCCATATAGTTCTGAAAATAAAAACAAATAATTTCATTTGCTTTAACGTCGTTAGCTGCATTAAAGAAAAATACAATACGTAACACCACGTGCTACACCGACATGAAAGTGATGGGCAAAATGATAATTTTAACATCTCTTTCGTTTTTGATGACTTTATCAGCAAAAAGATTACCTAAATATCTCACATGCTGGAAACATAAGAGATTTTGAGACTATTTTTTTATTCATCACTTTTGTACGGATCTAACATGTAATGTCAAGTGTTGTGTTTTTCGTTAATACAACTGACAAAATTAGGTCAAATGTGGTTACTTATTACACTTTCAAAATTATAGTTATCCCAATAAATTTTTTTTTTAAAGTACAGAAACCGTGACGTAATAGGATCTAAGCATAGGATTAGTCTTAAGATCCTAGCTGAATTCAACTGTATTAGCTATATTTCTGCTTCATATTTTTCTTTTCTAATAGATCTATTTTCCATAGGCTTCAAGCACTCGCTGAATGTCTACTTTCTGAATGGTTGTCTATCAAGATGTTACGATGCATATATTGGATTAGGATAATATGATATGATAGTAATTATGTAAGACCTGTGAATTTTTGGAAAAGCCATGTGTGTTCTCTATTTATATCATTCCTTTGGCAATTAAATGTGACACAGAGAACTGACTGACTACTGATCTGATACGGCCGCTTGAAATTAAGAATTATCTTATTCATTAACTAGTGATGCTAGATCAAGACATTGTTTTCCTGCTAGATTATTTGGCTCACCTTCTTGTTTCACATGTAGTGTGTGATGGGACATTCTTCCCATCCCTACTCGAGGAGATGTCAATAGTTGTTGGTTGCTTTAATCAGAGAGCACAGAAGTTACTCGAAATGCATCTGGCATCAGGCTTTCTAAAGTACTTTGCATGGTTCTGGGGCAATTCTCAGCAAAACCATGAAACTTTAATGCAAGAAGGCAACGACTTAGTAACATATGCCATCATCAACTCCGTTGCCATGAGGAAAATATTGAAAAAGTATGACAAGGTATGCCATTTGGTCTTATACTTTTAAGGTTCGACTTTGTATCTGTAAGCTTCAACTATGCAACTGTGGCAATTATTGCTTGTCTGTTGATACAATTAGTTCAAAACTCTGCATACTTTAGAGTTTCATGTACAGATTCATTTCTCAAAGCAAGGGCAGGCTTTCAAATCACAAGCATTCAAGATGCACATTGAGATCCTTCAATCTCCATGGCTGAGTGAGCTAATGGCCTTTTATATTAATTTGAGGCAAACCAAGGTCAACAATGAAGCTATTATGAGACCATTTGGTGACTGCTCACTCACATTCCATGATGACAAACCAAGACTTTCATGTGAGCTCTTTGATTCTATGAAGATAGAAGTAGATTTGACTTGCTCTATCTGTTTGGTGAGTCACTATCTGGCTGTGATATATGCTTTCCCTTTCATCAAGTTGCCTCTCTCTCTCTCTCTCTCTCTCTCTCTCTCTCTATATATATATATATATATATATATATATATATATATATATATATATATATATATATATGTGTGGACTTCTCTTTACTAGTTGAGTGTTGCATACATATGTAGTTTAGATAAATCTTAATTAATACTTCCTCAAACCTGAGTAACTTGGTTGATAATTATCAGGAGAACTACTTGATCAGCTTCTTATTGTCCTTTTCTCCAGGACACGGTTTTTGATCCTGTTTCTCTCACATGCGGCCATATATTCTGCTATATATGCAGTTGTTCTGCAGCATCAGTGACAATTGTAGATGGGCTAAGGGCTGCAGACGCCAAGGCAAAATGTCCTCTTTGTAGACAGGTTACTTTCATCTCTTTCAGAATGTATGTTCATCTGTTGGTGTTGAAGATACTTGTGTGCATGCATTTTTCTAGCTGAAGAAGAATGGTTCTGCAGAAAGTAATATTTTCTTAACTAATTTAGGAAGATACGTAGTTTGGAAAAGTGATACAATTCTATGTTTTCTTTACTTCCAGGAAAGAGTTTTCGATGGTGCTCTACACTTGGATGAACTGAACATCTTGTTAAGTAGAAGGTCCGTCGTTCTAACTGTGATGCTCTATCTCGGATTGCTGTAATAACAAATTCTTCCCTCGTTATATTCAAAACAGTTGCCATGATTACTGGGAGATACGACTTCACAGCGAAAGGGCTGAACGTCTTCGTCGAGCCAAAGAACATTGGCAACTGCAGTGCCAAGCATTCATGGGTTTCTAACTGCAACTTCATCTTCTTGTATATAAACAATAAATGAATGAAGATTGTAAGTTATATTCTGTGTCTTGATGGCCTTTTAGGATATTATTAAACTTGGGACTGATATCTTTCGAGTTGTGCCATTTCCCTGATGAAAGGTTGCCGCAATAAATGGTTTTTACAGATTGTTTGGTCCTTCACGTTGATTCCTTGAAGTGCTGCTATATAACTGCAAGACGTGTGGAGTATATTTCATGGGTTAAACCATCTCGAGATGGAGCAAAACCGGAGTTAGATTAGCAAATACTAAATTGTCACCATCCGAAAACCTTATTTGGTTCCTTGCAGTTTCTGTCAACTAACCGTGACAGGTTTACCATCTTCTGTGGGTGAGTCTTGCAAGTTAGCTAGCTATCTTGTTCTTCATGTGTAATCCAGCTTGGTAATGGGAGTTTGGCACAATGCAACACAAGACAGAAATCTAATATTGTTTACATTTGGGCGTTCTAAATCCAAGCCAATACATTATGCAGAAGTTGCAAGTCTTTCTTGATCTCAGAGCTAAACATTTTGACCTCTTAAGGAAAAGTTATCAGAAGTCAACATATCTGGGAGAAGAACAAAATTAAATTCAAACTGGTTATTCTGACAAAATTTTCAACATCCATTTGGGGAATTCAAAAGCCAATATTGTTATGGATGGCTGGGCCCCAAGCGTTGGTAAAGTTGGTTCTGATCCATGACTTAACTTACTTTTTGAGCTCTTAGGATAAGAGGATGCATGAAAAGGGCAATAATCTTTCCCACAACACCTAGACAGCCTTACTCTTTCATTACCTCAGTGGATTCAGCTATGATGTGATGTAGTGCTTCCCACCGACATGGTACCTCACGCATAACTTCTTCAGCGCAGCCACAGAATGCTGCATTGCATTCAGTGTCGTATCCATGAACATAGCCTGCAAGATTACCTTATAAGCAAAAACTATGAATGAAATGGAAGAGGAAAATTGACAGCACATAAGAGTTATGAGTACCTGATAATCATCAGCATACTTTTCAATTAACTTTCCAACGTGAACACGTTGCATGGCGGTTAGTGGTCGTAAAGATGCTGCTTTACCATCCCTACGCTTCTTCCCAAGTGCAGATTTCACATCTGAATCAGTTTGACTTTATGTTAACAAAGCAATGAAAGATAAGTGAGCATTCAAAGACAATAACAATATTTTTGTGCCCGGCATGGTGAGAGCAAATCAAAGACCAGGTCTCCACAAAACCCTATTTATTTATGTTCCCTAAGATCATTATTGACGGCCAATTGGACATATAACATGAACCTTCTGAAAAAGTCTTACCCACTTCAATGTTTTTAAAAAGAATTGAGATGAACATGAGGAACATAAAGACTAGGTGGACGGTCAAGTAGATGTTCTGCCATGATTCCAGTAGAAAACAATCAGTAGATTAAGATGTTATAATGTAATTTCCCAACAACCAAAAGGAGTTTTCGATGCCTTAATTCTCAGTCAATGAATTATTCAGTATGGCAAAACAACCTTACATCAACCGTCTTTATGCCAGTCAAAGGGAAGCCCTGGCCAAGAAAACTAGGGACCCATCTACCACAATAAGGAGTAAGCTGTTCATGAGAAGCCTATTAGGCTTAGGGTAAACTGTGTTCTTGAAGAATACCTTTTCTCCCAAAAAGAAAAAATGAGCTTGATTGGAGTTGATAACAGGGATTTTTATTAGCGTGCCACAGGTTTTGGGTTTAAAAGTTGAGTTAGTTAATATAGGTTGGAACTTAATATGGGGATTATGACACATGCTCGAACATCTCATTCTTATCTGACAGACACCACATCAACACGTCATTTCTCCAACGCATCAAACTCACTTGACTAAACACCCTGACCCATTCGGCCAAGTGGCACACAGGGACGAAGCCATGTGGCAGCCAACATTGTAAAGGGAAGCTAACTAAATTGGCTTTTACCTTTAGTTTGACATTGAACGATCACATTTATGGTCAGACGGCTCAGACAACCCTCCCTAGCACTAACCACAACGTCAAAATTAAAGTTAATACTTTGGTGTCACTTATCCAGGCTTGTCATAATGACTGATGAGAGAATACTTGAATTGACTTTGTTTCATAGCACCGAGGCAACTTCTCCACTTTGCCAAACCACTCCTCAACTACTAAATCACCATCAACTCCTCAAATTCTGATAGTAAAATGGTAAAATTCATTACTACAGAACTAAAAGGACCACTCATCTTCAAACCAAATCGAATATGCTTGAGTCAATCATGAGATGTGCATTTATTCTGGTTCGATCAAACTGACAGTGGCGGCGGTGTCTTTCTCTTGAATGGCGAATGGCAACGGTAGCTCCCCTCCCCACAGACGGGCCCCCCATCTCCCTCTCTATGCTTCTTCCCCTCTCCTTCCCTCTATTTCTTCTCTTGTAATGTTAGTCATTGTTAATAATAGTTAATTTTTTGTTGTTATAGCTTTATGAATTGCGTTTTAGCACCTTGGCGCCTTTTACTATGCAGATTAGCATTGTTATCAGGGTTGATGATCATGTTTTGATCATCTTATCACACACTACAAAGGAACTGTTTCCAGTGTGGCTCATATATGTGTTTTTGCCAACCAAGTCAGGTAGAATTCTGAAGTTACAACTAGTGATCCCCAACTCTTGTAACTCAATCCGATCTCTTGAAGAATACCTTCTTTTCCCCAAAAGTAAAAAAAGGCTTGATAGGAAGCAACAATAATGTTGCTACAGTTAAGAATGCAGCTCCATAGGGCCTCAACTCTCAACAATTCAGGACCTAAAAATTAAATGATTGTGTTCTATGCTTCAAAGGCCAGTGAGTCAAAATCCAAAGTTCTTTCCAGTGTTAGTTAAAAGCACTTGTTCCAACCGGACCAATTACGAGATGTTAAAATATTACCATATATGCCAAATTAAAAGTAAATATGATGTTTCGCTGAAGAGAACATGTATACAAAAATCGATCATAACCATGCTTGAAGAACTGACCTTTAAAGGAAACCAACTAAAATTTTGCATGTTTAGAAGAAAAACTTGAAGGCAACCGACCAATCAAAAACATGAAAGAAGCTTTTGACGAATCGAAGCAACATTTTGAATTGAACCAAGAGCAAGTAAGCTTGTGCCTTTTATTAACTGACCATCGGATTCAAGATCGCTGCCACTGTCGATGGGGTCGAACTCCGAAGCAGGGGTGAATTCGGGGTCGGGGACTTGGAGAGAGGAGAGCTGAACGATCTGAGGGGTACGGGCGCGGACGCTGAGGATGTTGGGGTTGGAGACAACACCGAATGACCGATAGTTGCGGATAACGCTGCCCTTCACATCCCACTCCTTAATCCCCTCGTTTCCCCCCTCAGCGGTGGCGGCGGCGAGGGCCTCCGGGATGGCGACGGCCGGCTTGAAGACGCCCGGCTTCTTTCGCGGCAGTCCAACCCGAACCTTGGCGTGCGACTTCTTGTACTTTCGACGCGATCGACCCATCGTGTCTCTCTGCCTCTCGCTCTCGTTCACCGCTCCTCTTTCGAAGGGTCCCAAGTACTGTTAGGGTTTCCGCGCTGGCTTTTATTTGGGGATCTAGCACAAACTTATATTTGTAATAAAACCCTTCACTAATTAATGATTACCCATTATAGTTAAAAAATCTCTATCTTTATATTTAAAAAATTTATATTAATTTTTTATAATCATAAAAATAAAATATTTAATTCTATTTACCCTGATCATTAGTTTTATCAATAGAAGCATAAAAATAATAAGTAAAAATATAATTTTAATATTCCATTAAGTATTTGATGATGATGAATGACTATGTTGCTAAAGGCCACGAATGAGTGTTATGGATGAGGAGGGAAAACAACAACGAAAGGTGAGATAAAAGAAGAGTAGCACTAATGCTTTGCATCTGCGTCGATGTCGATACAATTGTCATGCGACACCGACGTGGATGTAGATGTAGAGCACCCCTTGACATCTACATCAACATCGACAACGATACAGGGAAGGACAATATGACTTTGTATCTATATCAATACCGAGTGACCCTTTCATCGCACTACATCGACATCGTCATCGATGTAAATGTAGAGCATCGACGTTGCTCTCCTTTTGTCTCACCTCTCATCTTCGCTCTTCCTTCTTATCCACAATAGTCACTCGCGACCCCTAGCGTCGTCATCATTCATCACCACCGAAAATATAACTAAGATATTAAAATTATCTTTTTTTCTATTGTTTTCATGCTTTCGTCGGTAAAATTGATGACATTATGATAAATAAAGCTAGATACTTTACTTTCATAACTATATAAATTTTTTAAATCGAAAAATCGTGATACTACGGATATTTAACTACAAGGGATAATATAAAAATATAATTTTAATATTCCAATTACGTATTTGATGGTGGCGAATGACTATGTTGCTAAAGGCCACGAATGAGTGTTATGGATGAGGAGGGAAAGCAACAACGAAAGGTGAGATAAAAAAAGAGTAGCATTAATGCTTTGCATCTGTGTCGATACAATTGTCATGCGACACCGACGTGGATGTAGATGTAGAGCACCCCTTGACATCTATATCAACATCGACAAACGATACAGGGAAGGACAATATGACTTTGTATCTATATCAATACCGAGTGACCCTTTCATCGCTCTACATCGACATCGTCATCGATGTAGATGTAGAGCATCGACGTTGCTCTCCTTTTGTCTCACCTCTCATCTTCGCTCTTCCTTCTTATCCACAATAGTCACCCGCGACCCCTAGCGTCGTCATCATTCATCACCATCGAAAATATAACTAAGATATTAAAATTATCTTTTTTTTCCATTGTTTTCATACTTTCGTCGATAAAATTGATGACATTATGATAAATAAAGCTAGATACTTTACTTTCATAACTATATAAATTTTTTAAATCGAGAAATCGAGATACCGAGGATATTTAACTACAAGGGATAATATGTAATGAGGCTATCACTGCATGAGAAAATTCTTAACATATTTATATTCTCAATAAAACCCTCCAACTCTGCAATATTACACTAGCAGGTGCATCATAAAATGATATTTTCATCCATACCCTCCAATTATTTGCATCACAAATTTATATTTTCATAAAAACCCTCTGACTCTTATATATTACAGAAAGAAGGTGATATTTTGCAGCTTATTTCTACATACTAAACCTAATCGGGGCACGAGAAAGCAAATAGAAAATTCAAGAAATTCAAATTTAAATTTAAATAATCTTATTAATCAGTAAATCAACCATTTAATGACTTAGGTTTCTAAAATCTAGAACCAATAATTGTCATTTAATTTTATCTAAGAAATAAGTTTTTTCTAGAAATGTAAAATCATTTATTCTTCTCAAAGTATGTAATAAAAAAAGGAAAGATTAGTAAAAAAAAAATCATTAGGATAATCATATGTCCTCGAATGAAAGTTCTTTCTATAATGCATGAAATTATGAGCTTCCGTATTAAAATGTAAGATCAAGAGACTATATTGGAGGCTATGACATAACAATATATCGAACATTTTGATCCAAATATTCGAGGAAGAAGTTAGGTTGCAGAAACTCTATTTTGATCCAAATATCCTTGAATTCTTCATGGGCAGCTCTTGAGATGCCAAAAAAGAATAAAAAATAATTTGCTAGACATCCAGAAATGAATCATTTTGGGCACCTGCTGAAACCTAATTAACTATAGAACTAATAAAGTTGTCTTATATTAGCATGCTACTCATGCTGTCCCTATCTTACTAACTAATTCTCTTTCTCCTAATCAGTAACTAAGAATTAAGTTTATACAATTATTAGATCAATCCTATGAAATTACTTGGCATATTTCAATTAGTTAAAATTATCTGGGCATGCTAAGAAAGATTGATGTGTTTCAAGATGAGCATTTACAATTGACAAGTCTTCTGACACTGCTGTGCCAGGCTTCTATCAAAAGAATTCTTCAACCATGTAAATAGTCAATATATTTTATCTATAAATGAAGTGCATTGCATTGATTAAAACTTTGAACCATTCAAATACTAACTTACATCATTTACTTCACAACAACATCCACATAGCCTTCTCCTAGTCCTAATAACTTGGAAATGGCTACATGAATCTCTTCCCTCATCTATAACCTGCAGACTTCTTTACAGACTTATACACAAATCAAGGACAGTGATGCTATATATTAGATCACAGGTTTCAATGTCAAGTATGTAGTTTTTCACCAGCCACATTTCAATCTTTATAGTTTCCAATAGATGCCCAACCAATGTAAAACACCTGCTACAAGCCCCCAAAACAAGATCTGAGCGAATACAACATAAAGAAGAATACCTACTCTTCTTGAGTGCCACACTTCGATGAAAATGTGCTTTTGAATCCAATAAACCTGCAAGTTTATGGTCTCAAATTACTAGCTGAGAAGGAAAAATAGATGCATTGGATATAGGAATTGAACAAATAATGGAAGGATTTCATCAGTCCTAACCCCATGCCTCTGGCTAGACAATAATTCAAGAAAAAATTGAAGCTAAAAAAGTGCCTAGTCATGTACCAATGTGTTATTAGTGCTCTCATAGTACCACCCATTGAGAAATCCTTCGAATATGCCCTCTGCAGCCATTACAAAGACAAGCATTGCATTCATCCCAATCCATTCCAATGGTCGAAATAAATTACGCAGACCCAAAATATCAACCTGACATTACAAGGGAGGTCCTTTAGAAAGAGTGCTGCAAAAGGAATAGTGAAAACAGTAGGCAAAAGACAAAAATCTGTCATCAGAATATTGTGACTTAGTCCAGCCAACCTAGATCAATCCTAATACAATTTTCATTTTGGAATCTGAGAGTCAGATATATGGACAAGATGAACCAGAATCATAAAAGATAAATGAAAGAGAAACCTATGTTCTGACCACATAAGTGGCAGGAACTAAGTTTGGAATATTGTTACAGTGCAGTGAATCGGAAAGCTATCGGCAAGACAAAAAGATATGCACTAATAAGAGAAGCATGTCTTTCATTGAGTGTTTCAGATGAGATGAATATAATTTTCACGAATTATTAATGCAATACCAGAAAATAGAAGATGCAGAAAACAATTGCCGCTGCCCCAGCTGTAACACAAACATAGCTGAAACTATAGAGCTGCTTGTTCAGTGGAATTGCTGCATGAATATTCCAGCAGTCAGTAAAGATCAGGAAAATTTACAGAAATGATAATAATAGCAGTATGACATAGTGGAAAGAGATGCTGTACAAGGTTCCGCAGAAATGAAAGTTCCCTTACCATGTGTAAAATGCAAAATAATTCCAAACACAAGGAGAGATATTCCAATTGAAATCCACTGTTTTAGTCTATTAAGATGACTCTGGGAGAAAGAGTGAAGTTTTAAAACAAGTCAAATAAGAAAACAGTATTGTAGTACAGCAATTCCATTTATCTATCTGTTCATGAAAAGTAAAGTAAACCTTCATATGCACAAGCACATGGCCAAAGTGTACTCCAATGATAGTGGACAGAATTGCAGAGATTGAGCTACAGAAATATCAAAGATTTGAAAGTTGTCAGAAGACTATGTGCAGAAATCAGAACATTACCAACATTAGATCTTGAATTTCATTGAAATATGAGTCAGAAACTCCTATATTTGTCTATCTTGTTCAAGCATAGATCATGTTGATGGCCATACAACAGGGAAGGAACTTGTTTGGTTCTAAGCATGATAATATGTAGGTAGACATAATACATCAGTATTAACATGCTTTAGTGACAACACATCCTAAACAAACACAAAAAAGATATAATTAAGACTGAAGCTAGAGTACCAAAAGGACAAAACAACTGACATTCACCCTTACAAATGAGAAAAATTACGGTTGAGGAAGAAGTACTTATTTTCCAACAAAAAAGAAAAGTCATTTTTGGATGAATAAACGATTACAAGGTTCCCCAGCAGCATCTGAGTTGATTAAACAACAAAGGTCACTAGGGAAAATAAAATTCCACATGCATGTGGATTGAGAGACTGGTGTGATTGGCTATCCAGTTGGCAGCCATAGTACTCTTGGTTGGAGACTGGGTGGCATGCCATGTTAAAGAGACATCAACCCCACCTTGGCCAACCAAGCCCACTGAGTGGACAACCGGACATATTGGTTCCAGATGGCATAGGTGCAGTTTAGCCAGACTGGATGAAAGCGTAAGTTTTAAAAAAATTACACAATTGTTTCTTGTATAAATTAAGACAAGCCCTTACCAAATGAGCATCTAGTAACAGAACCCATAAAATAAGTTGGTATCAAGATAGAAGAAGATAGTGAAATACTTCAGATTAGAATAATGAACCTCTAGCAGACCTAACCTCACAATCCCTTCAGGTTCAAATGGAGATAGGCACCATGGTGGAGCATCATCTCGTAAAGGTCCCGCATGGGGCGAACCATAAGTGCAAGCCTGCATTACCTTGGAAGATGAAAAACTTGAGAACCACAACATCGAAACAGGTCATAATTGCTTAGATGATAAGGAAAATATTAATAAGAGAACTGAATGGAGAGGCAAAATGAATGGTCCTTTTTTATAACAAAACCACCTTCGATCTTTTCCAAGCCGGTCGGCGATACATATGGTTGATCCCCAGCACTTGTCGGTCAACATAACCTACAGCATTGCAAGGAGGGTCCAAGCTTCCCCTGGTACCACAAATTACCTGAACAAAAAGTTGGCATATCTACCATAAACAATCATCAAAGGAGCAATTGTTCATATTGCAAGAAGCACATGATTCAAAACCAACAATTCTATTTAAGGACAAATGCTCATACGGTAATTCTAACGAGAGATAAAAAGAATACATGTTGGACGTAAAAATTAATGAAACTGAAAAGGAAAGGGACACAAAAAAGTCTCTCACATGCAGATGTCTGCTGCATTTTTAAATGTGCCAAAAATCCAAGGTTGGATATAAGTCATGCATATATTGTAGGTGCAACAAGGTTGGATCATTATTTTCTTATATTTATCTTTGCTAGGGCTAGCTGTGATCCAAAGGCAGGTTGAAGAATTAATTAATTGAACAACAAATTGAAGATCTGATACCAGAGAACATAGTCAAGACACAGTGTATACTGCATGATGCCAAAGTACAATATGGAAGTTATTAAATGGAATCACATGCAAAAGGGCAAAAAAATAGAGTAGCAGCTTGATGAAACGTCAAAGTGGCAAAGTAACATATAAGTTTCTGATGTTGGTGATTTAACTGCATACCTTGAAGCCCTTTCCATAATCTTGGCTATCACTATCATGAACTGTAAATTCCCAGTCAGGAACATATGTCCCATAAATTACTGCAAAGTAGATCGCAAGAACACATGCGCCAAATAACCTGATCTTATAAACAAAATGGAACGTAAGTATTACAAGCATAATGTTGAGACATACAAATCTGAATTAGCCAACGTGATTTGCATATCATCCCATTCAACAATCTCCTGATCAATATGCAATGTCAGGATTGTGATCAATATGCAATGTTAAAGACTTTAGATGAAGTGACTACTAAAATTTCATGGCTGTATAATCTAACCCTGATTGATTTTATTTTCCTTTTGCCCTTTAACTAATTGAAATTTGGATGTAAAATATGATAAGATATGTTGTTCATTCATCATCATGATTGTTCCCACTAGGTTGAAGCAATTATAGCCAATTTTTAGAAGAAGCAATGTCAGAGAAATCTTGAACTCTCAACATAAAAACAGCATGAAATGCAGGAATATCAAAGTATGGAAATGCAAAAGAGAAAGTTACATATAGGGATCAGAGAAATATGTCGAAACATGAAAAGTACAATGATGAAAACATAATAATTAGCCAATGTCTGATTCATATACTTCCATTTCATGTACAAAAAGAGAAACTTTAGATAGTTACATGTCAATGGTAACTGAAATAATATTTCCAAACTGATGGAAAACAATTCTTCTGGGTTACAAAGTTCAAGTATTTGCACATTCTTGTTAAGTTTAAACTTAGAAATCAGAAAGTATTATATGTGCCTCCATCTATATGAAAAAGACAGAGATTGACACATGAGTAGTTGATGCTCAAGAAAATGTTTACTGGGAGGTGAAGGAAAGAGAGAAAGAGAACATTACCACTGCCAGCAGTACAACTTAAATAGAGAACAACTTGCAGTTGACTGATCCTCAAATTTGGTATCCTTAGTCAAAATTTCGAGGACTGCTACTACCATATATGCAAGAGCTATTCGCTATGAAAGCAAACAATAAGGAGATCAAATCTTCCATAGGTGCAATTTAGAATAAAACTTGTTTTCAGAGGCTTTTGGATATCTGTTTTGACTTTTCACTCTTACCTGGAGGATACCACACCATCTTAGTTGTTTCATGTCAACTCCATAAGTGAGCTTGTCAGGAGCATGAGAATATCCACCTGTAAACTTATCATTTAGGAAAAATTGGAAAGAAGGAAAGAATAAAAGAAGCATCTAGATTAATACACATGAAATAGCAAAACAAGCTTTTAAAAAGTAGATTTTAAAGATCAGAAATGATCTTCAAGCATTTGGCCAACCATGCATGGGATTGATTGTACCAAAAATAAGAAGGGCCCTAGGAAGTTTTGACAGAATCTTCATAATTTCAACCAAATTTAGGCAAGAGAAGAAACATTCTTCAAACAAGAAAATAATTAATAGACAAAAATATCTTTCTAAGTAGTGGAAGTTCAATCTCATGCAACCAGGAAGGGCTTCGAAAATCCCTAGGGACAATTTATCACAAAAAGGCATGGGTTTCGGCTTTTGTAAGAAAACATCTATTTTTGTAGAACTACCCTTTTTTGTTGCATATTTCCTAGGTTTTAGATTCATTTAAATGGTTCTAAATTTAAAACAGTTAATTAACGAAGAGAAATAAACCATAGGGCACGTTCTTCATTCAAGGACCATCCCACATAAAATGAAGAAAATACCCTAAATACAAGAAAGCTTGCTGAGTCGTCTTCTCGCATCCAACAAGAGCCTTTAAAACAGCATCCAGAGAACCCTATTTCCATTTCTAATACCAGTAGAATTTAAGGGAAAAAAATGATATGCCTCATTATTGCTACTGTTGCATTTGTTTAAGAAGAAAGATTACATATTACTTCAACTAGGAACAGATATGACCTCTGCCCTCAAAGTCAGAAGCCAGAAAAAAAAGAAGCTTGGATTCTAGGTATTGATTATTATTTTTATTTCTTCCCCCAATACACTCAATTTTTTTGCTCCCATTTTACATGATCTTGTAGATTTATTCATTTAAGTTTAATATAATGATATTATGTTATTATTTAGCATATCAATGTCATCACAATAGGTTTTATTAATATTTTATATAAAAAAAATATTATACTTATAGTTTCATATTTTTATTTTGATATGTATTTATATTTAAATATATTTATAAAAAAATATGTTTAGTATGCTATTTTATATTTTTAATCAATTTTGTTAATTTATTCATTAAATTTTACAAATATAATTATACATTATAATAATATTAGTCGTTATATTACTTAATAAAAGATAAATTGATTCAACTGGAGAGGAAAAACCAAATTGAAAAGAGAACTGGAGAGGAAAAACCAAATTGAAAAGAGAAAATTTTGGATCATATAATTTTTTTGGGAATACTTTGGTCTCAATGAAAAACTGAATAGTAGGTACATTTATAAAGAAATCATCCCATAATAAAAATATGCATACTTTGGTTTCATATATTATATTTTAATGTTAATAGATTATATATACTTCTATTTCATATACTATGACTTGAAATGTAAATAGTAAATGCTAAAACATAATACTCTAGGGGAAGTAGGAATAAAGAGGATGTAGTGGTAGTGTTGGTAGCAGATATTTTCAAACAAGAAGTTTTCCTTTCTCAAAAAAAAAAAACCCTCCCCCTTTTGTTAGTTGTTCTAAAACCCACCCCGAAAGCAACAGTTCTGGAAACCGGTGGCCATTTCCCAAAAAAAATAGCCCGTTTGTGGCATTTTGCCAAAAAAAAAAAATGGTTCAGCAAAACATAGGGTGACAAACATATTTGACAACGATAGAGTCAGGGTAGTAGCATGCAAAATACAATATTTATCCAAAATTGACCAAATCAAAAGAACATCATTTGTCATTACCAAATATTTGATATCATAAAAAAGAAAAATGCAAAAAAGTCATTCAAATAATATGTAAGAGAGAAGAAGGATGTGACGAGAAGAGAGAGAGAGAGAGAGAGAGAGAGAAACCATGACAACCAGTCCTCCGAGCCCTTGAAAACATGGCTTCGGCTCTCCTGAGGGATCGGACCGGTTTGACATTGTTTGGGCTACCACTGGATTAGATCGACTAAAGAACTGATGTAAAGCAGAGACAACTTTCATTTTGCAAACGATGAGTCTCTCTTCAAGAAAACATTTATAAAAAAATCTGAGATTTTTTTCCAAAAATCATTCATTTGACATAATAAAAAGTAAAATGCAAAAATTTCGATCAAACATCTTACATATGGATAATAAAAGCCGCATACTGTGACACAAAATTTATGTATACACGACCATATGCAGAAAAGGGGAAACCGAGGAACAAAAAAAGGGGTAAAACACGGAACTCATCCAGGCATTAATCATTCAAATGAGCCAAATATTAAGCTTATTGTTTTTTACCTAATATGGGATTTCGATATCATGCAATCCCTAACCTTGCAAGATGATACCCCAAAACAGCAGCTTGAGCGCCCGAACCATCACTCTCCTCAAAGCCCGCCCCCGGCTCGGGATCCTCTGCAAGCACCATCGACAACAGATATGGCTTTGCAGCAATCCTAACAAAAGAGGGGAACATAGAAACAACGGAACCGGATGGGAACAACCTTGAGGGAAAGAGGGATGGCCATCCCAACGATGAAGAGGAAGAAGGGCATCACGAAATCGGCGAGGTTGCAGCCATTCCAGGGCGCGTGCCCGATCACCGGCCATTCGCCGCCGGCTCCGTCCACCAGGATCATCAACTGCCCAACAACCACCCACATCAGACGACCACAGTAAAAATCCAAAGCAACAGAGCGGAGACTGATGCATCGGGCGGGACGGTACCGCGACAGTGAGGCCGCGGAAGATGTCGAGCGAGGCGACGCGCTTCGACCGGGCCGGGCGGGTCTTCTCTCCGCTGGTCGACGGAGCGGCATCGTCGGGGATTGCGCGGTGGCGGATGGCCGGGTCCTCCTCGTCGGCGCAGGGTCGGCGGAGGAGCTCTCGGCCGCTCGCCATCTGGCCGTCGGCTTCGCACTCTACGAGCCAAGCGGCAGTGTGTGGAGCATGGAGATGAGGGAAAAGATTCCTTTTTGCATGATTGGCTTCGGATTCAGCCGTCGTCGTGACGTTGTGGTAATAAATGCGTTCAAAGAGAGTGACAATGAGAGGTGACTATTTATGTTTTAGAGTGATCACGTGCATGAAGCACGCTGTGCATGCGTCCAAAGCGCGATGTGCATTGTAAATAATTAATGATGCTACCGTTGAGGTCAAGAATAATTATTATAAATAATAATAATAATAATAAGAGGTGAGATCTATATTAATGTAGAACAGTAATATAGATGCAGAGTTACATCACTTGATTTTTGTTTGTATTAATGATTTTTTCGTTATTTAAAAATTATATAGATATCATCGTAATTGTTGAGTGATCCTTTCACCAATTGGTAATTGCATTGACATTGATGCAGTTGTGTTGTGGAGACGTAATTGTATTAATATCAACAGAAATATAAAGCGGTGAAAGAATCATTTGATAACTACATCGGAGTCAACGTCAATATAAAACGAGTCTCACCTCTTAACGTCATTCACCTCATCCACAACATCCACTTATGGCTCATAATGCTATTGTCGTACATCATCATCAATTGGAATGTTAATATTATTTTTTTTATTTTTATATTTTTGTAGATAAAATTGATGATATTAGGATAAATAGATCTGAATATTTCACTCATGTAACTATAGAGATATTGATATAATTTTTTAAAATATATATATCAGGATGATAGAGGCAGCTCACTACATAAGATAATATATAATTATTTTGAAAGACTTACATTTTGGGTTTTTCTCATACTACATTTAGTTTACTTTTTTTTTTCCGTTGAACCCTACCTTCTCTTTTTTTTTTTTTTTTCTGTGAATACTCAGAGCCAATCGATTGTACTGCACCGATTATGATATTTTTAGATAAAGTTACAATGTCTTAGATCATCGAACTAATTAATTACTATGCTTTTGAATGAAGTTACCATGTTTTTGTTCGGTAGTCGAAAACTTTATATTATAATTTATCCTATTTTGTTATCATTCTTCTACGATAAACAAAAAATATATATTAAATATTTTTTCAGAATATATAAGCATAGGTTTAAGGCTAAATAAAAAATTTTATATAACATTCCTAATTTTTATCAAATCCTAAGACTCTCATGTAAATTACTTTTAGAATATTAAAAGTTAGAATAAAGTTAATCTTAAGAGTTATGAGGATTTAAACTAATTAAAAATAACTTATAATGTTCTTAAATAAAATCACTATGTTTTTATTTATTAATAAAAATAGTATAATTGGTTAGTCCTTCACCCTTAATTATCATCATTCTTTCACGATAAACAAAATCAAATATATAAACCTAAATTTGAAGTCATCGAGAAAACCAAAACAAATTTTTGTCTTCATTTATTTTAAAATATATCAAAACCTTCTATATCTTCATATAAAGCCACATAAACCCTTGTACAAGTCATCTTACAAACTATCAAATTCTATAATAAGATCGATAATCAAGATAAATGACAATTTACACTAACTAATTAAGGTTTGATTCTAATACATTTTAATAAAGCCACAGTGTTATGGTATAGTACCCATAAACATTATAAATCCATTCATAAATATTGTTACGAATAATATTTCATCTTTTTATTATTATTATTATTATTATTATTATTATTATTATTATTGTTTAATAAGCAAACATAATATTATAAGGTTTCTCAAAATATACATACCTATATTTAAGATCATATGAAAAAAAATGATGACTTATTATCCTTTATTATAAAATATGTACAAATAATCCTAACTCTCGTGCAAAACCATTCAAAACCTTTTTAAACAAATCATTTTATATAACTTCAAATTTTGTCATAAGATTGATAATTACATTGATGGGGATTTAAAATAATGGCAAAAAGAATGGTGGTCCCTTGTTTTAGTTAGTAATCTTGTTGGGTTTATGAAGCTAATTATATATTATCTCTTTAGTTAGTTAATTTTCATTTGCATTCCTACAATTTAAAAATTATACTAGCATCTTTATAGTTATGAAAATAAAACATATAGATCTATTTGTCTTAACATCATCGATATTGGTGGTGGCGGACGATGTTGTCGCTAGGGGTTACGGGTGACTACTGTGGATAAGAAGAGCGATAACAAAAAGTGAGGTTTATTCTACATTTATGTCGACGTCAAAATAGATAGTGATGACTGTTGTGACATCCATGGCAAATATAGTGGTCGCTTTGTCGTTGACTCATTAGGCAGGTCACTCAACCAAAAGTTGGGGTCATCGAAGCTCCTACTACTCATCCCATTACTACATCAGTTGTAGTATGGGCATGAAAATAAAAAGATGGAAAGCTCATCGAAGTTCTATTTTCCACGATTATCATTGATCTAGAATGGAAACTCTAGAAGGTTGGCAAACAAGCAAGCTACCAACAAACATATCACGCAACTATATAAAACATAGGTCCCGAAATTAGATATTAAATATGTTGTCACACCCATCGTCGATACAATTACCAAGACTCTCACCTCTCACCATCATTATTCTCATTCACAATAACCACCCATGACCTCTATCACTACCACCAAAACTTTAAAATTACCTTATTACTCTTTATTTTGGTGTTTTCACAAATAAAACCAATCACGTTATAATAAGCCCAATTCATGAAGATCTACCAATATCAAATTTATAAATAAAATATAAATTTAACTTGGATATATAATCTACAACCAATTCATATATAGTCTGGTAAATATAAGAACTAATAGAGATCCTCCGTCTCAACACGCATATTGGCTCAGCCTTGATACATTGAAATGAACAGATCAAAATGATAAGGTCATTAAAAGTTGCTCTTTCTTATTTGATCCAGCGTACATAGTACCTTGCTGCAATCATAACAACAAAAGAATATGCACAGCCAAATCGAATTGGCCACAATATTTAACTGCATGAACGGATGCTTGCAGCAAAGAAGATAAATACACCATCATCGCCACAGGCAAAATTGTTAAAACTACACTGCAGATTGTTGCCGACAAGGGAAAACAAATCAATTGGTAAGAATTAATGACACGTATCATATCAATTACCACATTCACCATCATTTACATTTACAGCCACTGGAGAACAATAATAGCTACTACATTGTATAAGGTGACATTTTGGACGGGTGAAAAGGCATCAAGTTCTTTCCTGGTCACCATATTGTGTGGATGACGAAAACGTTCCTGGTATGAAATGAAACCAAAATGAAAAGCAATATCGGCAAACACTACCATATCATCCCAACATCCAGCTTTCTTCTGCTCTGGAAAAAACAATAGAACCAGAAATCTACCATGCGATCTACAATGACCATCCAACCTACAGTTCCAACTGAATTTTCTCATGACACCATTGTATCATTTCGTTGCTAATTTAGCAAGAATGACCATATCTAAAATCTTGACTTCATAGGTATCATCCAATTTAACAATTCCGTCAGAACCATCTATGCCAATGAGTTTTCCTGTTACTCCACGCAGTGTGCCATTCATAATCTTAATTTTATCAGATTTCTTAGGTCTGACCACCTCCAAGTCGGATGAACCAATCGTTAGTGTTTCCCCGTTGCCAGCTGATCCGAGTGCAACTTTGCAGGACCCGTCCTGTAAATGAACAAGTTACTAATGAGAAACTAAGAGTTTGTTGCAAACATAATAAGATTTTGTCATCCACTTCCACTCCATCCGTATAATAAAAACAATTGAATTTTTTTTTTGTCCAAAGGATAGGTGGCAAAAGCAGGATGCAAGCCCAAGACCATACGATAAACTATCAAGGTCTTTACCAGCTAAAACTAGCTGGTACCTTTTAAATATGTCAAATGAGGTTTCAAACCCTCAACCCTTGGTGAGTCTGGTACACCACCACCAAAGTTTAAGGTGTGAAAATGGCGTTCAGACAAGCACTACCATCTTGAAAACAATGTGATTAGTTGTGTGTACATACCATCAGCACCTCCCTAACAATTCCGACATGAGAATCGCCTCCAGGTTTTACAACGTTAACAAAAATATCAGGCATGTACCAATTTCCTTCGTTCTCTCCACCTGCCAATAAAGCAACTAATATCAGGGATCTTTTTTATTTTCATTCCACTTTATTGCTTCAAGGAAAGACATTATCTGCAACTTTATCGTTCCACAGCAAATGGATATAGATAATGCTACACTCCAATCAACACAACAGCACCAGAAACAGGAGTGCCCAAAGACATTTAATAATTAAAATTTGGTAACTCTCATGTCAAAAAATATTGCAATGAGATATGAATGCTAACCATAAAAAAAGCCAAATGGAACAATGGTTCTCCAAATCCAAAAATATATATATGAACTGTCAGGATATAATTATCACGTCCCAGAAAAGGTAAAAGCAAATAGAACAAGTTACTAGTTGAGAACTCTGAATTAGCCAATATACCAGTTTTGCAATGTCATAGTTTCCATATGCATGCACTTTCAAGTGCATTTATTGGGTCATATCCAGGTCAAACCATAAGCTAGAAGTTGACATGAATGGAGCAAAAAAGACCCCGATAGACTATGTAAAAAAGTAGAGATAACTACCTATTGTTGGAGACATTATATCCAACCCAACGTTTCCAGGTGTCATGGGCTGTCCACCAGGGGTACCAGGAAGGTAAGATGCAGAGCTAGGTGTCATAGGCTGCCCACTAGGTGTTGAAGGTAAGTATGGACTTGGTGCACTACCTGTGAAGAGAATAAGTTGCATCTCCAATGTTGAGAAAGTAAAGTAGAAGCTTATAAAAGTTGCACTCAGTCAATTACCATAGCTGCTTTCTCTTGGCGTTGCTGAATCACTATAGTTACCTCCTGGGGTGCTAGCCCAACCTGAACCAGGAGTAGGTGCTTCATATGTCCGGACAGGAGTTCCTAACTGTAATAAGTTGATAGCTGTTGGTTAAAATAATTATTCCAAAGAACTAGAATACAAATACAAGATCTAGGCTGTTATTTTTATGTATGCTTGAAGTAGTCAGAATATAAATTCTGTAGCAAACAAAATGAAATATACCTGATACTGTGGGCTGGTTCCCCAAGTAGCAGGATTACCATCTTCCCAGCTATCCCTGTATAGTGTATTAGCATCATAAATATCAGCAGTCATTTAACTATTGTTACCTTCTTATTTGTTTGTAAAGAATTTATGACCTAGGAGCAGTACCAATTCCCGAGGCCATGTTCAGGATTATTTCTGTTTCATTTGATGAAGTATAATAAATTTTGTCTTCGTTCTTTACCCAAAGAAGGTTTCAGTGGTCAATATTCAATTTATCATGCCAAATAAGAGAGGATTTATCCATTTAAGGGAGTTTATTTGCCAAAGAGAACCCAGAATCTTAGAGATGATGAGTCCAGCGAACAGCATATAGTTATGAAAGAATACACTTCTAACTACCAAAAAACTCAAAAGACTATGAAAACATCCACATAGAACAAAAAACATTCACAAACTACCCAATGTATTCCATACCTTGATTTTCCAGTTTGACTGTAAAACACAAAACAAAACAAGTGCAATTCATAACATACCAGCATTATTCATCCAACTTTTCTTGAAAACGACTTTATGGAACTAGCTTTAGTTTGCTATTGCAAGTGCAATATGTAAGGGCGATAAAAGACTTATAATCATGTTAATGTTTAACAAATCCTATCCGAAAGTTATCAAAGATGTGCACTTTTCTCATTATTTTCCGTATTATTGCTTGATCAATAATAACAGGCACAGAAAATTATCAGTGTATTCTTTATCTAGAGAGAATAATTGCTCCCACAACAAGCTATAAAGTGCCAGTTATTTGGGTTCAACTACATGAATCTTCCTGCCATTAATGCCTTGATATATATCTACACAACTGCTTATGTGATCAGCATATGCACAAAAAATGTGGCCTTCACATGAAAATGTGGCCATATATACATCAGCATATTCAATTGTGATCACATAAGCAGTTCACAGTAAGCAAAAGTCTTCCAGATACATATATAAACAATTTTTCAACAAACCTTGCAGGACTCATCGGAGCCCAAGCCCGATCACGCATTGGTGTCCGCATTCCATCATGTATTGGAGTTGCTGCAGAAATTAGAATTTGTAAGGAACAAATCTAGAGACTTGTCATGAAGCGGACAGTTCCAAAATGCTCTAAAGTTCTCATTTTGAACATGCATCAAATAAAAAGTCATGGTATATTAGAAGATAAGATAATCGTATATTTATTATCCAAATGTTGGAAAGCAAGAGACTACTAGTTACAGTTACATGCAGCAACTAACTGTACAAATTTCAGAAAGAAAAATATTTCTCATAGCATTGAAAAAAATTCAAAGACTGACCACCAGGATCTCTCATCGGAGTCTGATAAGGATGTAATGGTGTTCTTGATGGATGCATTGGTGTTTCACTACCCAATCCATATCTCGAATCACTGATGAATAGAAGTTTTAAAAAAATAAATATCTGATACAATACCGAACTCCTATGGAAAGTTAAGCATGTGATGAATAACTACCGGAAAGGGGTTGCTACACCAGTTGCATCAGCAATGTCTTTTCTATTGACTGCAAATACAATAGAGATTAGACTATGGATCCAAAACAAGGAAAATCAATAAACATGAATGCTTACCTGTAACAATCTTCATCTGTGAATCCAGCTCAACCCGGACTAAAGGACCTGTTACCTCCTTAACACGGCCTCGATACCCTTTTAAGGGACCAGATTTAATCTTAATGCATTTACCTATTATCGAATCATGTCCTCTTCCACCTCTAAATCCTCCACCGACTGCATTAAATTTCATTAACATCCATTATAGTGTCAATTATAGAACTTTGTCCAGTGAATTAAGAGTTAACAGAGAGACTAGAAACAATCAAGTCAAGAGAGAGATGATGAGACATACAATCAACAGGTGGTCCTCTAGGAGGCAGCCTTCTTGGCGACTGAAGAATATGAGGTGAAGATCGGAAAGCACCAAATCTAGAGTCCAAGGAATCAACAACCTGTAATATAATAACATGTAGTTATTATTACATAATAACATTTTTATATTTTAGTATAATTCAAGCACAATAACACACTTTTCTATCACTGCCCCCGTGTGTTCCACCCACAACCACACAAGACTGAGCTTTTGCACAAATAAAACCAGCATGCTCAAGGTGATGTCGATCATGGATGAACAAAAATCCTCTGTGTATGTGCTCAACAGGACCTTGCTTCCCCTAGTTCAGAAAAATAAATAAATTCATGTGTGTTGTCAAAAGGATGAGTAAATAAATAAATAAATGATGCAATGCAACAAAAAGTAGTTCTTACCCTCCATGGGCCCTCAACAACCCGAACAACATCCTTAATTGAAACAATGTTATTAGATCGATCCTTGGCATTTGACCGCCTCTCAATCTTGCATTTTATTTCCCTTAATTTAACAAGCACAATTTCAGGTCTGTCTGCTACTCCTTTGAGAACCTAAAGAAAAATTTTCGCTTAGATTCATGTGAATATCTACTGATTACCATCTGCCAATATTATTTACCTGGAATGCTTCAGTTTCCACACGTATAATTACACCAAAAGACATATTGCTGGAGAGTTCAACTTGTGAGTAAGACCAAGTCAAAAGGATCAATCCAAATAAATCACATGACATCTATATTAAGAAACAAGGTAGGAGCTTACTCCAGCAACACAAGATCATGTAACTCATAATCCCCAACTCTTGTAACTCCAGTGGTAATTTCAGAACTCTCCACGACATGATCAGCAAAAACACGTATCTGAGCCACACTAAAAATAATTATGGTCTGAACAAAACAAACTGTCATATGTACATCTCCACTAATCCTATAGCTTACATGTTCCTTTGTAGTGTCTGATAAGATGATCAAAACGTGCCCCTCAACCTTTACAACCATACCAGTTGCACCTTCTTGAACACCAGAGACCACTTTCACATGATCTCCTGGTTTGAAGTATTTGCATAACTCCTTTTCATTAAAAGCCAATGTTTTCTGCATAAGACAGTTGGCCAAATAAGATTGTTCTCGTCAAAAAATCTATGTTAAGGAAACTAAACATAGAAAGAAAATGTAGAAGAAAGTAATTACTGGAAGCCCTGTCATCTTTGGTCTGACATGGACAGTTTCTTCCTCGACTTTTTCAACCCATCCCATAAGATTTTTGAGATCTCCCCGAACAACAATAACTGCATCACCCTTCATAAAATGACCCTTTTTCCTGTTAGCAAACAAGGTAGATAAACTAGCCACATCCCCATCAACATCATCACCGGGTTTCCTGAACTTCTCAAGTTCATCAAATGTAGGCTGTATGTTCTGCGAGCTAATTGATCTTAAAGATACTAATTTGTAAAGAAATCCATCTTTAAACATCATTCCATCAACCATCTCAAAATATTCCCCGGATTCTTTGTCCCTTCTGCGCTCCACGCGGATATGCATCTCCCTAATCAAATTTAAAATAATAAATCAACACTAGCCAAAATTTCTATAGCAACTAAATCAAGTTCATAGGCAAACTTTCAGAAGAAATCATAAGTAAAACCTTGCTTCATCAATATTAAAAAAACGAGGTGGAGGAACAAAGGTCTTCTTCTTTCCGATATCCCTACCTTCCTGAGAAAAAAAATTGCATGTTTAAATTCAAAATAGCAAAAGAATCCAGCATAACGAAAACCATTGTCAAAGTCTTTGATGTGATACAATTACGATAAAGCCCTAACAGGATATACTAATCTTATCAAAAACGAAAAAGATTCATACCAACTTATTAGCTAGTGTTTGCAAATCAACCCTGGGGATTAGCTTAACTGTCACTTTCTGACGTATGTTATCAACATCAACAACCTGCAAAAAGATTAGAACATCAAATAAAGAATGACACGACAGCTTCAATCTAATACCAAATACATTCATACCTTAGCAAGATCTCCCTTATAGATACCAATCTTCATCCGAACCCACGTATCCCTAGAGAGTTCGACAGCTTTACTTTCCACAGAGAGAACATCAGTCATCTCTTTTATTGGTACAAGCATCACTTTTGCGGACGAAAATATATTTCGTAGACCTTTGCAAGCCTGAAACAACAGAATTAAAATTTTTTGAGCCTCAATATTGAGTTCCATAAGACAATATCCCAATCAAATTTTGCAGACCTCTTTGACATGGGCTTCTTTCTCAGCTTCAACATAAATATAATTTTTTAGATGATCCAATGCAATAACTGATCTGATTTGAAGATCTGCCCTATCTATAAATTTTTGCATGAGGCATATGGCAGTCTCACGCTCATGACCAATCTGAGAAAATGCAATGCAAATTTAATATAGGCAAATGTGAGCACAATACCAAACAATCTCAGCCTAGCTAAAAGGACAATAATGAAAATATCATACCGCACATTTCACCATCCACAACTTGGGATCTTTTACTGATGGCAATAGAGCTTGTTGTTCAACATCAGTAGCATCCTCAGCATAGTCTATCTGATTTGATTTTGAGTATCTCTCTTTAACTCGTCTCTCCATCTCTTCCACATCTTCTTGATCCTCTTGCATAAGAATTGGACGATGTGGTAACCTTCTATTATCATCTTCATCCGGTAGATCAGCTCCAGCATCATTTATAAAATCTGCATTTTTATCACACCATCACGTATTAAATAAAACATAGAGAACATACACAAATTGAATGACGATTAAATTGATAACATCACATCTCTTAAAACAGTTTGCTTACACCTCGAACGAAGATATGTATAAATTAGAGTTGATGATGCACATTGTGTAGGTAGAAGCAGTGATTTAAAAGGCGCTAGGCGCTCGCCCGAGCAAAGCGAGACGCTAAAATATTTAAAAAATATAATAAATTAATAAATAAAATTTAATAAATAAAAATACTATTAACAGTATACTATTAAGTGTTAACATACTATTAACAATATAACAATATATTGTTAACACTGAACAGTATACTATTAACAGTAACTGTTAACAGTTTGAATCAACGTAAGAAACGTGAAAGAAGAGACTGAGGCTGTGGTAACGGATAGCGGCAGCAGCAATTAGGAGAGGCGACGTCGAGCGGCAGTAGCAACAACAACAGAGATCAACAGCGACAGCAGAGAGAGGCGGCGTCGAGCGGAGAGCGGCAGTGGCAGTGGAGAGAGGCAGCAGCAATGGGAGTGGTAGTGGGAGTGGGTCGCGAGTAGATTAGGGTTGGGGAAGACTCACGTGGGGAATTGATATCGATGCGTTAGTTGGTTCAACTGAACCAACTAACGCAAAGTGCAACCGAACCAAACCTAAAATACAGGTTTTATCGCTCGAAGCGCCCGGCGCCTGAGCTCAAGCGAGCACCCAGGCAGCGCCTCTTTGAAACGCATCGCCTTGAGTAGAAACGAGGCGCTCAGGCCTCGCCTCGCCTGAGCTTCTAGGTGAGCGCCGAAGCGCTTTTTTAAATCGCTGGGTAGAAGTGCATAGTAAACAATACCACATCAAGGACACCTGTACCCAGGTATTCCGAAAGACATATACTCTTCATGTACATATCAAGTTTCTATGCCTCTATGCATAAATGTAAATCTATGCATCATATTCACACAATAGAATTTTCTAACATAATACCAAAAAAACATGCAAATAACAATAATAACACAAGTCAGGCACCATAGTCACATATTTCAAGACAAATATTGGGGAAAAAGTGGAGCAAGTTCCCCAATACAACTTTGGCCTACAAACCATTAAAAAAGCTAATGAATTAAAGAATCTAAAGTGGATTTATATGCTTTTTCGTGCAAAACAGGCACAAAAGAAGCAAGTAACACACGTGATGAGCAAAAAACCACAATGGCCACTAAATGTCATCAGAAACTACTCATATATGTCCAAAAACGTTTACAAGGACATTGCAAATATTGTCATAATAAAAAATAGTCCTGTACGAAAAAAGGGGCCTGTTTAAATATCTTTCTCGATGCATCAACATGAACTACTAAATACACTATTAGAAAAGTTCTTTTTATTTTTGTGTTCTACATTCGCTTTTAGAAAAATTTTATATGATCAATCCAGATAAAGATGGTTCATTCAGGACAAACCTATCTCTGAAATATATTAATTAGATCTGCCATGATTCTATCAATAAGAGCCTATTTACAATTTAAAAGAAGTTTCAAATGGACAACCAACTCCAAGACCAAATTGAGCATATGCTCTGATTTTAGTGATTGTCAACAGCTGGCCCAAACTGAACTTATTAGCATTGGAGCACTTGTAATTCTATATAGGAATTATTGCAAGGCTGTAAGGTTATGGTTGGAGTCCAAGCTTTGGAATATTGTTTCTCCTCAATTATGCTAAGTTATATTACTTTAATAGCAATGTTGATAACTTCTGAAAGGCTTGCTCTTCACCTCGAATTAGAGAAGTGAAAGTTACAGGCAATACTCTAGCACTAGCTAATCGTTTCTCCTACAAACCAATTGGTGCTTGTAGAGCCACACTCAAAACATGGCCCAAAATGTTCCACATTAAAACAGGACCATTTTAATATATTTCTAATTTAAAATCTTATTAGTTTAAGGGGGTATTTTAAAAATCTCATAAGTTTCCAAATGGCAAAGCCTTCCATAATCTTTTGTTAGTTATCAATATAGACCATGGAGAAAAAAAAAGAAAGCCAACTAAAAGAACGGTGACGAACCTTAGATTTGATATATGATTCTTAAGAAAAATTAAGGGCATAAATCTCGGATTGAATATTCATCTTTATAAAGAAGTTTCTTCTTTACTGAAAAATCTACAAAGGATAAAGCAAACCAACCAAATATTTTATCAACAAGGAAGAATGTTTGCCAAAAAAATATAGAAATACATCTTCCACAAAAGAAGTAAAGATGAATGACTAATATGTAATGACTTATGGGATGTAACTTATTATATTCTTCCTTAACTTTGTATTTTTCTTTTCTTCTCATAGTTGGACTGTTGGAGATATACAAAAAGGTGAAAAAGAATTGTATCTAAGACATTATTCAATGGATGAATGAATGAGTTTTTTTCCCACATTATGTGAATGATGTAGGGCCACGTTTCTTTTTCAATGATAACATGATTATATGGTCCACATGTAAAACGTGGATAAGTGTGAAACATTGATCTCCAGGAGTTACCTATTAATCCAAGATCAAATAAAATAGTTATCATTTTTGTCTATTATCTTTTATGATTATTACTTTTCCTTGTACTTTCGCTGTTCATCACAAACTTGTCCTACATAACATATTCCAAGTGCGATAGTCTAACTAAAAAATTCTCACAATCATGGTACGACATACGTTTTAATCCTAATAAAAATAGTGAGACAATATCCTCAACCAACCCAAGTTAGATTATCTTGGGCTTTGATAGTTTGACGCAAGGTTTGCAATTTCAACTGTACCACCCGGTATGGGCAGTACATATCGGTCGATCAGGTTGTCGATACGTGGACCGCCCGCTACTGGGCGGTTCCAAAAATCAATCGTCGACGATCAATTTCGACCGTCGGCGATCGATTTCGACCGTCGACGGCCAATTGAGGGTGAAATCGACCGCCGACGGTCGATTGAGGGAAAATTGACCGTCGACGGATTGAGCAAGAAAAAGGGAAGAAGAAGAAGAAGAAGAGGAAAAGAAGAAAAAAAGAAAAGAGGAGAAGAAGAAAGAATACCTAGCGCCCGCGCGCCGTCACCGCCCGCAGGTCACCAACGCTTTTTCTCCCACACGGGGAGAAAGATCGAGGCTACATCCAAGTTTTTTTTATATTTTAATATATTTAATATTTATATTATATAATATTATATTATAAAATATTGATATTATATTTTAATATACCAGGCGGTATGCATTGTGCATTACCGCCCAATACCGGTACCGAGATGAACTCGGTACATCGGTACGGACCAGTAAGTCAAACCTTGGTTTGACCTACTACCATCTCAAAGCACTATGGTTATATTGAAGGTCTAGGTTGGCTTCTTTAGCTATTAAGTGATTTGGACAATGCTACAATGACTCAACCTTCATACTTGATATTGGACCAAACTTAATGTGCAGCTTGATCAACTCAAAGTCTTAAACACAAACAAAACTATGTGGCAAAGTCTCATTGTAACTTAATAACTAAAACTGGCCTCTAATCAACTATCCCAAGACTCACAACTACCATAATAAAACCATTTCCATTATAAAACCAACCATTCATAGAAAAAAATTTTACGTTAGATTTGATGTCGAGCACTTCCAACTATAGGTTCAACTTAAAGTGAAGGGTCAATCTGCTAACAAACATCCCCATCCACCTTACGCATCTGCAAGGATGCAAGATATAGCCGGGTAGAAATTGACAAAGTTTCATGGACTTCAATCAGACATAGTCCGACTTAGCTGAGAACTCAAACAAGGTAAGATTAAGTCACTCAAAGTTTCATTTATCAAAGAAGCCTTAAACTAGATGGAGAAGAGCAAAGATACCCCTAAAAACCATAGGAAACAGAGAAGACCGTGATACAAGAGGATAGACATCTATAAATCAATATAGGGCACCCATCTTGCAATATTTATGTACTTCGTTAATGCTTTTAGTGGCAATTTTAGATGGCATCCCAAGTCCAATTTAGGGCCTAATTAGTTTGAATAAGTCCTATATTATAGGTTAGATAGTAATTTTTTTGAACAATAGTTGCATTTTGAGACTTACAGTCATCTTCCTAAGGAATTTTGTGAAGCGACAGGATTAGTTCCTCTTCTCATAAATGTTCATTAACATATAAGCATGTATCCCATAGAGCAGAATGTGATATTAATAATGTCTCTTCTCAACCAAATCACTCCTCTTTACCTGTCTTCCTCTTATCCCTCGTAAATTTTCTCTTCAAGCTACTATCCCTAAAATAAAGGTAGTATTCTATAGGAGGGAACATATCTCATGATAGGAAACAAAACAAAAAACTAAACCTTAAATAAGATGACTAAAAGCTAATATAAAGAAACCTGTGAGGAACAAGTGCAAATTGCATAAACCAAGATCTAATTCCAACAATATAAGTGATTTAACCGGTCATCAAAATTGTGCCATGTCATGTACTAGTATGACTAGTGTGACACCACAGTAGAAAGAAACAAAAGGAGAAAACAAACAATAGGACAATGAAGAAAAAAAGAAAAAGAACCATAACATCCCTGTGAGTTGACGGGTCACCCGTCTCAATATAAAAGACCCATTTAGGGTAAGTCTTGTCACTATAGCGACCTTACATCTCTGTGACTAGAGCAACTAGAATGTGTCATGGAAACAACCGCTTTGTTTGCATGAATAATTGAGCTTACATTGGTCCTCTCCTAGTTTATTTTTAAAGGGAAGGTAGCTTCAATCATTTTAGCTCCTTCATAGTTAGGCCAGCTAAATGAAAAAAAAGTGTAATCATGGTTTCCCGCAGCTAAATGAAAAAATAGTTCTCAACTTCATAGTATGGGATGGTTCACCTAATTCAAATGAATAACCTATTGCCTAAATCCATAAAAGGTTAAATCAAATTGTCACCATAAAATACATGACAAAAATTCTTAAGATCTTTTATGTAATAAGAAAAAAGTTGCACAAATAAAACATAATTCAAGAAGGTTCATAGTGCATGATGTTCCTTGATATGAACAAAGCTTGAGAGGCCACTGCTTACAGGTCTCTTTTAAAACTAGCCCAGTAGAAAGAAAGCATTTAAGGGTCAAATCAGCAATCAAGCAAGTAATAAGTGACAATAACTATAATACACAAATTGATAACCAGTTCTTTGCAAATAATGAGCTCCGCCTCACCTAAAACAATCTAGCAGTCAAACAATATATATGCTTAATTGCAAGTTCTGTTGCTTCCCACTTAACTGGAAAATTGAAAGATCTCTTGTATCCAAGACATTTGAATCACTGGAAAAATACCTAATTTGCACAAAGAAACCCTGCGTCCAAGTATTTTTTGGAAATACCAGCAACAAGGTTAGCAGGCATGACAGGAAAAAATCGACCAATTAATTAACACACCATAAAGACGGTTCACCAGTAAACGACTCTGTCGTATGATGTGATCCAGCACAATTACACAAAAACAATGTTCATCCACGCATGCATCGACCCGTTGGTCATTCCAGAAGTGCAAAATGAGAACTCAACAAAGCACAAAAAGACCAATCTTAACCCTAAAAAAAATAATGGAGTGACGTACCATCCTCCCCCTCCTCCTCTTCCTCTTCGTCGTCGCTGTCCACGACCGCCTCGAGCTCAAAAAACTCTGAGCCCGACCGCCGCCTCTGCTTCCGGCCTCGGTGACCACCATCATCCTCGTCGTCTTCCTCTTCTTCCTCTTCTTCGTCATCGTCCTCCACCGCCACGTCGTCGATAAACTCAGATCTGCGCCGCTTCTGCCTACCCTTTCCCACGACCTCCTCCTCCTCGTCCTCCTCCTCCTCTTCCTCCATCTCCTCCTCGTCGTCGTCGTCTATAAAGTCGTCGTCCTCGTCCCGATGACGCCCGCGAGCCATCGCCGGTGCTGTTCTCTTCCCAAACTAGGGTTTCAGTTTTGAAGGGCCGAGACGCGAAATCCCTATTTATCGTTTATAAGACGCATAAGAGATAATTACACACACATATATATAGGACAGAAAAGTGGGTGTCGTTGAGATGGGCTGGTAAGCGCAAGCCGGTGGATTGGGCGATTGATGAATGCCGGACCAAAGCCCTTCCCGACATATATAATACAACGCTTAAGAGTAACAACATAAAATAAGACATCAAGACTGTTCCTAATAAATCAAACACTTCGCATCGTTTTTTCCCAACAAAAAATTAAAATTATTATTTCCAAACACGAGGACGATCGTAACCTCTGATGGCTTCAGATAGACACTCAGATCAAATAATTCATGCGAAAATATTTCCTTAAAAGATTGATCCATCTCTCTTAGTCTAGCAAAATTCGTTAACCGATTCCTTTATTGAACATGTGTACGACACTAACTTTCTATATCGATAAACCAATAATTTTATAAAATAAGACTCTAATTATATAAGAGAAGAGAAATCTAATTCCATGACTCTTTCCACTCAAAACCCTCTTTTATAATTAAGACATACGAAAATCATTAATGTCATTTAGTTTTACATTAATTGAGAAATATAGGAGATAAGAGCTAATAAGTCAGTCAATCTCCTTTACTCTAATAAGTTCTTTTTAGAGTTTTAGGTTTTCATAATGGGTAAAAACATATGGGTACGTCCATTACCCAAAGCGAATAATTTTTCGTATGCCTACAACCCGCAATAATGGTTGACCGATCAAAATGTCTTTTATTAGATTAGTGCTCAAAGGAGGGCCCTGGGTCGTGCATCTCGATCGATCAGTACTCTTAAGTCATGTACCTCGATCAATTAGTACTCCCGAGTCATGCATCCGACCACGAGCCCCTAACTTCATTTTGGAGAGAACACTAATAAGATCATTTAATCTCATATTGATTGAAAAATAAGAAAACAAATGACGCATAAGTTCATTAGTCTTCCTTACTTTAAGAGGTTTTTGGAGCTTCTCGTCTCCCAAAGAAGGTTGAGAAATAAAAAAATTAAAATCTCATAAGTATGTCAGTCTCCCCTCTTACTCTAACCTCTTATTCTAAGAGGCTCTCCCAAAGAGGACAATTCCTAGTGTATCTCACCAATGCTTGATCGATCAAAATATCTCTTAACAATTGTCAATATAATATAATTTTTAAATAAATATTAAATAATCGTTCATTAACTTGCTTCAAATAATTTCAAAAGAAATAAGAATACAAACCTACGTGGATATTAAATTGTTTCAAGTATTTTAATGTCGTAATTTTTTTTTGTGTAATTTTGAAAGAAATTTAATTTATTAGAACATGAGGACATGGATATAAGATGATACATATCAAAGAGAAAATGTTCATGTAATTGTCTGATCCATATTTTATGATTTTCGTAGTTATTTTATTGACTATTATCCTCCCATAACACTGTGAGAGGAGATATTTTGACTCTCTTATTTATGTTGTAGCTTCTGCACAATTATCAATTGTTTGGTTTAGTTATATCATATGTGGTAGGATCATATGATTTAAGCATATAATTTTGATATGGATAGCTAAAGGTTGGATTAGTTCAAGGATAAATTATAATATTAAAATCAGCTTAACTTGTGTTCATTAGACAGCGTTAATTCAACCTTTAGCTATTCATATCAAAATTATATATTTAATATTAATTATACGACCATACCTCAGATAGCGTCAACCTTATTATCTCCTTTTACCTTTATTTATTTATTTTTACTTTTGTAATATATCTACTCATCTTCCTATCATTTTCAATTACATAACTTGTTTTCTTAGATTAATTTGATATATACTCTTTTAGTGGATTGGTTATTTTAAATGGTTAAATATCAAAACTACTATGAGAAGAGAATTATTTTTTGTTTTGTACATGAAAAAACTTTTAATTTAGAATTATTTATGCCAATGATCTTATCAAAATTCATATTAGATTATATTATTATCATCACAATCTAAGACTTGTTATTTTTCTCTCGAATTTAGAAAATCCTTCATTAATTAGTTTTTTTTACCGAATAACATAATTTTACAAAATGGTCATCATTTTTAATAAATGAACAAATATTTTCGTGATCATCCTTCCATAACAAAAAGGAGGATGAGAAAAAGAAAAGGAAGAGAAGGAGATGAGGGGGTTTACATCAATCGATTTAAATTGATTCAAATAATTTTTTTTTAAAATTAGAATATAGTGAAAGCCCACTCAAAGCATTTTATTTCATTTTTTGTTTATTATTTTTATAAAAAATCATAATACTTTATATTATTATCATAACCATCAAAGATTTGTTTCTTCTCTATCGAATTCTGATAATAATCTGACATAAAGCTAACTCGGTATACTAAAAGTACAGGATAATTTATCTTGATAAATAGTTATTAATTAATTTTTTCAGTGAAATCCCTATAATTTATCCAAGACTGTCGTTTTTCTTAATTTTAAGTTTATTATGTGATTTTTATATTAAACTTAATCTTTCAATTATTTCTTTTGCTTTCCTTTTGGATTGGACGAGGAGGAGGAGATGAGGAGTCGTAGGAGAAATGGAAAAGACGTAGAGGAGGAGAAGGATGAGGAGGGGTTTATCTGAATTTTTAATCAAATATTTTTATGGAAAAAATCTGTAGTATTTTTTATTTGGAGATAGATCAACAATTCAGTAACTATTCAATTAAAAAATAATATGAAATTAGAAAACGCAAAAAAAAAATAATCATCCAGAATTAGAATTCTGATATCCGAGAATAACAAATAAATTCATAATTTAATATTCAAGAGATATAATTGTTTTCAGATTTTTAAACAAAAAACAAATTTATATTCTTTGAAATAATCATTTCAATCTGTCATAACTATTTGTGCATCTATTTGAATTTTCTTAAATTTGGATTACCAATTTATTGACAAAAAATCACATTCTGAAATTTTATATTCAATTTTAAACGAAAAAAAACTCTTTCTGTTTTTAAAAAACTTAAATTTTCAATAAATCACCTAAAGACTAATATATTTTTTTATTAATTTTGATATATTTTGTTGGATGCCGTTACGACTGGATCCAGTGTGGCTCGGCGTTTGGTAGGGCCAACGATCGACTCGTTCTCGTGCTTGTACCTATTCAGAGGCACTCGGCCCCGAAGCCCAAGACGCGGCGCAGATCCGTTATCTCACCCAAAAATATCGAAGGATGAAACATTTGTCGAGCCATCTCCTGTCCACCTCCGCTCTTGTGGGAACCAGCCACACGCACCGTCACCTCTCTCTCCTCTTTCACCTCACTTTAGGGTTACCATCGTTTCCCACGCCAGCAATCCCCGAGACGAGGAGATTCAAAGACACACGAGACTAGGAGTAGTTCGATCGGTATCATCTCTCAGTTTTAGCTGATGGCCAAGACGAAGCCTGGCAGGAAGGACCTCGATTCCTACACCATCAAGGGCACCAACAAGGTGGTCAAAGGTATTATGTAGATTTGTGCGTGAATGGCGTTCGTCGTGGATCTATTTCTCTCCGTTGGATTCTAACTATTCTTGTTTGCGCGGGGGTGTAGTGGGTGACTGCGTTCTGATGCGGCCGGCGGAGTCGGAAAAGCCGCCGTACGTGGCGCGGGTGGAGAGGATCGATGCTGACCACCGCAACAACGTGCGGGTGCGGGTGCGGTGGTACTACCGCCCCGAGGAGTCCATTGGCGGCCGTCGGCAGTTTCACGGTGCCAAGGAGCTTTTCCTGTCCGACCACTACGACGTGCAGAGTGCACACACTATCGAGGGCAAGTGCGTGGTGCACTCCTTCAAGAATTACACAAAGCTGGAGAATGTTGGCGCTGAGGACTACTTCTGCCGATTCGAGTACAAGGCAGCCACAGGGGCTTTCACGCCTGACCGTGTCGCGGTGTAGGCTTTTCCTGCTCTAGCTCTTTTTCATCTAGCTTTCTCGTAATTGTATATCTATGTCGCTTTGCATTCCAGGTATTGTAAGTGCGAGATGCCTTACAACCCCGACGATCTCATGGTCCAGTGTGAGGGATGCAAGGACTGGTAACTACCTATCCATGCTCTGCTCCCCTCTATTGCTTCCCTGATTGTGGTGAGCTCAGATGGATATTTTTATTTAGTACTGTTGTTTATCTAGTCACGAGACACTTATGAAAAAATGTTATGCATATTCGTTCTTTGTTACTTAAAGCTAAGAGCAGCTATGAAATTAATGTTTTTTGTTTCACACTTTCTCTTTTTGCTCTCTCTACGCAAAATTACTATTTCTTTGGTTCTGTCTATGGAAGACAATTTGCTTTGGAAGGGTAGTGCTTTCTTATTGATCTTTCATTGAGTATAAAAAGTGTCAGTTATTTACAACACGTGTAGGACTAACGTACTGCATGGGGCACCCACCAATCTGAAGTCTGAGAATGGTCAATGTACCCAGCGTCAAGGTTCACATTCTCATACTGTATCGGTCAGCTATTAGTAAGGTACATATGGAACTATACTGAGCATACCGACACATGGTACACTAAGGTACCAAGCTATACCAAACGTACCGGTCCTCTATCGAACAGATACATACCGAGCAGTATGATACGGTATTGCAAACCTTGCCCAACATAATTTTTATATATACAACAAGTCTATAATATCTATATAATATGCTGCCTAACATGTAAAAAAACATGTTTGCTCTTAAATAATTTTGGATACAAAATTTTCGATTAGGTAATAGTTGGTAAGTATTATCTCAATCTATCAATAATTTTTCATTTGATCTGTGTAGAGAATATTTGTTAACTATTATGCACCCACATAATGGTGCTTCTATTGAAGATATCAATCTTGATATAAAGAAAGGTGAATGACTAGTGGGCTAATGACTTCCGCAAAATAGCTATGAGGTGGTCTTTAGTACAAATGCATGAGATCATTAGTAGTGACATGATCACAAACAAAATGATAATATGTATCAGTATACTACATTTTGTTGCGGAAGACAAAAAAAATTCGACAAATGGATATGTGGCTCCAACATTCTCACAATGTATTATTAGGCTACGAGAAAGAGGTACGTGCAGCCCTCAGCAGTTGTTGACCCAAGTGCACAATATCAACTTTAGTAGAGGAACATGCAGCTAATTTTTTGTCTCATATGAACATCAAGAAATTGCATTGCCTCCAAGACAGATAATATAAGAGGTTGATCATCAGTTATCTTGATTTCCGGCTCAATCAACTTCAGAGAAAAGAGGTTGATTTCATTTAAGGTACCGAAGCAGACATTCAACAACAAACTAGTAAGTCCTTGTAGGTTGATGCGTAAACTGAGCAAGTTGATTTCAACTAATGAAATATTAGGACGAGTAAGAGACAAATATTTTAGATCATCAATAATACACATGTTTTGAGTTGGTTGGAGCTGACCTGTCATAAATGGATGGAGTCATAGACTTTGGCGTTGTAGCTTTCTTTGCACAATCCAAATTAGTTCTGGAAGAAGGTCATGAATGTAAACGTCTGAAAAAGTCAGAAAACCTGTTGGTGTTGGAACTTGGAATTATCTCAACTCCCAGAAAATAGTGAAGATCCTCTAAGTTTTTAATGGAAAACCTTTTGAGGAGGAAATCCAAAAACTTATTGATGAAGATCTCATGATTATCAGTGACAATAAGATCATCGACATGTACGAGAAAATGTACAGTAATGTGAGTTTGCTTATAAATGAATAGTATGGAGTCACTTCTGGTGTTCCCAAAGATGTATAAAGTTTTAAATAGTACACTAAAGACGTGGAGAGCTTGTTTGAGTCGATAAATTGTCTTTTTAAGCTGACAAACATCTGAAGGTTTATTTAATTTAATAAAGCCAAGAGGTTGTTGAATAAAAACAACTTTTACAAGTGATCCATGCAGAAAGGTATTGTAAACATCCAATTTTCATGTTCCATCCATGATTTAAGGCAATATTTAGAATCGGGACATATGTGGTAGTTACCTATATTTCTTGAAGAACAAGTACTTTTTCTTAATCATCTGAATGGTTCCGCTTTTTCATCTCCAGCAAGTATCTTCACTCCACTTGTATTTCTCTTGCATTATTTTCTGGTTTAGACCGGATATAATCAGAGCACATGGAGAATCACTATAATGCTTATTTTAATAGAAAAATTAGATATATATTTGTATACATTGTCATTTCCATTATGCAGTATCATTAAAATCTGGTATGCCTTAGTGAAGGCATGATCCTTTGGTGAAAATGATCAAGCTTCAAGCCTTTCATAACTTTTTTAAATTTTTTTAAAATGTACATCGACATAGCAAGATGTTGAGATTTTTTTTTCTGTGGTTAAATTACCACTTTTGATGTGATTCTTAGTGTTTGAGGCCTTTGGAGTTTCATGTTATGCACTATCTAAATGGAAATACCTTTTTCACTTTTCTCTATATAATTTTGGATCTTTGTTTTGTCCAAAACATTATTTTAGTCCTTGTATCATGTTGTTTCCTAGTGTATTTAGCTAAAAGCTATGTACTGACCTATTGCATGTAAAGGTACTTCGTATGGCCTGGTTAACAATGCAAAGGAGACAAAGAAGTGCATAAATTTATGTTCTTTGGTCATCGTGATTCATGATCTAGTATTTGTTGGTGATAGCTTCATATAACAATCCAACATTCTTAGAATATGAAGCAATAAGGGTCTTGCCCTTTTCCTTTTCGCAGTGTATAGTTGATTCACATGAAGTCATTTTATGCTAGAGCCTTTCTACATGCTGTCTTTCTATACATCAACCTTTATGCTTGTCCATCTAGGTATTCGAGTGCTGTTATCTTTTCATGATATTTTCATGGAGTTGTTGCTATTACTAGACATTCCTAATGGTCAGTTATGATAGGTGAATTTTACATAACCTGGTTTAGGATTTTATCATGTCCTAATTTGTAGGATAACATGATTGCATGTATTTATTGCCTTTATAAGAGCCATTGTGTTGCCAATAATTAAATTTCTTTGGCACGGTTAATGCGGAATATAGCTTCAGTTTTCAAGTACCTTTATTTTTTTTGTTAATAGTTATTCACCTTTTAATTCTTTTACTTTTTATATTTTGTACTTCTTTAGATCCAAAGTTTTAGTGGCCATATATCTGGACATGCATCGCACCTGACTCTTGTCAAGAAAGCTTGGAAGTACAATCTTAATTTTCCATTTTCATAATAGATTCTTTTTTTTTTCCGATTATGGTCTCTATGGATATAATTAATGAACAAAAATTAGTGTGCTTTAGAGTGGATGATTAGTTTAAATCTTTTCATGTTTTGATTCCACCAAGCTTGTTTACTGATTCAAGTAGAGATGCATTTCATTGTGTATTATAATTTCTATTGATAATGCCAGCATTCATTTGTGCACTTTTAGGGCTGATATTGTTATTCTGTCAAGCTTGGTGATGATCATTTTGGTTTTGTAATTTATTCTTGTGTTGCACCTAGAGAATTCTGGCATTGAAGACTACTGTCTTTTATTTTTATTTTGCTTCTCTGTTGTACAAAAACTTAAGTTGTTCATCTCACATTTTTTTAATAAAAGCAGATTTGGTTCATTTTTTTGGTTTGAGATTGTAAAAATGATCATGTTAACAGGTTCCATCCATCTTGCATGGGCATGACAATTGAACAAGCAAAAAAATTAGATCACTTTCTATGCTCAGATTGTGACTCCGAAAATGATGCTAGTAGATCTATCAATGGGTTCCCAGCTTCACCAGTTTCTGAGCCCAAGGTGATGTTAATTTTATATACTTTCCCCTATTTTTTTATTGACGAAGCCATACTAAATTGTTTTTCATGCAAACTTCCACTTTCTGATTTTAGAGAGAGATTAGATGTCTAGTATCAACTTAACATGTGCTTATGACATTGTATGCATCAATCCTAGATTTGTCTGAAGTTCTAATGCTATTAAATTATATATCTATGCTATTTTTGTTACGTATGTGGTAGATTTTATTTTTGTAAGCACCATGGTATAAGGTTTTGCCTGGATCTAATACCATTGTGAACTAGGACATTGATCGTCGCTTCTTGAGCAGTTTGGTCTGTTTTATTTAATTATTTATTTAAAGCAAGGGCTTGAGGGAAAAAAAGCAAAAAACAACCATATATGTACTGGTTCAGCCATCTACTGATATGGGTCAAATATAAGTACACGTCTAAGTGATTAACTTAGTAAACTAAAGAATATAGCGTAGAGGTATCCTTTTTCGAAAGTTATAAAAAATTAAAAACTACAATGGAAGCATTCTTGTATAAAAATTAAATATGAAATAATAATATTAGATGTCTTAAGTAATTTATAGTAATCTAAAAGTCATGTTTAGATGTTTCTGCATAAAATTTGTGTGAAAGGTACAAGAAAGAAGGGAATAAAGTATTTAATTGTTGTTTGAACTATTAAAATGAAATGGCGAATATTATTTAGCTTTTCATGTACAAAAATGTCACATAAGGTTTTAAAGAATCAAGAGTCTAGCACTAGCATCGAGAAGTAGTTATATGGATTAGTCATCAAACCTTGCGCCTTACTCTTCAAACATCTCTCGTGCTACTTCTTTCTTCAAGACTGGCAGTGATGACAATAGTGGATGAGGCAGTGGTGTGCTGCTAGCAATGAAGATGTGATAGTTTTTTGGTGGTAAGTGGGAAGGATATAGGATAAGTTGTTATGGTTCCAATATGATGTAAGCGTTGCTTTGGTATCAATCTAATTGACAAGCGACTATGATACCAAATCTGATGTAGGGTAGATAATTGGAGGACTCTTGGAACAAAGAACACTTCATTTTTTTGAGAATTTGGTAGTTGTTGAATGGAGATGAAAAGATATTGGAGAAGATAAAAGTAAGAAATTGTTAATAACTCACTCTGGCTCAAAGATTAACTCTCATGGATGAAGTTCTCATAACTCCACTTATTATCTATGTGGATGATCATTATACAGATTTATATAATGAAGTTCTCATAACACCATCAGGAATAAGTACCAGATATGTGCACTTTAATAATTATTCTTAGGGATGTGACCTTTTACGTCTCAGACTCTGGGAAATAAAACTTTTATGCCTCTATTATTTGGAATTCAATGTAACCTTTTATAGACCCAAAAATTATAAAAATAAGGAAAAATTACAATAAAAAATTAAATCTTGTATATCAAGGCATGTCAATTGGTTTTTTCTTTTCTTCTTTTTGGAAATTATATTTCTAGATTTTTTGGTAAAATATTTATTTTTCAATCATGATGAGACATATCACAGGATTAAATCTTCAATGGACTTGGAATCTCTGATCGATTGCATGATTGATGTCCATGCTTTTTCATTAGAATCTCCAATCAAGTCTAGAGATGCTCTTTATTTGTTTAGCATCCTATTTTCTCCTTGTTGAGTAAACTTTGTGACTGGTGTAATCATATAATATGTTGTCATATGACAACTAATAACATTTGCTAAAGGTCGTGTAAACTGTAAACTAATAAATTTTCCATAGAAAATTAAATTAAAATGGCCCTGCACTAACAAGTCATTGAGCAAGCTATGACCAGATTAGTGTGACCCACTCTATTCTCCTGCCCTTCTCCTCTGGCTACTGCAGCTGGCCCTTGGTAGTGACAAGCCTCCCGATCCTCTCCTTTGGGAATGAGCCTTCACCTGTCGTAATTTGTTGATGCTTGCAAAGATCAGCAAATCTCAGTGAGTTTGGCTGAAGTCCAATCTTTCTTTTTTTCGAGCATATTACAACTGATTCTGGTCATTTTCATGAGCATTCTGAGATCCCATGAAATCAAGATTTCTTGACTATGGAAGGGACCGATGCTTTTTGGGTTTGGTGTTTTTATAAAAACTTTATCTATCCTTTCCTGTTATTCTATCCTATCCTATGCAGTAGTGGAAGACAAATATTACAACTATGGCAGCAACTGATAAATATAATAGTTGTAGCGAATGACTAACATAACATTAGCAGCACTAGACTCTCTTTAGACCCCATATTGGTAGGAGAACTGTGCACCAATCTGTCCTTTTTAGTAGCCGGAAGCTTCCTTTGCTTCACAAACATGGTCACTGGTTTCTTTTGTGCGTTCTTTCTATCTCTACTTCCTGTTCTCCTTCCCATCTTGTCACTCTTCTTCTAAATCTTAAGCCATCAAATTGACTAAATTTGACCAATTTTAAAGTCCAGTTAAGTTTAATCTATTCTAGCATATTTCGACCAATTTCTAGCTGTAAGGCTGAGAATCAAACAAAATTGGATTAGAAGATAATGTAACTGTTCAGATATAAAGAGTTAGAAGGACATTGCATTGGCAAAAATTTTTGGTTGCCATGAGTATGTTTACCTAGAGACGACAAATTGAACTTTCCTTGAGACAATTTCTAAGACAATTTTATGCTTCTCGTGTGCATAGAACTTGAAGGCAACTTTCCAATTCTTAGGTTTTTGGATGCATTCCTTGGAACTGTGTTGTCTGGATGAAGTTCCAAGTCACATGTTATTTCTATGTTCTTGATCACATGTGTATGAACCCTGCCATTTTTATTTGTTCTTGTCTCAGCTAATATTGAGAAGTCCAGAGGAAAAATATGTTCCATAGACATCAGTATAAGAAAATATTATTTTGAGTAGCATACTCATGCTTAGGTTTCTCTTCCTTTTTCCTTAATATGTATATTAAACTTCCCTTTACAATCTTATCCAGCAAATATTCAGAAACATTATTTTCTGGACATATTTATGGTATGTTTAACATTCCACTAGAAGCAGACTTCATAGTAAATGCTGCATGATATAAACTAAAATATTATTGTTTTCTTGTGGTTTGCAACCATGGCATAATCTCTGAATAAATGAAAAACTTACATTTTGAATGGCGTTCATGTACATATTCCTTTCACAACATATTTAATAATGTGCATACTCGGACCAAAATTTTGTGTTGGTTGAACTACATGAAGGTCAGATTGGTGAAATTGTTTTCTAATGATATCCTGTTTGGAAGTAAATTTAATTCAAAATGGAATTGTCTTTTTTCCTGGACTTTGTTGAATATTCATGTGCATAACAGTCAGAGGAGGTAGAAAAAAAGTCAGAGGGGGCTGCTCTTGAACATATCTAATCATCATCCTTAACTATTACATTTGGTTTAAATAATCCCATCTTTTGGTCATTTGTAACATGTAGCAGGTTTCAATATGTGTAAAAATGGAGGTTTTTCTTAACATTTGAGGTAAAAAAAGTGCAATTGAAGAAGAAACTTAGTTGTGCCTTATACCAAAATTGTGGTTCAATTTATCTCTCTAATATCCATATGAGGAAAGCAAAAAACTATATCAAGCTTCTGGGGGTTCCATTCCAAGTAATATATAAGAATGAGATTTATTTCTAAGATTGTTTAACACTAGATATCTTGGGGAATTAGCAGTGATCACTTTAATGCTTGTTGCAGGCTGAACCCAAGAGGAGGAAGAGGTAACCGCTAATGCTGTAGATTTGGCTTATGAGGATGTATGCATTTTATGAAAATATAACTCGTCTTGTTGGTATCATGAAAATTGTACAGTGCAGAGAATAGACTGCTCGAAGAAAACCGATGTCATGTTTTTGAGGTTGCAAAACGTTTGTAATGGTAATATTTGACTGCTTAAGGTGTTAATGTTCGAGACCCTAGATCAAAGTTTGGTGTTCTCACCCATTTTTACTATAATCTACTATTTTTTATCTAGCTTGTTAGAAAATCCAGAAGAACAAGTGCCAAGATACTGCACATTTAACTATTAACATAAACGTCTAAAGATTATTCATCATTGCTTCATCTCGAGGCAATCTTATACACTGCAATTGATGGCTATAATTAATGATAGATTTTGAGTCTCCAAATCTCCAATCATTGGTGAGAACATTAAAATTTCTCTAGGCAAAATTTTGTGTTCGTTGTGTTAAAACAAATGTATAATTGTGATTTTGCTGCCTGCTCAGTAATCTTATTTTTTCCAATGGTGTGTGGTGGAAAAAGGTTGATCTATTTAGATAATGGCAACAGTTCAGTTTTAGCAATGTGTCAAGCATACAATATGAAGAATTTTAATGTGTGTGTGTATATATATATATATATATATATATATATATATATATATATATATATATGTACGAGAATAAAACATGTTTTCCTTTTTCATAACTCCTTCATTTAGGAGTGTTTTGTGTAATTGGCTGTTTAACTCAGGATGAATATTACGAGTTTCAAAATGAGCGTAACTGCTATGATTATATTTTAGTATAATTAATCATTTATAGTAAATAATATTATGCAAGTACACAAATAAATAATTCACGAAGTATCTCTAATAAATAATTCTGGAAAGGCATCTGATTTTTAGGCACGATAACATTCGGACCAAATTGGAAGTGAACGATCATTTCTGACTCTAACATCAAGATACATAATTAAAAATTATATATACATTTCATTTGCAACATATAACGGATGAATCGATCCATTATTTTTTATAATTATAATTATAAAAGGATATTTTATGATATACCATTATTTTTGTTGAACTCATCGTTTAGTATGGCAGCAAATACATACCCTGAAGTGTCAACCAACAATATGTACCAACAATTAATTACATATAAATTTAAACTTCATACTTCGATTAGTGGTTCTCCTTTAACGGAGACAAATCGGCACGTGCACAAACCTTGGCCAGTCAGCGTTTTCGTCTCACCGTTACCAACTTCCGAAATGGATCAGTAGCAGTGCGCCTGAGCGGTTCGGTACGGGACACGTCGCGGCCGGTCGATCGTTTCTTAAATGACCATATCGCTTCGCAAGATGCTCTCAATCGCCGGAAGTTAATCGCGATGCTGCACCAAATCCATTCATTGCGTCTTTTCCCCAGTCTCGATGGGACGACGAGAAGACGTAACACAAGCAAGAGGCTATCTGCTGCCACGGCCTTTTCGCATTCCCCACGAGCAGAGCTTCCTTCCAGAACTCAAGTAACTCTTCTTCTCTGCTCCTGATGCACACGAAACCTCTTTCAAATATTTTCTGTGATTTCTTCCTTCCAAATGGAGTATAGCTCGGTAGCGGGATGAAGCCATTGCTAAAGTATGCCACTTCAGAAGAGAGAAGGCGTACGTTAGGATCCCGAAACAGGTTGGAGGAGGAAGAGGGCGGCAAGGCCGAACTGGAACAGCAGATTTAATCCCATAATGCTTTAACGGGATAGAGGCCATAGAGGATGTGATCAGTGGGTTCTGTTGATGCTGAACAAAGCGGGCAGGACGCATGAAGGGTACCTCTCTGGAGTGAGCTCTATTCTTAGAGGCTGGCCTTAAGAATACTAGTGGCTATCCAAAGGGTCTTAGAAAAATCTGTAAAAGGTTGCTACAAAAAACCACTATATATCTGTTTCTAGGTAATCAAGTTTGCAGAGTATAAAAGAAAGACGTGCTCAAGCCTCATCATAGAGAGTAGAGACATTAGAGATAGAAGGGAGAGAAACTAAATACGGTTGAGAGTCTAGATAACAAGTTCAAAGTAGCCACTTGAAATTCTAGGCTATTTTCAATTTGATAGGAAGGAGGGAGAAGCCGTGGGGAAGGGATCGGCGAATTATCTTTTCATAGCCTAATAGACCTTCAATCATCGTGAAGAAAGAGGAGGCTGCAGATGCCAATCGAACAAGAGGAATTATTTCCAAAATTTGTAGAATGAGTTTCTTGCTAGATGATTGTGCCATAGGGGCCCATTTCTTAGCAGGAGGAATTGCTAAAGATCTCCTACCATCACTTTCCTCGGAGGGCTAATTTAAAACTTCTTAAATTGATGATTCCTACACCCTCCTGCTGTTTACTTTTGTAAATGATCGACCAGCTTACCAGCTCCTTGATCATTCTTTGACCATTTTACAAGGCAAAAATCAGTGTAACCAGCATAAACTAGCAGGGAAATGAAAGCTGGAGAGCTAGTCAAGCAGGAGAGATGAGAGCACAAAACCCACTAGGACCAATCGCCTAACAAAGGACAGGAGTTCAGACTGTCACTATGTCATGTAGGAAAGATTAGGCTACCCTGTTGGAGCTCAACCGACTAATGAACCTATAACCTTTTCTTAAATCAGAGATCTGGTGAGAAGATCTATGGAAAAAAAGCAAAGGAGGGACGGTAGAGCTTTGCCCTATCTAGGGTCATGTTTTATCACACCATTTTGTATCTAGTTACACCATTTTGCATCAATCTCCTAGGTATGAAAATGTCAATAATGAAGTCCCACTTGATTTTGTTGAGGATGCTCTCTAGGCAAATTTTTATGCAGCAATGGATGGCCTTATTAGCTGTCATGAAACTATAAATAAGATTTCTTGCTTAAAAAAGAGAAAATCATGCCGAGCTAATAGGGGGAGTAAGAACAACTATAAATTCAGATTCAAGGCTAGATAGTAATATATTGAAATAATTTATGTGATTACTTGAGTAAAAGGATCAATGGATGATCGAGACCCAGGTGTGTGGGGCAAGTCCATGGGAAGAACGAGCACTACACAAATATTTTTAATTAAATATTGGGTAAAATAAATATGACAAATACAGGATTCAAACTCATGATCTAGTTTGACACCGTGATTAAAATTTTAATTCGGTGATCAATAATCCCAATAACTTAAGTTGTTAAGTTGTGGGTCAAACTCAATAAACGTGAACTCTTTTAATGCTTCGGAAGTTGGAATAGTTCTCTTTTCAATCTTTATCTCACACGAGTATCTTTTAACATCCTTCTCTTTTCGTGTGTAACCGGATCATCTCCCCTTTAATGTCAAACTATAATTTGATATATCTTCTTTAACTTTTTAACCCATTCACTCTTTTATGAATCTTTGTTTGATATCATGTTAAGTTTTACTTTTTGCTTTTTATAAATTGGATGATGAATTTGAGTCACATTAGTCAACATTAACATTCATAAGATTAGGTACCAATTTACTTAAAAATAGTGATCTAAAAAGCGCTAGGCGTCAGAGTCCTAAAACGCCCAAGGCACCAGGCACTCGCTCGAGCGAAGCGAGGCGCTAAAATATAAAAAAAAATATATAACAAGTTATAATATATATATATATTATTAATCTAATAAATAAAAAATATTGTTATTAGTATAGTGTAATAATAAGTTAACAGTATACTGTTAATATATTGTTAACAGTACTGTTTAACAATACAATAACAATATACTATATATTAACAGTATACTATTAATACTTAATATATAATATACTATTAATATATTGTTAAGAATATAGTATACTATTAATAATCAGTTAACTTAACAGTATACTGTTAATATACGGTATGCTGTTAAGTGTTAATATACAGTTAACAGAAACGAGGCGACAACGACAAAGAAAGCAGCAGCGGTGAGATGTCGACAATGTAATCCCGATTTGTGAGTGAGAAGATTAGGGTTGACCTCTAAAGCAAACGATCGAACCAGAGCCTAGCTTAACGCAGGCACTCGCTCGAAGTGCTCAATGCCTGAGCTCGGGCGAGTACCTAAGCGGCGCTTCTTTGAAGCGCACCGCTTGTGCTCGGGCCTCGCCTCGCCTCGCGCGAGCGCCTAGGCGCCTATTGCAATCACTGCTTAAAAAACTTAACCATAACTAGTTCGACTTAAACTCATTGTTGATTTAGAATCTCAACATTGTGCCCTGCCATGTTGTATCTCGTCCTATATTGGCACTTCAGGAATGCTCTATGGAGAATATTCTAAATAAATCTATAATGAAAGACAAGTTCTAGTGTTAATAAAATCATTTTTATGTGGTGCTTGCATGTATGCATTTTACTTATATAATACACCAGCTTGATAAATTCTCCATGGTCATTAAGGATTTTTCACTTACTAGTTTTAGCTTATATTTTGTTTTTTTTCTGCTAACTTCACTTTGCAGAATGTAATTTTTCCATGGGAACTTATTTTAGGTTTCTACCTACGTTGTCATTGCATTTATGATTGTGCTTCTTCTGCATTATCTTTGTCACTGATGCCTTTACATACATTTGAGTAAATCTGGGTCAAATTTGTAGAGGATCATGGAAAGGATTTCTTCAAGTAATGAAGTTGGTGGTGCTGGAGGGGCTTACTCCTATGATGCTTTGAAGAGATTAGATCTAGTATGGTCTAATATCTGTTCAAAATCACTAGGTTGGTCTTCACCACATTGTTTTAATTTGATAGTTTTGCTTTAAACATCCAGTCTATACTTCTATTGTTTGGATTTTGGAAATTAATTTGTCTATATTAGTATTGCCTTTTCCACCTATGTTGCCCATGTCAAGGTGGACATACCGTGTTAGTGGCATGACGACCCTTGGCATAGTAGTGCATGATGGCACTATAAGATTGTAGATACATGAGTGACACATGTGTGACCTTGCAAGGACAAGCTGCATGCTGTTTGAAACTCAGTTCGCTGATTCAGTACGTACTATCATGATTATATCAGGTTACATTATGCTTTTATATAGCATTAACTTTAAGGAAAGAAGGAAGAATATGAAAGCAAGGAAAGAAGGAAGAAATTGACTCCTCTATTGTGATATCCATCGGACAAGTTTGATGATTACAAGCATTTACCAGTCACTATATGTAGGTCTACATGCCTGATTGGTGTTGGTCCAGTAATTAACTTATGTTATAAATGTCATCAGGTTCTATTTCTATCAACAATTAGCTTTACATTTGAATTACATGAACTGAATTAATGCTCCTAACTTAATTCATTAATCTATTTTATTTTATATGAATATTTTATTTAGAGCCACCTTTATTATATTCCCCTTCATGGATTGCTATGATCTTCAATATGGACTCAAGAACAACACACTATGGTCATTTCTTCCAAAAAATAGATATCTCCTTTTTCATATGTGCATTTTTTTTAACATTATCATTGATTAGATAGTGACAAGGCTCGCACACATGATGTTAATGTCAACTTGACCAAATTCCTATATCCTATTCATGTGATGTTAATTGCTCATTTTAGTATTTTTTAAGGTTTATCTTATTGATCCATATCGGTGTACCGACTAGCTGTTAGTACGATATGTGTTGAGGCAATTCGATGTACCATATGTTAGAATGCTAGGGCGTAACGATGGTATGATAAAAATATAGAAACTATCTCCAAAAAATCTTGAAAAATAGAAAAAAAGTTAGATTAGGGTTTTTTAAGTTAGAAATAAATATAAATTTTTAATATAATTTTAGCAAAAATAATCTAAATTAGGAAAGAATAATAACACATATATTTTTCAGGCTTTGAGGAGTAGCTTTGTGGCACATTTCAGATCATCCTTCCATTAATATTGAATTATCTATAAAGAAATAATTTGAATTGTTAGATTATTTTTTAAGAAACTTAAACTTTACTATTCAAATAAATCAAGTAATCGGTAGACGGATATACCTTGTTCTACCACAAAAAAAAAACGATGAGACTCCACAGGCGATGGATCGAGGTTCTCGATCCTATGTATCTGTTTATCAATTTGATATGTTTGTCAGACCCAATCCTAAAATTGAGCCCACGACATAGCATACTGATACATCATATGTCATCGGTTCATCAATGTGGTGATAATCGTATTCTAATTGTTTTGAGCCACATATGTCCAAGGCAGCTCTCGAGGCAAGGATGATTATGACTGTATTGATGCGGAGCATGAAGAATCTAAGAACATCTACTTTCACCACTGATTTGTTGCTCTGTATCATAAGACCGATCATCGTATTACTGCTCGGAGAAGTATGAACTTTGCTCTGTGTCTATGTCATGTAAGCTCTGTCGCATCTATTCAAAAGCATCCATCGTCTTCCCCTTCCATGTATAAACTTGATTAATATCTCATTAAGCTCCATGGTCTGAATCTTGGTTGGCATGTGCAAAATACTATTCCTCGGTCCATGCACTACCCTCAAATTATATAGATGGGACCATTGACTCCCTAACATCCCCACCATTATCGATCAAGACACTGTTGTCCGTATTGATGTTGTCTCTGGATCGAGCGGGTTGTCGAATGCGATTGAGAAGGTGTCTTATCACCTGACTCGATTCTTTCCAATGATGCAACCAATACTACTGCCTTCCTCTTTGCCTTTGCCTTTGCACGCTGGGCAGATGACTATGACGGTTGAGTGTCTTTAGTTCCTCTTGATTAGAGTGTTCTTCCTCTTTATCTTTCCAAATTAATCTCTTAAATTTGATCTAATATGCAAATCAGAGCCTTATTGAGTTTAAGAGAGTGAAAATGTGAATGGAAAAGATATAAGTGAAAAAGAGTTTGAGAAAGTAAAATGAGTTGAAAGAGGGGGGAGGAAAGAGTTTCAAAACCCTTATCTATGGTTCAAACAGTCAAATTGACCATTTAAAATAGGGCAATCTCAGCCCTTTATAGGTAATGGTCGAAATCCGACCATTACCAACCGGTACTAAAAGAAAGCAGTAACAATCAGATTTTGATCGTTTCCGATTAGTATAGACCCCGTATCAAGCGATATGGGGTCATGTAATGTGTACTACCCGATATAGGGCGATCTACGTACCAATCCCCTATTGGACCGGCATATACCACCTGTACGAGTGCTAGGCATCGGTATAGTGAACCCTGGTATTTTTCATATTAAAAAATTAAACCACCATGCTTATCTTGTTGCATTATTTCTTTGTTGCCCATGCTTGAAGTACGAATAATATTCTTTGCATTTAAAGCTTGTTATTTTCTCTTCATATATCATCCTATAATTATGGGTCTCTAGTTAGTTTCTACTTGGTTATGTGTTCAAAATGCAGCCCAAACGGCTAAATTCTGTAGTTGAAGATTTTATACATTGAGGCTTTCTTTTAATGGAATATTAGGTCCTATAAATCATTGAACACTGCTTGGAAGAATTCCTATAGTTGTACTAAGGATTAAGATGTCATTTATGCTCATTGTTGAAATCATGAAATGCAATGCATAATGGGTCGGGCATGAACTGGTACATGGAACACCCTACACGTGTACCACAATTTCAGATCATCCATATAGGATTCAGGGTCATTGGGGCCTAGACTGGGTGATAAACTTGGCCTGATTCTTTTTTTTTTTAATCCTGAAAATAAATATCTGACCCCAAACCATCTTCCATTGCATGCGCCTCTATCTCGTGCTACTGCTTGGTTATCCACAGCTATCAATTGTTATGCCACTCATGATTGTCACCATCCACTTCCACAGTATGCGAAACTGAGTTCCTTGGTTCAAATATATAATTGCACCTCATCTTTTATTCAACCCATGAGCCCATCACTCGATAACAATTCATATGCAGGTTCTAAACATCAAGCTGACAAATTCAAAACAATAAACAAATTTTATCATTGGATTCAACTTTTAATGTGTTTTTTAGTATATCTTTTAAGAGTGTATTTACTTATCTTTCTTTGTTATTTTTTGTTTTTCTTATTTTGTACCTTAATGTGCCATCAGATAGTTTCCTCTTGATAATAATTTGAAATACTTATCTCATGAATGAAAAACAGTCATAACTGTAAGTTCTTGCTTTACAGGTTATATTTTATTCTCGTTGGTGTCCGTAAACTGACCGTTTGTACATAGCCTGTTTTTTACTTTTTAACGTTATTTTTCCAAATTCTTTAAAATGGTTATGCATATTTTTGTTTAGTCTGATTGTTGATTCACAACTTGTGTCTGATACACATTATGTAACCTTATGCACATTGTGTCATGCATTTTTACTTGTTCAATATATCATGAAACAATCATAGTAAGATGTAGAACTTTATACCGGGAATATGAGCAGAGCCTTTCCAATTCTACACTTTCTACCATGAACAAAGCCTATCTAATTTCCACTCATTTTTTATGTAACAATAATCACAACTGAGTTATTTACTACTAATTCTATCTTCTTAAAAAGAAGAAAAAAATTGTTCACTTCGATGTTCTAAGATTTATTATGATTATGCTATTGGTTAAGGTTGACAAGTTTTGTTAGAAAGTGATACTAAGCATGTGTGTCGCTTGGATGGCTGCTAATGCTGCTACTGTGACCATGTAGATCTGGTTGGATGAATAACCCATCCCAAACAACATTTGACCGGGGATTTCTTGATATGACCAAATGCTTAAAGGGTGCTTCAAGAAATTGAATGGGCTTGTAGGCTTGATCACTATTTTGATACTTTGATCTACAAAATACTAACAATTATTATTTTTGCAAGAGGAGTGGGGTTCAGTCTGATATTTCCCTAATATAATATTTTTAGTTAAATCTGATCTCCTTCAATAGTTGTACATTGACTTTTTCTTGGATGTGTGCTATTTGGGGTTATATTTATTGATGTTTGCAAATATGGCCCGGTTTTGTTCGGTATTAGCTGTATTTACCAGTCTGAAAGTTTACTGCTATGCGAATCGTTGTAGATTGAACAATATGTTTGGTTCAGGGCTTGTACCATCCGATACAGGCCTTGTATTGCTCAGTGCTGGTCCTGTACTATACAGTGTCATTCTTTTGTTTTAACTGCCTTTTTTCATGCTTTTACTAAAACTCAGTAAGTACTGGCGTGCTAGCACTCAGTTCACCAGTATGACACCAATCTGAGCCTTGATCAGATATTTATACACGAAATTGGTAATCCTGATATTTATACATTGCATGCTTCTATTAGATATTAAAATTTCCTATGGAAGTTATGCAGTTTGTTCTTTTTGGCATGTAGTTTTGATAGATCATGTTTAATGGATATAGTTTCCTTCAAGATTCTTAGGATATATTATGAAGTCTTGGTTTTTCTTTTTAAAACTCCTATGAATTTGAGTCATAAGAGGTAGCTCTTTCACATGGTATAGAATAGCCTTTTGCTCATCAATCCTTCGTGTATTAGTATTTAATAGGATTCAATCAGTGGCTATGGAGTGATCTTTTATGTTGTTCTTTGAACAAAAATAATAAGATAATCTTCTCTGGCACTTGAAATGAAGTTCAAGAATCAAAGACACAATGATCACTCAGTGCTGGAATCTATTAGATCATGCTTTAAGTTGCACGATCACATATCTTATGTTTCTTGGCCATATATAGGCTAGAAATTTTGATATCATAGCAAAGATCAACATACAAACATAACAAAGCATACCAATGAATATGATATGATGTTGGTATGGAGTTCCATGCAATGGGGAACTACAGAACCATAGCAAATTAGTATGCTGTCTTATACGTGCCATATGGGTGAATAAAAAATCCCTACTCTAAAAATTCCTGTTATATAAGTCATCTGAAGAAAAAAATAAAAAACAACTCAAACATGTTTTTCTCATTTTTGTGCCGATAAAAAGCCATGTTCTCATAAGTCATAACTATCACAACGGTTAACAGTTACGGTTTTTTAGTTACTATATAGAATCTTAACTTTGAACTTTTGCTTCTGAATTCGTGGAAAAAGATATAATCAAAATTACAGGGAAAACAATTCAATTAAGAAAAACACAATCTTTTCATTTTTAACCATTTTTACTTTATTTTCAGAAGCAGAAAAAGTACCTGAAGTTGTTTCCCGAGTTCCTGGTTCATCTAAGATATTAGAACTGGAGGAAAATGCTGGATGTTCCTTTGATGTTTTAGTCTGTGGTGGTACACTAGGGATATTTATTGCTACAGCACTTGTTACCAGAGGTCTCCATGTTGCAATAATTGAGAGAAACCTGATCAAAGGGGTACTACCATAACCTACATAAAGGGAGACTTTATGATAGTTACAACAGTTTATATGTCAATCTAGTGTTATATCTTGATGTTTAGTAAACAAGATTATTTTCATTATTTTTCAGAGAGAACAGGAGTGGAATATTTCAAGAAAAGAGCTCCTAGAACTTGTAGAAGTTGGCATTCTCACAAAAGAAGAAATTGAACATATTATTGCTGTCGAATTTAATCCAGTGAGTTCTTGAAATTTGTTTCTGATTGGTTGCTAACAAGGAATATTTCAATTATATACACACATACAATTAATGGTTTAAGTCATCTTTTTTTGCTCAACCTGCAGAACAGATGTGGTTTTGAGAGGAAAGGTGACATTTGGGTTGAGGATCTTCTTAATCTTGGAGTTTCGTGAGTTAGTGTACTGAAATTTATTGTTTCACCATACTAGATTGTATATATGAGTACCAAGTAGGGATTTTGTGATGGTTACTCAATGTATATGTGAATGTGATACTTAAGAAATGTCATAACATTTGTTCCACTTCACTATCACTAAGAAATGTCTTGATCTGACCTACTATTTATTTTAACTCAATTAATCACATTGAAATAAGAATAACTTCAACTTCTGGACCTTCCATTATATCATCATTTCATGCTTCTTATGCTTAAGCTAAAATTTGTGGCAATTTTTCTTGAATTACATATGGAATGGAAAGTGGAAACTGCAATGTCAGTTGGAGACGTGAGAAATTCTACATAGATCATCATACAACTATCTTATAAGGAGATGGGCCCTCATTTCAGCCCTGAATGTTTCAAAACTTTATACTGGTGCACATCAAATATGTATATTCATCATGTAACTTTACACGAAGTTTTATGATGTCCATCTTGATAGAAGCAGTACATTAGATCTCAGTTTTTACAAACAAGTAAAATTACCTTGATGCATGTAAAACTAAGATATCTATTAGTTCAGTAGCGAATGGTGTACAAGAGGGAAAGGGTGGTATTCAAGAGAATGGTTGAATAAATAAAATTTTTTCCCACAAGATGTGCATGTGGTATGAGGCCACATTCCTATGATTGACTTTTAAAACCAAAATAAGCCTAATATTTTATCCTTTCTAGTCTAATATTTTGTCAGTCAAGAACATCACACTATAATACTCAATTTATTGTTGCAGGCCAGCTAATCTTGTAGAGACTGTGAAGAGACGCTTTATTTCTTTAGGTGGAAAAGTTTTTGAAGCCAAAGTTGTGTCTAGCATAGACATCTATGATGATGCTGCAGTAAGTCAATCACCTCGCTTATTTTCTGTTTTTGCTGCAGTAAGTACACTTCTCAATTTACTAAGCTAGGTCACTGTTGCCGTGTGTGTATTTTCGCTTCTGTTTATAGATAAATATTCTGTAACTTATTATTGGGTCATGAAATGTTCTTGAAAGAAGACTAGATATGGCCTATAATTACCATGTATATAGGACAAACTGACACAGGACTAGATATTTGAATGAACTTCTAGGAATAGGAGTTTTTTGTAGTTGAAATTAACATGAAATCTGTGCAAAAAACTGTTCAGATCTGACTTGGGATTTTATTGTATTTGGAGCTAATAGGAACAGTGCATGGATTTCTGTTGTTATCTTTTCTATCTTTTTAGAAAATAAAGGCTTAAAAAATCTGAATTTGGAACAACGAAAAGCACTGGAACTTTCTACCCGCTACAAAGTTGATTTGAAGATAAAGGATCAAACAATTGAAAGACAACAACACAACTTTTCACTTGAATAGTTTGGCTTTGACATTAATCATCAGAGATCTTAGGCTTTTTCTGGCCTTACCCTGGGTTATGCATAAAATAACAAGGAAAACTGTTGAAATTACAGAAAGACAAGCAATTATTTATTGTTTTAATAAATATGGGAAAATAATGAAATGAAATATTGCACAGAAGATACAAAATGCTGCATAGATAATGAAGCCACTTGGTACTAGCTTTACTTTTGAAAACGGCCATGTTCACATTTCCCTTTTGCGCATCACATGCAAGAGAAGAAATATCATTCCATTTATATATAAAAATTGCAATATATAGTAGCATAAAATAATAGAAATTAATTCCTGCAATCAGCCTTTGTTTGTGAGTCTGTAGGGCTTTTTGCATCAAAGATGAAAAAGGATATACTTAAGCCTACAATGCTTTAGCTGGTGAAGACTGTGATTTAGTAATGATGTGTCATTTCTGTGGTCTGAATATGTTTGGAACTTTGGATGCTTCTGTTGTAACTTTTTCTTTTATGGTCTCTTTATCAAGTTGACCGATGGCAGTCAATTAACAAATTAGCATGGTGAAAATGAATTTTTATCCTGTTTTAGTTGACTTGGTATTTTTTCCATATGTTTTTGGCATCTAAAATTTTATATATACCCAAAAGTATGGGTTCCCCAAAAAAATCATCTCCGTGTTGTTTCTTCAAATAAGTGGTTTAAAGCAAGGTCTGCAATATCGATGGATACCGCCTCAGCGACGTCACCTTTATTTTATTTTATATTATATTATATATATATATATATATACGTACCATACCATAGCAAGCTGAGCTCGGTACACCGGTATGGTATGGTTCGGCGAACCTTGCTTTAAAGTTCCATAGTCACAGTCTTCTTGAACCAGAAATTCAATCAATTTTGTTCTTATCCCGGGTGTACAGAAGATAACACTATAAATCTATCCTAGAAAAAAATAAGATACCAAGTTTGATTGGAGCTTTGTATTCTTCCCCAATCCTAAAGGACTTTATCTATGAATAAAAATATTTGAAATACACATCTTTGCTGCAAGATAACCAAGAGGAACTAGCGCTGTGTTAAACTGCTGCAGTATGATACGAGTAATGGCTTCGTAAAGTTCCCATCATCCTTTCCTTCACAAATTTATTTTGTTCCTTGTCTCTTATGTTATATACAAAATTTTATTTCTGCTAGTAGTTTGACCACATCACAATTTGATAGAGCTTTATGTGTTTCTTGTCTTCAAAATCTTTCAGAAGCCTAAATCATGTGTTTTGAAAAAAGTATTGAGATTCTTGACTTTTTCAATTTCAACATTTTTTTTTTGCCTTGTGTCTTGCACTTGTTATATAAATTCTATAGATCTATTTATTTGTTTCTCTACTTTTGTTGTTCTTTACTACATTTTTAAAGGTGCAGTATTGGGCTATATTAGATGCAAGGTTTTACTTATCGAGCGATAAGGCCCGTATCGCCCGATACATACTGGTCTGACAGTTGATCGGTACGCGGACCGGTCGCTACTGGGCGGTACCAAATCGATCGTTGGTGGTCGATTGAGGAAGAAAAAGGGAAGAGGAAGAAAAAGAAGAAAGAAAAAGAGGAAAAGTACCTCGCCTACACGCCCTCGCCGCTCGCGGGCGACTTTTCTCCCCGCATAAGGAGACAGAATGTCTCCCGCGCGGGGAGAGAGATCGAGGCGACGTCGCCCCTTTATTTGCTTTTTTAAATATATTTAATATATTTAATATCATATTATAAAATATTTAATATACCGGCGATCTGTACTGTGCATATACCGCCCGACACTGGTACCGTACCAGTACCGACAAAATGTCGGTACACCGGTATGGACCGATATGTAAGACCTTGATTAGATGCTAATATGATGTTTATATTTCTTAGATTCTGCAACTGACAAATGGTGAAATTTTGTCATCTCATCTTATTATCGATTCAATGGGCAATTTTTCTCCAATAGTGAAACAGGTAAGTCAATATTTTGGTGCAAGTTAAACATTTTCCAAATTTATAGCACATCTTTTTTCATTTTAAATTATGCTTATTCACTTCATGAGTTATTAATTTATGTTACGGCATTATTGGATGATGGGTCCAAGTTAGGAGCAATTATATACATCAGGAACTGAACCATAAAAATAATGTTGGTAGAAGACTATTCGGTTTATTAAACATGGATAGCCCATGATACAAGTCAATAGGTTTCTTTAACTATGGTAGGACACTAGTACTCACTATTTCTGCCTAACACGATCCCTATTTGCCAATATCTGACTCTAAGGCCAGTAAATCTGCTTAATTCAGTTCAGTCTTTCGTACTACATAGATCAGGTATTATATCAGAATCACTTGGTATTACAAACTGTGGACATAAAGGTCATTCAAAGTCTTTGAATTATACAGTTTGATATTTTTGGATAATAAATGACATCTCTGGTTTAGATTTTCTCTACCAGAACTTACTACACAAAGACCATTAGCTATATCAAGATCATCTTTTCAACTGAATAGTCATATCCATCTTTTGTAATTGATTGACTAATTATCGAAGTTATTTTTACCAAAATTCCAATAATCCAAGTCTTGTATAATTCATTTTTTTGTTAGTTTACATCCTATATTAGACAAATTGAAAATTCAAAAGCAACTTGTTGCACTGTGCAGTAGTACCTTTATTATAGATGAGAATATTAGCAGTAGCAAAGAAAATTAAAATTAGCAAGACTGCCCTAGTTTTGATAACCAGGGCATTAGTGGTAGGGTGAAATGCATTGTGAAACTTTTGATGCAATAAATTGGCTGGTTACATATATTGGAATTGTTCTTCTACTAATGTTGCTTTTTAAGAACACAACTAATACTGGAATAAATATGCAAGAAATCACACTAAAGGTGCCATGAGAGATATATGTTATGATGAAAATAAGAATCCTTTGAATATAATTTCATGATGCACCATATATTGGGTTATATATGAAGGGAACACCTTCAAACCAGAGCAAACAACAGTACACCAAAATCAGTGAACTATGGCTTGGACTAGTTCAACATCAAAACTCGCTTTACTGCCTTGTTCAATAGGGTAACATCCGAAAGCTGAACTCCAAGTGCAAGAAAATCTATTTACCCTCCAACACCTAAATAGTGCAATGTGATAGGCATCCTATCATGACTTCTGTGGCTTAATATAGGGTGTCTAAATCAGAATTATTAACTGACAGCATGGACCTAGATCCATCTGCTGATCCAGCATGATTTTCCTTTTTGTAGTAGTAGTCACAGCATTAAATACGGCATGTTGTGGCTTTTCCAGTGATTGATTTCATAAATTTACAAAGTTTTTAATAGACTTTTTACATGTATTCTTGACATATGACTTGTAATATGTATTGGAAAGTAAAGACATATTCTGATTCATAATTGAGGCAAAAGAAGTGTGAAGGCAGAGTTTAATAGAGGTTATTGGTCTCTAAATCGACAAGTACTAGACAATAACATAGTATAGTACATTGCTTTATGGGACAACCAAAGAGTTGTGTCATTAGGAGACTTGAGATTTTTGGTTCTTTATATTTTATTCAACAATTTTGATAAGTCCAAAGATGTATCCAGATTATCTGGTCATGGAAAGAGTTTTGATTGCTCTAAGACATACCTTTTTTAGAGGTATAACATACACAAGATCCTATTGACTCATTTGATTAAGGAGAGCATCAAGATAGAAAAGAAAAGGAATGGAAGGAACAAATTTGAAACTAAATTATATTTGGATATTTTAAGTTTTTAACGCTAGCTGGAATTTTTCTACCCATTAAGTCAACTCAATTATGTCCAGTTGTCCACTATTATGGACATAATTTTCCTAACATGGGTTACATGTCTGATCATATTTACTGTTTCTATCATTTTGAAGCTGCACTGGTAGTGTAGTATAAATATATACTGGTACTTAGAAGTTAGAACAATATCTCAATATTTTTCTCAACAGAATATTGAAGTATACCATACCTACTCACAGATTTTGTAGTCCACCAGTCAGCCAGTGTCCAGTATATACTCATTAGTAAGTCCTTGTATGTTAGGATTCAATATCATGATTCATGATCTTGTATTCTCAGACCTCACATGTGAAAGGGTTCCATAAATTATTCAAACACCTTGTCATTCAGCTGGCATCTGTTTTGTGCATCAAGTAAAAATTCATATGTTTTGTATGATAAGTTCCCTATTCTTCTCCATAGATGTTTTATATGTTAAGGACCTAACCGCCAACATCATTATTAATTTTCTCAATTAACTAACACATATTACAAAAGATCATTAAGTTATGGTGCCTTGAACTTAGTAGCTCATCATCTGATAACTTTAAACCTGATGTCTTGAAACTTTGTGACACAAAATTTGAGACGATCCATTTTCTGTATGCAAATCTTCAAATCTATGCTTGCCCTACATTGGAGATCCCCTACTAATTAACATGGCAAGATCATTGGTAGCTCAGAATTTGATAATTTTGAACTTGATGTTCTGAAACTTTGTGACTTGAAAATTGAGACCATTCATTTTCAGTATACCTCCAAATCTTCAAATCTATCCTTAAACTACAATGGAGATCCTCTATTAATTAACTTGGCAAGATCATTGGTATCAATTTTCAAAATGAAGATTTTAATAGAATATTTTCTAAGATTGGTTAATGCACAATGCAATTAGGTGAATTAATTTAGACTTTTAGGCAACAGGTGACTTAATTCAGATTAGGTTTTAGTAGAGTCAGAGAAAGGCCATATGAAGAATTTAAACAATAATAATTTTCTTCAAATATAAAAAGAAGAAACACTAGAAAAGTAATTGATAGATCTCAGATTTGCTAGTATGGTTCCTTAGTTTGGTTGTGGGAAACAATCCATATAGCTGATGAGCAAAATGGCATGTTGAATTTATTGGAACTAGTGATGTTGTCTTTGTTCTGCAATATATACAATTGCTTTTTGTCATGTAATAAGGGCCTAGAAAAGCTGTGATCAGGGAAACAGTTGATCTTTGTCCAACTACTTAAAAGCAGGAGCACTCAGTTGAATGGATGTTGGACTTGGAAAAGTTTCTAGGTGTGATGACACTAAAAATGAAAAAGAAAGGAAGATTCAGCATAAAACAAAACTCATAATGCTCAAACTTATGGTGTGCAATATGCATACGACTTGATATATTATATTTAGAGTCTGAATTCTTCCTGTATCAAATTTTCTATAGGTTTGTTGAATGTCTAATTGTCTCAATTTTTTCAGATAAGATCTTGCAGAAAGCCAGATGGTGTATGTCTTGTAGTTGGTTCTTGCTCACGTGGTTTCAGTGAGAACACATCAAGTGATATCATTTTTAGCAGCTCATCTGTGAAGAAGGTTCAAGAGACCCCACTGCAATACTTTTGGGAGGTAATTCAGCATAGGCTAGCTAGGGTAAAGTTGTGATTATGATTTAGAAACTAAACTATTTGGCTTAGTTCAATTGCAGAGTAATGCAGCCGAAGTTTTTAAACTAATTTCTATAGGAGTTTACCATTTAGAGCCTCTTTCTTTCTATTCACAATCCCTTAAAAAAATAAATAAAGTAATATTATACTATTCACAGCCTCTTTAATTCTGCTTTTACCCTTTCCTTTTTCTTTTTCTCCTTCCCCACAGCTCACACTTGTGCACCTTACTGCTGCCAGCTCTCACCACCACCCTACTGAGTAATTTGCATAGGCCCGGAACATGACATCTTCTAGGTTAGTGCAACTGATCTAGAATATAGTGTCTTCTGGGCTATTACAGAATATATATAACCCAAAAAATATTAAATAATTATAACAAACGTCAAAACTATTTCTCACCTCCTCGTCTTTGATTTTTAGTTCATCCCATTTCATCATCTGTCTTGTTTTTCATCATTTTACATCACCTCCGGCAATTAATAGGAGGAGGAGAAGATAAAGGAGGAAAAAAGGGACACAAATGAGGGTTGTAGTTAGGGATTGAAATTTTTTATTGAAATTAAGTTATAAATTGAGGGTATATATGTCTATTTATAAAGGGATAACTTAGGAATATTCAAAGTTCTTAACATGGGATTGTGAATAACAAAAAAAGGGTTGCAACTAGTAATCTCCTTTCTATATTCATAGGAATTACAAGATGTTAATTCTGGTCATCTTTGAAGTCCTTTAACAACTTATCTGTGTCATATGCTGATGTTACCTGCTTCTCCTGCAGCTCACTAAAATTTTGTTCTATGGAAGTTGAAATATAAATTAGAGTTACATAACAGCCATATAACAATACTGAAGTTGGATATAGAGATAATACAAATAAATATAAAGGTCTTGCTTAGATTTCTTGTAGATTCTATCGAATTATGCTTTACCTGAACACTTATTTGTCTTAACTTAAATGTTTGTAGGCTTTTCCTGCCGGCACTGGTCCTACAGACCGGACTACTTATATGTTCACTTATGTTGAAGCAAAACCTGGATCCCCGAAATTGGAACACCTTTTAGAGGACTATTGGGATCTTTTGCCTTCTTATCAGGTTAGTACAAAGTAGCAAAGAATCACACACAATGAGCAGGGTTTATGAAATATAGCGCATTGTGTACCATACTTGAACTCAATGACTATATCCATATAAGACGAAGAATCAGAGTTTCTAAATTTACTGTAAAATAAAGTTGATTTATTCCAAAAATCAATGAAAAAAGCTATAGATAAAGAACCATAATGAAAAATCATTTCCATGAAATAGGAACATATAAATGAAATAGGAACTTTGAAGCTCTTTTTACAAGACAAGGAATGAAATTTCTGGTACTAGATCCATACTGGTCGATGACCAGACTGGTACAGGTCCAGTCCATGTCTGCATACGAATACATTATGATGACGGATTCCTTTATGTCGTGCTACAATTCTGTTAGAAATGGGGGAGAAAGAAGCAAGAAGGCAGAACAAGAAAGCAGTAGAAGCAAGAGGAGGCAGAGGAGCAGGAGAAGATGAAGTACTGAAGATGAGGTGGACAATGGGTGATATGTAAGGGAGAACTGGCATGCAAGGAGTCAAGAGCCGTCAAGGATTCTGGTTTTAGGGAAAATCTTCCATTACTAATTTAAAAAAATGAATTGGACCACCCAAACCGAAACGATCTGCATCTTGGTTTATGTCCAAACCAGTAAATACCAAATGGTATGGACTGATCTGGGTGAAATTGAGTTCTCTGCTAAAAGGTACAAAATGGTCACTACCTTTAATGAATCGAGAGAACAAATAGATCTAGCCTAGGCTTTGTCTTAGTTTTGTTTGTTGGGATCTAAAAGTCACTCATTTTGTTATACTATATTTGAATTCACATATAGCTAAATACTTGCTAGAATTTTAGTCATGAAAATGCTGTTAAGTGCTTGATGTTGGATCAGAATGTCACTAAGGAAGGGGAAAGGGTTCAATTAGTCAATTAAAACATTATTTTTTTTGCTTAATAATTAATGAGACGGTAAATAATGGGTGCAGTGTAAAAAGTAAAGGGAAGTGGAAACTGGATTTGCAACTTCTGTAGTGATTTGGAACACTGGCCTTTGTCCACCCTCTGTTCTCCTTGACTCCTTGAAGCTGCCTGTTCCACAAGTAGGACCTCATTCAGATAAAGATCAGACTTATAGCCTTCTCCTTCTTCCAGGGCTCAGGAGAAACAGCTGTTACATTAGCACTCATAAATTAATGCTACGTTTGATTTCAATTTTCACTCTTAAAATGTACATCTAAAGCCAATGGGTAAGTGCATGTTTCAAGTTTTAATGATCAAGCACAAAATCAAAGGAAAGTCTAAGTTTGCATACAGAAACTTTATCACTAAAAAGTTTTCTGATTCCAAGCCCTCTTTAAAGCTATGTTTTTGAGTGGTACATAGAGGCAAATCCTCATCAACAGTTAGAAAAAATCACATCACAAGGCTTGGCAGTACTACTGCTAGTGCGACATTGAAAAATGCTATCTGACGATACTGCTGCCAGTCAATTGGTTTTTAAACCTAGCCCAAACTAGGCTGAGAGACCTGTTTCAAGCCTGCTAAGCATGAATTTAAATGAAACATTATTCTAATATTTTGGTGCTACATATGCAGGCCTGAATAGGATAAATACATGCAGTTTAACTGGATACAATTAGACAATCATTTTCGCACAAGTTATTGTAAGCATAACTGATGGTTTGATATATTTTAATGTCTTCCGTGTTGTAGAGTGTGGAGTTGCTTGGTTCTTAACAGGTCTGAAGACCTTTCACTTACTAAGCTTTTCTCTTTCATTGCTGTATTTCACTAGATGTGATAATTATCAACACAATTTGTCAATTGAGTTAATCAACATCACATAATACCTCTTCAAGGTTTTTTCTCCAAGCTCAACTACTGATGCCTCCTCTCCATTTTTTTTCACTTCTTTTGCCATTCTCTTGCCACCTATCCTTGGTTGACCCCACCAACTAAAACTTCCTAAAGATAGAAAAACAATCCAACAATATATTCTGAACCCTCTCCCATCCTACCTTTTCTCTTCTTCAATCTCTAGCTGATGAGAGCTACCACAGGCCTGCACTGTCCTCAAAAAGTTCCTGGTCAGATACAAGACGACGTGCAAGCTTCCAGCAGCATTTTTTCCTCTACTAGCTGTCTACTCTAAGCCACAAATCTTGTTCAACTTTTACCTAAACTTACCATCAAATGCAACCTAAGCAAGTTTTGTTCATATCAAACATGCCCCACAATAAACAAGACACAGCCCTCCTGCATCTAATTTGTTTCTTTTGAAACATTCTTAAATCGCTGAATATTTTCCTTCCAGAATACCCTTGAACAGCCTAAAGCATCACACAACAGTCATTTGCCAACAAGCCCATAAATTACTCAAAGGGAAACAATGAGGATCTAAATCCTAGCATCTGTAGGATTTCAGGGACATATTATAAACAAATCAGATTAGTTCCTTTGTGTTTATTATAACGTTATATTGGTGTCTTTTTCTTTGTGGCCTCATTTATTTTCCTGGCTTGTGATGCTATTGTTGCTAAAATATTTCTCTTGAAACTTCGAATACCTATTGGTGGATAATTTCTACCCTTTAGATAAACTTTCTTGTTCTCTCTAATTCTTTGCTTTATATTTTCAGTTATTCTTTGTGTTGCATCTATTAGTTAGTTTAGCTTAACTGCTTTGCATGTCATATTTAGGCATCTTTAGCAGCATCTGCATGGTTTTCCTAATATCTTCTTTACAATGTAATTTGACTTTTTGTGTTCTTTCTGTAACTCAAGGCTAGCAAAGGCTTGTGTCGGTAATTGTATCTCCCTATAATAGATGATTTAAGTGATTTAATCTAGGATCAATATTGACTGAAAGATGATGTGATTTACTCGAGTTCTAAAAGAAGGTACTCGACTACATTGATTTGATGATCAACTCTTGAAATTTTGACAAGAAAATAATTTGTTGCTTGTTCAAAAAGATCATCCCAAATAAAAGGTCATGATTTTACCATCAGATGTTCTGTGGTTCAAAAGTACCCAAAATATCTGGAACTTTATTTATACTTTTAAGATTACTAGATCAAGGCAAATATATTCGATCTTATATTTACATAATTATGATGGATTTTGCAAGTGGTAAGTGGTGAAGGCTAGATTTGATCCCAGAACAATATAACAAAGTCTTTGCCAGCTATGTTGGTAACTTCATTAAGATGCATTTTGGGTTAAGTATACAATGACATTCTTGGAATAAATTTGTGCATGGGTAAGGAGCTTCAGAACTTTGTAATTGGCCTATAAACACTTGAGAGGCTTATTGGTTACTTGAATTGTCTGTACTATTGTAGTATGTATGAAATCAATCCCAAGAACTTGACTTCTGAATCCTATGTATGAATGCTAGCTCAACTGGTAAGTTTTTCATCTAAAAAAATAATAAGTTAAAAAAATCATATTCACTTTAAATTCCATTCTTTTATCATGGAATAAATATTGACATGCATAATGATATTTTTGCTGAAGGGTGTACCTCTTGAGGAATTGGAAATACTAAGAGTGATATTTGGGATCTTCCCCACTTATCGTGACAGGTAGATGATCAAAATGACATTTATATGTTTGCTGGCACTTATTAGTAAGGATTGCTCTGTATTCTTGGGCCTTGTCTGTTTTGCTTCTGTCTGTTTTCTTTGAAGTGCGCTCATGATGATTGTAATCATGCATGTCTTTTCGAATTGATTACGTGGTTTTGACATCATAATATGATATATGAGGAACTTGAGTTTCTATGTTATTTCCCCCATCACTCCAAATCAAATATTCCCATGGCCTTGGGCTTTTTGCTGTATCTTAGATCTTCCAAAGCAAATTAGTGAATATGTTGGATCCTTACACTCATCACAGTATGTATATTTTGTCTTTTCATCATGTTCACCAGGTTTTTCTGTTCTAGTTAGAACTTCGTGATTACAGTCCCTTGGCAGCTCTTTTATTGTCTGCTTCAGTTTAATCTTGGGTTATTGCGAGAGGATTTCTACTGTGCTTCAGCCTTCTTGTACAAATTATGAATCCTAGAGTAATTTTAGAAGTGTCATCAGATAATTATGCTGCTATCTGCCTTAGAAGCAATTTCTTCTAATGTTCAAAAGACATTCCTTGTGAATGCTTGGATTAAGAACAATTTTCTTATGTTGTCCAGGAGATGATGCCCGAAAAGCAAGCAAGTACACTAGGAATACTTCATCTGATACCATATTTTATTATTATAAATAGTGTCATTATGATTGTTGTTATGATTATTAGTTTATTACTTTATTAGTATTGCTGATTTGCTACTATGTTATCATGTATTATGGCTATCTGTAAATTTTATATATCTAGCTAAATTAAGTGCATTTTACCAAGAAATATCTTTTTTTTTATGGTTTCTTGTTACCTTTTTTTGTCTCATTATTCTTAATTGATGCCTTGAAACCTCTCACAGAAGCAATTATTTTTTTCTTATCAATCGGAGTATTGAAGGATACTGAATACTAAAATTTGCCTTCTCATTCATCATTTTTCTCCACAATAACAATGTACATTATGTCTATTAGCAGAGCATTATGTGGATAGCAGAGGAAGGAGGTCAATGATTTGTTCTACAAATGATGTTATCTTTTTTTTCTCTTTTTCTCTTTAATCTTCTGGACCCACGTGTTTTGAAATGCACAGACTAATGCTAATTAATTTAGCAAATGACAAAGTGGAATTGTGAAGATATGTGCAATCTGAACTTGAGTAGAAAGTCACTTCTAATTCCTAGAAGGTTTATTGAAGAATGATCCAATGTGCATGCATGTGCGGATGCGTGTGTGCTGTTACATAAGAAAGGATGATTAAACCCATCCGTTTTATTTCATCATTGAAATGAAATTAAGCAAGGTACATGGGGCCTCTCAAAAGTGGAAGCACAGAGGGAAATGGAGTAGGAAAAAAGGGGATAGGAAAATACAAGGAACACAGCAGGTAACTTTACAAAAGCCATCAGTCCTTTCAGAATCTTTCTCTTGAGAGTTGAGATAGCCAATGTTTCCAAGATGTTGGAAGGAGACCTAGCTCTGGAGGAATTTTCTTTCATCAGCACTCCTTCCATATTTTCCAATAGATGGTCCTAAAGTGACAGTTCCATCCAATTTGAGAATTTTTTTTTTTTATCTTCATAAATTTTTAATCTCACAAGCTTGATTGTTGTGTTAAGCAAGGTTTTTCTTACCAAGCGGTAAGGCCCCGTACCGCCCGGTATGTACCGGTCCGGTAGTTGACCGGTACGCGGACCGACCGCTACCGGGCGGTACTGCCAAAAGGCGAGGAGAAATCAAGAAGGGAAGAAGAAGAAGAAGAAGAAGAAGAAGAAGAAGAAGAAGAAGAAGAAGAAAAGAAGAAAGAAGAAGAAGTAGCAAAAGAGAAAAGGTACCTCGAGCCGTCCTCGCCCGCGCGCCGTCGCCTCCCACGCGCTGTCGCCACCTGCGGATCACCCGCGAGCCGTCGCCGCCATCACCGCTTGCGGGTCACCTGCGGGCGATTTTTCTCCCCGTGTAGGGAGAAAAGATCAAGGCGACGTCGACCCTTTTTCTTTTCTTTTCATAATATATTAATATACTTATATTATATTATATTATATTATATTATATTATATTATATTATACAAATATTATAATATACCGGGTGGTACGCATTGTGCGTACCGCCCGATACTGGCACCATGCCGGTACCAACAAAATGTTGGTACACCGGTACGTGAATCCTTGGTGTTAAGAATGGTGCCATGTGCCAAAATGAAAAAGGATTGGAGTGTATTTCTTGGCCATTACACTTGAATGAGATGTTCAACTAATCAAACACTAATGCCTGTTCCTTTAGCATGTGTACCTGTAGAGAAGCATCTGTACCATTTATATTTGGTATGATCTCATGCAGGCAATCAGTACCTTCTATAATACAAAAACTCTTTAGAAAGTTGCCCATTCTCCAACTAGACACATTGAGATTCATCACTGACGAGCTAGCTGTGCAACTGCAAAAGCAAAGCTTCTACTTCCTAATTATAATTACTACAACACAAGTAGTGGGATTTAAGCTTTAGCAGAAGAATTATGGTTTTAGTCATCAAGGCTAAAAAGTGACTGATTAACTTGTGATTTCGACATTCCTCTGGGGCTTCTTGTACTTTTTTTATATATTAACCTAATGGATTACATATTATCTTAAGCTTCAATTTCTCTGGAGCTTTTTTTTTCTTTCTTAGATTAATCTAATTTTATAAGGAGGAGACATAATATTATTCAGGTCCAACAAGGCATCTGGTTTCCAGTAATAAGGGTCTCGTGAGACATTTTCTAGGTTTGATCCCCCAAGAGTAGAAAAATGTGAATAATATATACTTGATAAAACTTCAAAATTGCTTATGAGGCTTGTTAATCATTTGCAACCATTACTGTCAGATTAGCTGTTATCCATTAATTTTGTTCAAGATAGCCATATCTTGCTTAGTTTTTTTGTGTTGATGGTAATAAAGCCTTGGACTCTGTATTTGATTACAGTTGCTTCATATTGAGATGGGGACTAGGAGGGTACTTGGAGTGGTTTTGCAGAAGATGAATAGTTCATCTTTTTTCTCAGTATTAATGTGCTTCATTTGTATCTTGTCGGCTCCTGTCCCTAGACAACCCTTAAATGTTGGACATAAATTTGACCTGTAACTGAATATTAATAATCTAAAACCTCGAATTTCAAGTCAACTAATCAAGGAACTCAATTTCAGGTACTGGATTCATACAAGTTCTGGCCAGGACTGGTATGGGTCCAATACGTGCCAACTTAACAATGGACTGATATGGATCCAACACGTGCTGACATATCGACACACGATGTGTTGGCATGTCATGCAGTATGAAATTTGGCTGAAAACTTGAAAATCTATTTCAGTGTTACTTCTTGACTTTTCATGACAAATATGATCAATACTGATAACGCTCAAATGATTTTAGTCTATAACTTTAGATTATATAAATACCAAATCAAAACATACATCGGATATGGATCAAAAGTAGTATCTAAAGAAGTTTCATCGTTTTCAGCCATAAACGATCTGCATAGATCCTCGTGTTGTGTGATCCATATATTGAGTGGCACGAGTGAGATATTGCTCCTTGAGCTATGCTCAAGTCCATGAGACTGACTGCCTTGGCCACCATAGTTGATGGACATACTGTTGTTGAATTATGATGGAGACCTGGCTGAAACTATTTCTTACCAATTGCATCCAACAGATCAATCGATGTGAAGCTCAACCCTTTCCCTTGTTGTGATAGTTGGGTGTATCACTATGTCGTGTCCTGTCTTGGCCTTTGGAAGACTGACTGCCCAAAATCTGGCCAGATCCTAATATTGGATGCATCTCTTTCTCATATCAATCCATATCTTGTGACCCTATGTTCCTCTTCCTTTTGTACTGCCTCGGTACTTAAACGAGAGGGATGTAGGAGGTCTCTTGCCTCATCAGTAGAGGATCAATTAAGTTCTTTGCTATGCGAACCGAATCGAGCATTGGATCCAAATCATCACTATAGTATCAGAAGTCAAAATGAATCAATCTGGCTTGGGTCGTCTCTATTTTCTTTTCTATCTCAATACAATGCGTCCATGGATGCAGGATGTATTGGACATACACTAACTTCTCCAATCATCTGTACTCCAAGCATCTGTATGAAATCCAATTATGGATCTAGCTAGATTGCAAAGATCTTGCATATATCCATGCAACTAGCCTAGATCAGCCTAGAACTATGCAACTAATAATCTTGGTCTTCGGTTGTTATAAAAGCTCCATCATCCATATTCCATGGTACCCCATACTTGAGGCTTATTCAAGAAGTAATTTTGATGTTATTGAACTTTGAATTTTTTAGTGGCTTTACTGATATAGGATGTTAACTATTGCAGCTTATTATATGAAAAAGATAAAGCCAAATATTGTCAGCTACAAAACTGGATTTGAGCCCAGCATAGCAAAATTAGCACTCCATTGTCCAGAATCTGAATATATGTATGTATGTATATATATAAATAACTATATATATATATATATATGTAATTGGTTTTATGAGGTAAACATCGGCAGAGCCTATCTGAATATACAATTGCATTGTTTGCATGTTCTTTTCCGGAGTCAATCAATGCATGTTGTTTGGTCAAGTTCCTAAATATGATGACTTTTAGGAGAATATCTAAAACTAGATCTAGCATCGTATATGGTATGATAGATGATGTATATTATGTATATTAGTTTCCTTTTAAAAAATTGATAATTAACTTTTTGAATTGAAGTATACCAATTTTCTCTAACATCTATTTCCTTCATGGTTACAGCCCTCTGCCTGCAGCTTTTGATCGCGTCTTACAGGTTTTTTATTTTGCTTATGGTTCTATCTAGTAAGGAAATTTCTTAATTAGATTAATCCATGTTCACCAGTAGTTCTGTGCAGGTTGGTGATGCCAGTGGTATTCAATCACCAGTATCTTTTGGTGGTTTTGGGAGTATGACTAGACACCTAAACCGGTTGTCAACTGGTATGAATGGCTAGAAACACACAAGCTGTGCATCTTAGAAACTTTCAATTTGAATTTTTTTTCTATATCAGCTATATACAATTAGGGAATAGAATTTGTGCTCAAGAACTATATCTTGTTATGCATGATTTTGTTAGTATTTTAATTTTTAACCATATTTAGACTGGCTTGAAGTAAAATAGTTCTTATTGTAGCTTAAGTTTATAGTCATAATAAAAGAATTACTATCTGAATTTGTTTTTCTGTTTTTAGCTTTGTAATATTATATGTTGTACTGCTCTTGTATGCTGTATTGTATAGTAGAAATGACCACAATCTGAAATTCTTACCTTTTTTTTTTTTGGAGATTAGGTATATATGAAGCAGTAAAGGGAAACTTTATTGATGCATATAGTTTGAGCTTGATAAACCCTTACATGGTTAGTATTTATCCTTCATTTTATATGTCAATTTCATATTCTTGGACCTGGCTTTCACTAAAAAGCATTGCAGCCCAACTTAAGTGCATCATGGTTATTTCAACGAGCAATGTCAGCAAGGGCACATGCTGAGGTTTCATCAACTTTTATTAATGAACTTTTATATTTCAATTTCCAAGCTATGCAGGTAAACTAATATTTCCTGACACTATATATATATATATATATCCAGAAAGAGAAATGATTTCTGCATATTATTCTGGATTTCAATATTTTTAATTAATGATGTCTCAATCATATTTCATCAGAAGCTTGGGAATACTGTGATTAGGCCTTTTCTACAGGTTAGTGAAGTATGCTTTAATTGTTATGTTCTTTATTTTGCTATCTTAAACCAAGGTAAATGAACAGAAGACTAATATAATTGCCTAATTGGTATATTATACTTCTGTAGGATGTGATACAATTTGAACCCCTTGTAAAGACCTTGGTTTCTGTGATGATAAACCAACCTCAGATCTTGCCATCAATATTCAAGCAGGTGATTTCATGTTTGCTTATGTCAAGATTGTGTTGTCTCATTTACTCATTTTTGCTGCCTTGCTGTGAAGTGGAATATTGTCTATCAGGGTGAATTTCTTTCTGACAGCATATCATATCTTCATGTGAATGACAAGTCCATGAATATTGCATGACAAAGTATTCTACCAACTGATAACAAATAATTAGGGAAGGCAGATCTCAATTTTAGCATTGGTGATTTTCTTGGATCATCATGTTTGTCTACACTATGACATAGGCAATGTTTTGAATTGCAAAATCATGACAAAGGAAACCAATGTTGAACCTAGATTACACAGTTGAAGATTGTGCTTCTAATGATTCCATTAAGCATTAACTGTTAATAAAGAGAAATTGTAAGCTTTCTGTGCAATCTAAAAAGGATACCAACTAGAAACCAAGCTAAGGGTGCAAGCCACAATGAGTTGAATCTTTTGTATTGGATAATTCTATGAATCATGGTGGCACTGTAAATGACAAACATACTACTGCAGGTAGTGTTAGTGTTTTGTTTCCTGGTAACATTTTTCTAACAACCAATAAAATTTGAATTAAATGATGAAAGTACAACCTATATCTATTGTAGATCTTCATGGATCTAAGCTGGGTCTGTGCGGATCTAGAATAGATCTATGTGGTTCTATATTAAATAAATGAAAATCTAGTGTAGATCTACATGGATGTAAGTCTAGTTGCATGAATCTAAGCTAATGTACATAGTTGTCAGTTGGATCCATGTGTATCTAGACCGAACCCATTGCAAAATCCAACCATCGTTTATGCTATTAGAGGTTGGATTTTCGTAGATCTCCATATTTTCTATATCACCTTGTATCATTACTCAACTGATTTAATTTGATATTTTTCTTGTTTCAAGACATGCCAGTCCTATCACTTGTACCATCTGTTATAACTTTCTATTGCTCCAGCTATGTAATTTTTGTTTTAGGAGTTGAAGAATTTGGATTGCATACCAGTCTCCTTGACTACATCTCACAAACATCATACCTGGTTATCAAATAGGAGATTGACTACTCCAAAACATTTAAGGCTGTAAAGAGACATAACATTCAAGCTTGATAACATGGAAACTCTTCCATAGCTTTTCCCTTATTTTTTATCTGTGGAGAATTTTAATTCCTTAAAGTTGTTATTCTTGATCTGACCTTTTGATCTGGAGACTCAGATATTATCAGTTGGTTGATATTCCTTGTAGAAGGCCTTGATACAATCTGTATGCATTGAGTATTGAGCTAAAGGGCAGTAATTTGAACTTTAATACTGTAAATGTTAATGCCATAATTTCTACATTATCATTCTGCTTAGGCTAGATATTCATCATGTGGTAAATCACTTCTGAAATTTATTTATTTCTCAATTTGTTTTTTTAGTAATTTTATATTTCGTTTCCTGTTGGGCCGTCTTCAAGAATCGTACTAATTGTATTTTGTTCTTAGTTTGAGGTTATTCTCCAGAAGTTTCTTATAGAATAATACTATTTTACGGGTGGCAGTTTTGTGAAGTTGATCGTTTATGAGTAGCGATGAGTTTTAGCTGCTAGTTTTGCAAATCGCTTGAAATATGCTAATTGTTTTTGTACTAGTCTTAGTGGTGTCAAATAGAGTCGAGCTTTTGCAACTACTTTGATTTGGCCAAGCCAGTTGTTGGACATGAATTCCAATAAGTAACTACCGGAACCTTGTAGGGGTAAATACATTAGTTTCAAGAAGAGGTGATTCAACAGAGCAGCTATTCAGGGATTAGGTCTATGGGAGAATCCAACTGTCCAACTGCTATCATAGCTGGAACTTGGGAATTGACTGGGAAATTTTCAATCATAAAAAGTTGGTGGAGAATCCAAAAGAAGTGCTGTTATAGCTACAGAAAGTAGCTAGTTAGTCAGTGAGCTTGTGACTTGTAGGTTGATTAACTAATCTTCTTGTGGATCGGCATCAACATCATGACTTTTGTCAATTTTAGTGATCAAAATGATGGGAATGCAGCAAATTGTATGTGCAAGTTTCACAATATGGTATCTTGCTGGCTAGCTATTACAGTTCTCTTGGTTGGGTTCTTTATAATTGTTTTTATTGTATTAGGAAATAGCTAGTCTAGTTCTGGTAATGCTTTTTTTGCCTCTTGCTTTGTCTGTAGGTCGGAATACATGTGATACTTGACTGGTCCGTGCATTTTGTTATGCTCGGCTACTACACATTTCTTTCAAGCTACATCGATCCTGCTTTAAGGTAAGAGTCTCGTTACGGTCTTAATTCATAACATTTTAGCGATGCCCAGATACCAGTTTTTGTTCTTTACCACATTAACATCTCTTAATGCATTTTCTACAAGGCCATGGATTAATTACCTTCCTGAAAGGAAGAAATACGAATGGGCTCGACATCTAGAAGCGTGGAAATATGGATCTGGTTTAGACTACAAACAGGTGGAGTAAATGGCTCCCTAATTTTTCTTTCTTGTGATTATAGCGGTCAATTTGTTGCCCATTGTTTATTAACAACCCATCTGTATCATATATCAGTGAGTCTGGCATCTCACATTGATAAGAGTCAAGAGGATTGGGCTTTATCTCATCTGTTGAGATCTACAATAAATCTCGTGTTAAGGCTTTTATCTCAACCATTTGGATGATTTGGTGGACTTGGACATAAATTAGTTCTCTGCCTCTTGCTATTGAGTCTTCGAGTAGTCAGCACCAGAAACGAGCTTTGAAGCTTAAGCAGAAACTATCTGGCCTTTAGGTTTCAGCAAAATTATTGACCCGTAGCAAGTAGCTATTTCTTTGGAGATAAACAAACAGAATGGACGAGTCTTAAGTGTGTGAGAGAAAACAATTTGATTGTTATACCGAATGGGCAACAATTTGATTGCTTTGACCATTTTGATCGTTTTAAACATAGTAAAAAGACTGTGTAGCGATTTATGATTGCTAATGACATGCTTAATTAGGTTGGCTTCTCTGGTTGTAAGATTCGCAATTTCAGGTACTCGTAATTAGGCTGATTTGTATGGTTGTAAGCAAAATTTGTAATTTCATGTATCGGTATTTACCGGTTAGGCTTTGGATTAGTACTTATCTGATATACCAGATGTTGATACATACTGAATTAAAAATAAAAATATTAATATTAAAAAAATTTTACTAGATACATTGTTTTTATCTTAATTCGCACTGGTACCAAACTGTCCCAATCTTATGTGAGACGTTTATTGGAGGGCTAATTACATATTACCCTTTATAGTTATATCTATTTAGTATCTAGATCCCTATATTTAAAAAATTTATATTGAAATATCTATAGTTATGAAAGTGAAATATCTAGCTTCATTTATCCTAACATTATCAGTTTTTTATGGATGGAAGCACAAAAATGATAGGCAACAAAATAATTTTAATATCTTAATTATATTTTTTAAATAGCAAACAACAGTGTCATTGAAGTCACAAGTGGTTATTGCGTATGAGGGAGAGCAATGATGATAATTGAAATGATAATGCAAATATCGATTATATGTATCTACATTAGCATCGTTCTGTATCTTGCATTGACACCAATGTAATTGTTGAGTGATACTGATGTAGACGCAAAATGTTGATATCTACGTCGTCATCTCATCTTTTGTCATCATTCTCTCTCCTCGGCCACAACAACCACCTATGACCCCTAGTGGTGTAGTCATTCATTACTATCGAAAATATAATTAAAATATTAAAATTATTTTTTTACTCATTGTTTTCGTGTTTTTGTTAGTAAAATTGATAATGTTCGATTAAACTATAAGAATTATAATGAAAATTTTTAAAATGTAGAGACTGAAATACTAACTAAAGGAATATCATTAGTCCTATAGGTAACATGTCTGATCAAGAAATATCATTCCTACTGAATCGTGCTGAACGGGATTACCAAGTATCATATGTATAACAAACTGACCATTGCGTCCATGTACAGCCTGTTCGATTAGCACGAACTGTTGACTTCCGGCTGAAGACTGTTAAGTCTTGACCGGCATGTAAACAACAAACATGGCCAAATTTCTCGGAAGCGTCTGGTTAGCTTCTACACTCAAATAACTATGACCAACTAATCCTAGTCCACTTAGTTAATGGTCATCGTTAGATTAAGATAATAAGTAATCCCAAGTTGAGATGCTTACGAGCACATCTTCCGAAGTGAAAGAAGTCAACGAGCCCTTTGATCATAAAAAAAAATAATTACGACGATGTGTACACTCTACAGCACTTCAACAAGTGTATAAATCTCTCAGGGGGGTTTCCCTTCCCCCACAGAATAACAACCCATTAGACGTATTCGTCGTCGTCATCTTTCTTGGTTCTATTTGCAGTAGCTCCCACTAACAATGGTCTCCAGTCACCGAATGAGAGTCGCCAGCAGAAGCCTCGTCAAAGCTTCCCATCCTTCCGCCGCAACTAATCATGTCCTCCCAGTTTCCAATCTCGATCTTTTTCCCAACGACTTCCAAGTCGCATTATGTTCCATCTATCCAAGACCTACGACGGGGGACTTCGCTTCCGTTGCTGAGGCTCTCCGCACATACCTTCCTGCGTTCCTCGATCACTACCACCCGTTCACTGGCCGGATCGTGACGAACCCGGAGACGGGCTCGCCTGAGGTCCGCTGCAATAACGAAGGAGCAGAGCTTGTCGTGGCCTATTCCGACGTCCCACTGGCTCACGTCGACTTCCACGACACCGACGGCTCGCTGAACGAAATAGTGCTCCCGTTTGCTCACGATGTCCCTTTGTCCGTGCAGGCTGTGGCATTTGCCTGCGGTGGCTTCTCCATCTCGTGGGGCACCAACCACCTCCTCGTCGATGGGTACAGCATCTGCATGCTCGCCACGCATTTGTCTGAGCTCGTCCGGACCGGCAAGCTCTCGGTTTCTCCCAACCATGACCGCTCCTCGTTCCTTCCCCGTGTGCCACCTACCTACAGCCCTGCGTTGGCCCGCTCGTTCGTGCCATGCACCTCGGACAATCTGTTCAACGTGCTCAACTGCGAGGTCAACGTCAGGCGCCTGTACTACATCGAAGCAGGCGACATCCGCCGCCTGCGCGAGTCATCAACCACGGCGGGCCGCATGGCGGCGAGCCGCATGGAGGCGGTGTCCGCGTACATATGGAAACTGTTCGCCGGCATTGTGGAAGACGCGGGCGACACCTGCTGCCGTATGGCGTGGCTCGTCGAGGGGCGCAGCAGACTGAAGGAGATAACTGACATGAGAAACTACATCGGGAACATTACGACTTTCGCCACCAAGGAGGCGAGCACCGAGGAGTTGGGGAGCGGCAGTCTGTCGCAAATCGCTGGGGTGGTGTCGGCGTCGATACGTGAGGCGGCGAAGGAGGAGCGTTTCCAAGAAATGGTGGACTGGATGGAAGAGCACAAGAGGGAAGGGAGATGGGTGGAGAGGGTAAGTGTCGGGCTTGGGAGTCCGGCGGTGGTGTTGACTTCGTTCCACAACTTTGGGGTGGACTTGGACTTCGGGTTGGGGCGACCGGTGCTGGTGATGCCCGTCGTACCGAAGGGAAGGCTCTGTAGTGCTTTTCTTCAGGTTGTAGGGAGTCCCAAGGGCGACGGCTCATGGAACGTGAGCGCGCTCATGTGGCCGAAGCTGGCTAAAGCGCTGGAGTTGGATGGTCTCTTCAAGCCCATCACTTCTCAGTATCTTGGTTTGGTCACCCCCGCCGCTCCTCGTCCTGTTAGCAAACTCTAAGATTAGACGATCTCATGTCCAATAAGCTTCAGAATAAAGATGGCTTTTTCTTTCGTTGCCTTATGTTGCCAAAATTTTGATTCCACACAGATTAGACCAATGCTGAAATTGGCTCTCGTACCTGTGACGGAGGTAATGTTTAGATGAGTAGAGATTGGGATCAGAGAGAGACGAGTACCTGATGGCTGGAAGCAGGAGAGTGCTAAGCCTGAGGACAGAACGTAAAAGAATTATACTAATATGCTACTTAAAAGGAGACTATCGGAAGTAAGGGATTAAATTAGATACTGCAAACTAGTTTGACTAATCCTTATCTTTTCGATACTCGTAGATTATAGGCACATGTAACGAGTACCCAGGGACTGGATATTATTACATCATTCAGGGTACGATTGCACACAAACATGCAACAAACTCTCTTCAGAGTTTGACGAGTCACTCTGAAGTTAGAAACCTATACCAGCCACCTATGTTTTGTCTGCAAATTACAAAACCGGTGTTCTTCTGAAGTGATGCTCCTCTAAACTCCGACTAATATTCTACAAATGTTTAACAAGACGGTGGTATCAGAATCTGACTCAGTAGGATTAGACAAACTAGAGGCATCAAGAACATTGATATTTGTTGATTATGATGATTAAAATTTAAATGCAAAATATGGGCATATGCATGAACAAACCTTCAGTTTGTCTTTCCGTTCTCCAGGTAGAGTTCGGGCAACATCTGGCTAAGCCTGTACTCCAAGTTCCAGAAGCAGGGTGTGATTGACGTCATTAGATCCTGGACCAATAAACTGAATGGGGCCTGCAAAGAAGTTTCATACAAAAAGGACGCTAGTTCAAAAAGTTACACTCTATGACAGCAGACTTGGCATAAAATGAAGACATGATACCAGGGCTGATGTATCTGTTCTTGAGAGCCCATTCATCTCTCATGGATGCAAACTTTTGAAATGGTGCACCTAAGAAATAATTGTAATGGCATTAGAAATCAAATCCATCCAATATTCTAATCTAATATTCTAAGAGACATAGGACAATGATAGAAGTAATCTAATATTCTAATCTCATGATCAGTGAGAAAGCTACCTTCAAGCTCCACCATTGCCTTCTTGATCACTGGCTTGAACTTACCTGGAGGCAATTTGTGTCTTATCAGAAGAAAAAACATACAGCCGCAAGTTAATGCTAGAAAACGTTCAGGAAGAAGTGTTTCAGTATCACCTGTTCTAGGTTTAGATAGCTGAACAACCAGAGAATTAATTGTCGAGGAATCGTTAAAGTTCAAAAGGCAAAGTTTTGTAAATTTATTACTTAAATCATTTGTTGTATACTGAAAGGGCATGCTATTTAATCTCTCTTATTTTTGCTGTTAACTAAGTTTTCAGCATATAAATGATTGGCACTGACCATAAACAGTTCAAGCAAATCAACAATTATAATTTGCAGTCTGCAAATGATGATCAACTATATTTATTACTTACCAGCAGCATTAGGTAGGCTGTCAGCCAAAGATTGTCAATCGTCAATAGGCCACAAGTTGTCAGCAGATGACCATCCATTGTAATCGATAGATCATGACCATTATAGATGATCTTTCAACCATCAGGAAGACCATCGGCTGATAGTTGCAATTGCAAAGCCAACTAATGATAGACTATTGTAACTCAATCATAACACTTGGTAAACTGTCAGCGAGCAGCAAATAATCTTTGGACCCTTAAGCTGCCGGCCTTTATCAGTCCTGATCACTGTGGTTGATTTTGATTGATGAATGTTGGGTCACCAGCAAGAACAGGAAGGCTAATGGTGTGACTGATAGGTCATTGACCACCATGTAATTTGCAGATCAAGTGCAATCAGACTATTGGCCAATGGTAATTGATTGATACCAATAAACAGTTAACAGGCAACTGCAACTTGGCTATAGGTATAGCCCACAACAAGCATGCATAACAGAAGATACTTTCAGCCTTCCATTATAAATGGGAATCTTGAAACTGTTAGATTCATTTGACTTGACCACAACCCAATTCATGTAAGGTGACCTTTCAGGTTTCACATGTTGTGACATTCAGAAAAAGTTTAAAACCATAGGTCGAGTTGGGTCTTGATAAAGCATATGTTTCCTTAATACTCAGGTTTAAAATGACTTGACCCCGATTTTCTCTGAAAAGTTAAGCATTGCATCACTTAACCATCAATCCCCACCTTCATCGTCCAATTAGCTATATAACCACACTCAAAAAAGAATTTTCACCAACCAGCAGGTTGGACAGTGTGTGTGCCATCCTACCTTATAGAATTCCGCCCAACAAAAATCATCAAACTGAAAAATTATCAAAAGAAAATTAATCTGTTCACTGTGGGAGAAAATGGTTTTCAAGATGATTTTGGATGAATTAAAAAACTTGAAGCAACCGATTTTCAAAAATTTCAGCTTCTTCCTGTCCACCTTGACCACTAGAGATGAAAAATAGCAGCAAAAGTAGGGACTATAGAAACTCAGCTAGTCCAGCTTTAAAGCGGCTGTTTGCCTCTTAATGGAGCCAAAATATCGGTGTGAAGAGAAAAGCTTTTAAATTAGGTTAATGTACTCAAAATGATGCATAGTTATGCAAAGCAATCTTACATAATTAAAAAGCAATGATACATTTAGTAGATCATTTGAGCAATCGACATCATCTCATCAAAGAATAAAAGAAATAGTATCAACCAAGGTTTGACTTACTGGTCCGTACCAATATACCAAAAATTATCTCGGTACACCAGTACAGGGCGGTATGCACAGTGCATACCGTCTAGTATATTAAAATATAATATAATATTATATAATAATATTAATATATTAATATATTAAAAAAGAAAAAGAAAATGGGCGACGTCGCCGAGGCGATCTTTCTCCCCGCATCTCCTTGCGCGAGAGAAAAAGCGCCCGCGGGTGAGGGCGGCGACGGCACGCAGGTGAGGACGTCGCGTGGAAAGTAGGTTTTTTTTCTACTTTTTTTTTTTTTCTTCTTTTCCTCTTCTTCTTCTTCTTCCCTTTTTCTCTCTCAATCGACTGCCAACGATCGATTTTTGGCGGTATCACACGGTAGCGGGCGATCCGCGTACCAATAACCTGACGGACAGGTATATACGTATCGAGCGGTACAAATTGAAATTGCAAACCTTGGTATCAATTTTCATTTTTAGCTGTTTTGTGGAACTCTTTCCTTAAGCCTTGGAAAATGGAAAAAAGAAGTGGAACAATTCAAATTTGAAACAATAGCCAAAAGCCATTTAATTCTCGCAACCTACCTCTCTCTCTCTCCCCACCCTTTTTTATCTTTCTTTTGTTTTCCCCTATTTCCCTTTTTGTCATTTTCTCCCTTGAACTTTCTGCAAAGTTCTTAAAACGTTGACATGTGATATAGTTTGAATTTAATAAAACAAAGTATGAAGGCTGACTCATGTGAACATATTATTCACATCAATAAGGAGAAAAAGACTTCCTTAAAGATCTGAAATAAAATAAAGATAATAAGTTATCAACAAATTTGTATTTTGAAAAATGCATCTTTTCACTAATGAGATAAAATTGATAGGAAGGCAACATTTAAGTTAGAACCATGAACACATATTTTCGAGGCCATAGATTTCAGAATCAGCAGGACCGTATTAGAGTTATGACTAATGAATAAAATTATGTAGTAGAGAAATATGGCCAAAGATAACACAGTAAATCACTTTTGGAGCTATTACCTAACAGAACATTATGCATAACACAAGCAAATAACTTAAAGTGAAATAGTGTTTTCTCGTGTTTTGAGATCATTGCAATAACTCCAATTAAAGAAAAAATGTTGCAAGATCAATGTTTTTTGAATAAGGACAATCAGGTTACCTGATTCTAGCAGAACAGAGATGATAACATTGAGACAGATGGTTGTTAATTTTAAACTTAGATTAGGGAAACAAACTAAAAATATGAAGGCTATAGTTTTAAGTAAAACTAAAAAGGAACATAAAACAAATAGTTTTAGAAATTCTAAGAAAAGAAATGACAATGTTGCTCAGATGGATACAGAAAAAGTTCTCATGAGTCATGAGTAAGTTCAGATATCTTTAATCTATTATTCATCAAGGAGGGTGATGAAAATACTGTTTTATATAGTACAATCTTGGTGATTAATGTGGAAAGGCATTGTGGATTTTCTGTGATCATCAAGGGTTTTGTGCAACCATCGCACACCTCGAATTAGGATAAATTGAATATAATTGTATAAGATGGTAAGACATCTTCAAATGAAAGTTATATATCCTATGACCAAATGGTATGAGTCAATTAAATTTAGTGATATGAGGAAAGGTGGAATGAGACCTAATAAGTCTCTACCAAAAACAACAAAAAGAGTTTCAAATGATCTTAATTTAATTAGAGATGCCTTTTATTTTCTTTTGCAAGTGGTAAGTGATGAAGGTAGGATCAAGGTTTTCCTTACCGAGCGGTAAGACCCATACCGCCCGGTACATACCGGTCCAACAGCTGACCGGTACGTGGACCGGCCGCTACCGGGCGGTACCACTAAGATAGGCCGTTGGCGGTCGATTTTCGCCATCGATGGTCGAAATCGACCATCTGCGGTCGATTTAAGGAGAAATCGATTTAAGGAGAAATCGACCATCAGCGGTCGATTGAGGAAGAAAAAGGAAAGAAGAAGAAGAGGAAAAGAAGAAGAAGAAGAGGGGGAGAAGTACCTCGCACCGCCCTAGCGGCGACTCCGCCCGCGCTGCCCGAGTGCCGTCACTGCCCATGGGTGATTTTTCTCCACACGCGGGAGAGAGTTTGAGGCGATGTCACCCCTTTTTATTTTTTTAAATATATTTTAATATTATACTATATTATATTATATTATAAAAATATTATAATATATTTAATATACCAGATGATACGTACTGTGTGTACCACCCGGTACCGGTACCATACTGGTATCGACAAAATATCGGCACACTGGTACGGACCGATATGTCAATCCTTGGGTAGGATTTAATCCCAAGACTTTGCTATCCTTACAAACTACGCTGGTTAACTCCAAAAAAAAAATTAGGATGAGGATTGAACTAGAGATATTGCATTATATAAAACTCAATGGTAGGAAAAGAACATTGTAGCAGACCCCCAAATAGTTAGGACAATACCACTTGTTGTTATCCTTGTTGTAGACATGCCCAAATGACAACCACAGAAAATAGAAAAGGTGTGTAAGGAAAGGCTACCCTATTGTCTTAGATTGAGAAACAATGACATTGTGCACTGAATAAAGATTATAGAGTTCAAGCTGGGTTCAGGCAAAGTTTCTTGTTTCGAATTTTGGAATATGCACAAAAGAATCATGCAAACAAATCAACCAAAGCTCCAACTGCTACCATATCTCACTAGAAACTCATAGAGATAGATATTTCCTAAACTAAGTACCTCATTAAGTATAAAATGTACATCGAAAGTGCTTAATAAACAGAAGACTTATCTCAAAACTTTAGATTTCTGAACTTGGAAAATGGAAACCTAGATGGGCAGAACAGAGACCATGATTTCACAATGAGAAAATATCAAAAAGAGATATTATACCATGTCTCCTCTCAACATCCATCAATGAAGTCAATGCAGTCCCTCCAACAGTCCATTCATTAACAGGAGCACTCAAGTTACCAACCTAGAAGCAGCCAGAAAAGCAATTAGCTATGAATAGAAAATGGACACTTGTATTATTTCTTGATTAACAAAAAAACATGTAGAATAGAATGAGCTGATGGAAAGTTGATAACTCATTGTATCTCATTCTAGGACATGCACCAAGCAACTCCATGGCTATCCAATCGGTAACCAATTTCATGCAACTATTATGGGGCAAAAGTAGAGCTTGTTGGGCAGTTAAGGGAGAAGGAAGGCCAAAGGTCAGTGGCCATTCAATTGACATGAACATGGCATTCTGAATTAGAAAGTGACGTTAGTACCGAAACACTAAGAAATAAGCATGATAAAGAACACTGTAAAGGTTAGTGTCAAGATAATTAATCAATCAGCAAAATTTTTTGGCATTTGCTGGCTCTTCATGTGGCATGAAACCAGATACGACACAGTTATGTAGGAGTCCAGTAAGTTAGATTGAGCATGGGTTTTGTCATCATGAGTTTTATCAGCCTCAAAATATGACCTTTCTAAAGCAGGTTATAAACTACAATCCACAGCTGATAATTGAATTGTGTTATCAGGTTCTTTATTTAAGCTGGTAGGATTAAGGGCACAATCCTACTAATAGGATACTAGTTCAATTCTATACTAAAATGCAGGGTTTGCCAAACCGGGTACTGGACCCAACTCCGAGATTCATCAGACCGATACATACCAGTCTATACCAATGTACCAACACAGTACACCGGTAAGTATCGGTGTTTCAGAAAGAAAGAAAAAAGGGAGAAGAGGAAGGGACGATGGAGGAAGGAGGAAGAAAGAGGAAAGAAGAGGAAGCAGCAGAGGAGGAAGAGGAGAAAGACTTACCTGAGACATAGCAGTGTGCAGTGAGGTCACAATTGCACCCCGGTCCGGTAGCCGCCTACATGAGAAGCATCGATCGCAGCACCGGAGGCGATGCTCATGAGCCCTACAGAGGTGGAGGTGACACTTGCAAGCCACGACGCTCACATGAGAAGTGGGCATTAGAGTTTCCCACTTGTCTTATACAGCGGACCGAACCGGGGTGGGTCCACATACCAGTCAGTGCTCAGACTGGTACGTGCTGCCCATTTCGTACCAGTCCAGGCGAAACAGCAATACCTGCTAAAATGTGTGTTCTTGTACACAATATATAGAGATTGTGGCAATATATTATATACTGTACATATACGACGACATTATTCACCTTCCTGAGTGAATATTTATCTAGCATTTCATGATGGAACTATTATAAGAAAAGAAAAACTCTCTGAAATAAAAGAGTGAAGTGATGAAGGTAACTGAGGATATGAGGCCAGTCTTTCTAGAATGCAAGAGAGCTCCTGCAGCGTAACCCAATGCATAGCAATAGGTGGCATCAAAATTAGTAGGCAAGCCACATCTACCCTCATACCTGCAAATGCAAATGCAAATCCTTATGATAAACCAGACAGCAGTACAAAGAACTAAATACCTGGCACTAAAATTAATTTAAAATGTGACTAATAGAGACTTGAAATGTGTGCATAAAAATTTGCAAACTAGTGGTGTGAGGGTGATCAATCAACAAAAAGGGCAGTCCAACACAATGCTTTCAACAATGCAAGGTCTAAAAAGGACCAAATGAATTCTCTTACATGCAAAGAGGCTATTTTCCCAACCATCAATAACCAGGTTGCAACAAGAGCAATCATATCATAACCCAAGGCTCAAGTTACCGATCAACAAGAGCCAACATCCGAAGTCATCCTTAGAACAATCACTTAAGTCGGACTAATTAAATAATTTAATTGATAAGGTATCCTTACCCAAAAAAATGGGATTGTCCTTTAAAGTGTCCAGCATATTTACCCTCTAACCTTCTCTTCTCCAACTCAGTTTCAACCATGGAGATGAGCATTTTCTCAGTTTCAATTTTTGAAACCTGACCAGTTAACAGAAAAATGCTATGAACAAATGGACAAGCTAGCACTCATTTCTGCAGCAAAGATTAACGAAGAACTTCCAAAGGAACAATAAGTACTTCCTCTTACCTGTACATTTCCATGTGGATCTCTTTCTAGCAACAATTGCTCTTTGATTGCCTGAGGAAGGAATTCAAAAAGAAGCTGAGACTGATGTTGGAGTTTCTCTTTCCACAACCCGTCTTCATCAACTACATCATGAGCTAGAATTTCATTTAGTTCTGCAATAAGTTGTTGAACCTAAAAAAAACAGAGGCCATATCAATAACAAGACAAGATGATGTGTAAACAAATAAATGAAAAACAAGGATTTCTTAAGAAATTCAATTAAATGATATTTGGAAACATAACAAAATTAAATATAGATACCTCAGGAATAAAGTCAATTAATCCTTCTGGAATAAGTATGACACCATAATTGTAGCCAAGTTCAGCACGCTTGCAGATTACATCGGTGATGTAGTCTGTGACATTTTTTAGCGTTTGCTTCTTGGCAGCAACCTAAAGAAAGGAGCAATAGAAACTAGAAGAAATATTTGATATAGTGTTGAATAATTTATGCTAGGGATTTACAAAATGTATGGTGCAAATTACAATTTAACCGATCTATATGCACCTAAGCTCATCAAGAAGGAGCACAAGATTTCTATAGGAAGTCTTGCTAGAAAACATTAGTTCCTACTGCAGACTATATGAAAAGAGTATAATATGATATCAATGGTTTAGGATACTCAACAGCAAAGTAGATTTAGTTTAAGACTTAGATCATTAATACAGAGGAACAGTAAGCCAGATATAGAACACTAGATGAAACAATTTCTGTCCCCTAATGTATCATCAACCTTCTAATTCTATGAAAGTTGAACGTGTGCTTATATTTCTTCTTGTATGTGCTACAGTGTGTTATGAACTGTTGACTTCATCCTTCATAAGAGTAAACTACTATTATGTGTATCCACAAGGGCAGACATCAGATTTCGCTCATTGATAAATAACCTATATTTTGCTTAAGATTTCTGTGAAGTTTCCTTTTCAGAGTCACTGATCACACACATAAGCAACAAAATCTACATAAAAAATTCCCTGCTTCATAAAGAAATGCCTATTAGTTTGCTTCAATTTCGTTTAACAGTTTGCTATTTTCTTCAAGTCTAAAACAACCCTCAAAAACATCATGATGCACTAATTTCAATCTAAGTCCTGAAAGTGCATATAACAATCCAAAAACCCGAATTTGACAACAAGTGAACTAAACAAGTGAACACTGTGTTTTCCAACCCACACAGGATGCGGATGAACCCTATTTGATCTTACATCAGAAAAAGTATCATACAACAAGTTAAGAATTGCTTAATTCAGAAAATGATAAACCATGTAGCAAGAAGATCTACAAATGAGTTACCTTATAATTAATAAATATTGCCTAAAGCTGTCTAAGGAAAATCAATAATATAAGATATTGATTGCCAAGTAGGTCCTGAACATGAAAATCTAAAATTTAACAAGGAAAGCACCTCTTCACCAACGAAAGCAATATTTGGGTGTGTTTGTAGAGCACATTCCAGCGTAATGTGAGAAGCAGCACGCCCCATTAACCTTACAACTGCATAAGCAAGTCATTTTGAAAAGAAATGAGGAATCAACAGAAATTTAAGATTAGCAACACAGTATAAATAACTTTCTGCAAAATGTTATACTATTTATAGGACCTAAGAGGCTAAGAGCTAGGTCCATGCATTGTTATATAACAGGATGCCTCCTGACTTAATGGGTAAAAGCAGAATCTTAAGAAATGAAAAAAGCAAATCATCCAAATTATACCAACCTAAAAGGTCTAAAAGCTAATTTTGAGAACAAACAATCTGAAATTAGCTTGGCATCATAAGTAATTGAAAGGAATGAATAATTTCTATGTGGCCGTTTCAAACTAGATCAAGACATGCATTATCATGCCGGGTTTGTGCAAGAACAACTATGAAACATGCTTCCCATGCTCCACAAACATTAGGGAAAATGGGCAAAACTTTCATAACTTTTCAGCGATACAATAGGTGGGTTTGCTGGAAGCAAATTTGACCCCATCAAAACATATTACAAGCACAAGCATTTGACCTGTTTATGACAGATGGTGCAAAAGTTATTTTTCCAGAAATAACCAAGTTAGTCTGTTGAGTGTTGTACTAGCAATTAACGCAATACAAGTAATAACCACCAGATGTCTCCACAAAATTGAAGTTCCACCATCGGCATATCACAGAGAAAGCAGCAAATACTTTCGACAAAATACTAATACAAGTATGCAACAACAAAAGAGCACATCTCAGAACATAATCGGCTTACAGTGATAATATTTTCCAGTTGACCTTGCATCTGTCATGACATTTCCTATCATTTCAGAATATATCTGCAATATAAGAAAGAATCTCTTAGAAAATTTGCAAGGTTACCATGTCTGAAATGAAAAAGAAGACTTATAGTTGAAGGGTTGGTAAGGATGGCTGAACTTTCATATTTCCTCCTAGAAATAATGATTATCTGATACTTGCATGACATCACAAGAGTACCTTTAACTTTTAAGAGCATGTCAAGCAAGTAAAACACGTTCATATCTTTGTTGTGCAGATTCTCATTAACATATTTCACAATAAACAGTAAAGTTTGCATAATGTTGATAAATAGAAATCGTCATATGATAAAAGCGCAATGCCATTAGTAGCAAAACTTGCAGTTAGGATGTGTAAACTAATAGTCAATTGACCTGATATATAAAATGCTCCAAGTATCTTCTAGACCCAGGAGAGTGTCTTTGAATTACATGGAATTAAAGCACTTAATGGCACTAAAAACATAATTGCATACCATGAAATAAGTACTTTTACTATGTCTGGAAGATTAACATAGAAGATATTTATTTATTATGACAATTAATCAAAAATATATAAACGAAAGGCTGGTATGTGGCTTTTCTCGATCAAGAAAAATTCTTTGAGAGTTTTTATAAATTAATCATGGTGGATTTCAGGAAAGAAATGTATAGGTTATATTAATGTGATAAAAAGATATGTACTCATAGAGTTGTCACTAGTTTTATTACTCGGTGGAGAATGACCAAGGTAGTCTATAATCGCAAATGCAGATCAAGAATCTATTTTGGGTCTTTGTCTTTTCATTTAGGTCAATAATAATTTACTAGCTATATTCAAGACAAATTTCCATGGTGTATATTATTTGTCAATGATATTGTTTGCTAACTAAGAACTTGGTTTGAACTAATTGTGAAACTGGGAGATAGAGAATAAACAACTAAGGGTCTTAGGATAGGACTAAAACTGAATATATCAAATATAACTTAAACAATGCTAAAAAAGAATTTAAAGAATAATTAAGATAAATGGACAAGGAGTTCTTAGGTGTAAAATAGTGTTGGATAGACCAAACCTATTTATTCAATAGCAATGAAAAATCAACCAAGACATTGTTGACACCACTAAAGCAGGATAACTAAAGTGAAGTGGGACATATGACATTTATTTGATCATCATATGCTCAAATTAAACGAGAATTTTCATAAGATGATATGGACCAAGCCAAAGAAGGTCATCATTGATATAGATCAGTGGCATGCTGTCAGGTAAGAGGAAATACTAACGAAACTTTACCAGAAACAATTAAAAAAATTGACTTATGTATAAATCATTGATACTGCCCTAAACAAAGGTTAATGGTGGGAGAACATAGTGAAAACATAGTGAAAACATAGCTGATCCCAAATAGTTGGGATATTATAGCTTCTTGTATTATAGTTTATGACACAAGTCAATGATGGAAATCAGATAAAATAGTTAAAATTTTCAGATGCAATGTTAGTGAAAACATAGTGAAGGATAAACACTAAGGAGCAGATGGACGTTGGGGATAATTCACAAAAATATAGCGAAGGATTATATGTCACCAATATATCAAAGTTTCATGCAAAATAATTCAAGATTGGATGAAAAAAAATGCAATAATGAAAATATAGTGAAGGATAAACACTAAGGAGCAAATGGACATTGAAGATTATTCACAAAAATATACTGAAGGATATGTCACCAATATGTCAAAGTTTTCCATACGAAGGTTCGCCATCTCGTACCGTATCGGCATCAAAGTTTGACTTACCGTTCAGATATCGAGTTCATCTCGATCGGTACCGAGCAGTGCGTCTGATGGATACCACCCAATATATTAAAATATAATATATATCTTTTATAATAGAATATTATATAATATAATATTAAAATATTAAAATATTAAAAAAATCGATATTTCTCCTCGCAAGGGAGAAAAAGCGCCCGCGACCCGCAGGCGGCGACGACGCACGGGCGCTAGGTTGTTCTTTCTTCTCCTCTTTTCTTTTTTCTTTCTTTTCCTCTTCTTCTTCTTCTTCTTCTTCTTCTTCTTCTTCTTCTTCTTCCCTTTTTCTCGCTCAATCAACCGCCGACGGTCGATTTCTCCCTTCAATCGACTGTCGACGATCGATTTTTGGCGAAACCGCCCGATAGCGGGTGGTCCACGTACCGGCAACCTAGCGGACCGGAATGTACCGCCCATATCGGGCGGTAAATGTCGAAATTGCAAACCTTGATCGGCATACCAAGCTTAGCTCGGTACAGTAATGGTACGAGTCTACCGAGCGATATGCTCTGGCAGACCGCTCGATATATATATATATATATATATATATATATATATATATATATATAAAAGAAAGGCAACGTCACCTCGTTCCTTCTCCCCACGCAGGGAGACGTTTCTTCTCCCCATGCGCTGGGAGAAGAAACGTCCCCGCGAAGCCTTGACGACATCGTTGAGGCTTCGCGCCCTCGTTTTTCTCCCCACTGTCGCTGAAGCTTATTCTCCAGAGGAAGCATCGCTAAAGCTTCTTCTCTCCGCGGGAGACGGATCGAGATCGTCAAGGGAGAGCAACACCAGATCTCCAGGTTCTCCCTTTTCTTCTCCCACTTCTTCCTTCTCCCTAGGCTGATACCGCCAGACAACGGGCGGCAATGGTCGAAATCGATCGTTACCGACCGATTTCGGGCGATAACGAGGCAAAAATAGCCCTAATCGGTGGTACCGTCCGATAGCGGGTGGTCCCGTACCAGCCCGCTGGTGGACCGGTATGTATCGCCTGGTATTAGATGGTACTCATCTATATTACAGACCTTGTTTACAAAATGAACAAAGATTGGCTGAAAAAAAATGCAATAATGAGCATCAAGAACCTCTACATTATGAAGCATACAAAACTTTGCAATAGTATTTAACCTAAAAACCATGTCAATATGAACAGGAAGCTACAAGCCAATAACAAAGTGCTAAGAGTTATTTCTTCATAACAGAAACATTAAAAAATGCACTTATTCACAATAAACACAAACAAGTGCATTTTCAAAGTTATACTAACATGTTTAATGCAAAACTTCAATATCGTTTCCCTTAAAAACTCGAATTAATACAGCACATGGAAGAGTGGAAGCAACAAAAAAGGGATTGTTGGACCTTGCAGGCTGTATCAAATCCAAAACTTGCTGGAACCTCCTTGCATTTCAAATCTCCATCAATTGTTTTCGGGCATCCAATAACCCGAGTTTTCATATTCTTTTGCCTAAACATCCAATAATGTAAGAAGTGAACAAATTAAAGAGTAACACTAACCATCAACAGCGTCAAAATGATTGAAGTATTATGGTTCCTGAATTTGTTCCAAAGTTCTACCTAAAAAATTCAGCAAGGAGGCATGCATTCGTGTTGGAGTCATCACCACCAATAACAACAAGTCCATCCAAATCAAGTTTCAAGGCTGTCTCCTCAGCTTGCTTAAACTGATAAATAAGACCATGAAATGTAATGTCAGGCATAGTGACAACATTATGAAGCTGTCATCATAATAAGCACACATAACAAAGTAGTAAAAGAAATTGATAAACTATTCTTTACACAAATAATTTGCAAAAGGATAAGAGAACCACCTGTTCTGGGGTTTCGATCTTGTCCCTTCCGCTGCAGATCATATCAAATCCACCCTATTCAAATAAAACACAAGACTAGTAACTCTTGGATCATATTCGTATAAATTGAAGGACAGAGTTTTTATTTATAAGTTACATCCGCCATCCATGAAGATAACTGTGCCATGCATAACGGCAATGTAAGGTTCTAGTCCTAACTATGTGCTTAGCCACCAAGAATGCAAGGATATCATATTCTCCATGCCAAAATATGGCATACGGTCTACAAGTTCATTAAGCCAATTACAACAAACACCATGGTGCAAAGAAAATACTCTACAGATACAAGGTTATAACAATAAAATAATATAATACTTTTGTATATTTCAGGATATTCATTCACTTCCCAAAGGGCAGACGAATTACTAGAATTAAACCAATCAAATTGGTCCTCTGATATGGTCCACCAAATACTACACAAACTTTGAACCGAGATTTTGAATCTTAATCAGATGTGATCAGATGTCACTAGACTAAGCGATATACTGAATTTTTGCCCAGAATCAATGAAATAAGCAATTAAAAAAAAACAGCAACACTAATCTTTGGTTGCATCAACATATTCCAGTCAGTACATGTTGCTTGACCAATATTTGAAACCTTGCTTGAAACTATTTACAAAGTAATAGAAGAGAATAATAACATTTGAACATAAAACAGATATTTAGTAATTTAATTATGTTTCAATAACCATATTCTTCAAATCTTTCCATACTAAACCATTTTTAAGCAACCAACCCAAATCAAATCACTAATATTATTTGATTTGGTGGCTTTAAACAGAGAGTTTTAACTGGTACCTTTATTGGCTGGATCAAGTTACATGATACAATGAAATAAATCAACCTTAAAGATTCACAATAAACAGTTTAGTTCAATATTCCAAAAAATCTCTTAGGGTAAGTATATGAAGAAAAATATCTAAGAAAGCACATTTTAGAAGTATTCTTTCGAGAACCTACTTTTACTCATATGACTTGTTTAGTACTCGTTAGCAAAAGTACTATAAAGAAATAAGAAGTAAATGACCCCATGCCAATAAGTTGAATTCAGATCCATAAGCCAGAAGCAAGAAATCCTAGATTTTGAAAAAGGCAATTTATGGATTTGTACCTTTCCAAGAGGTTTGTCTAAAAGTAAGTTATCAAACAATAGTTTTTACTAAATAACTTAATTAACTATTAAATCTGCAAAAGTCCTCAACAAAACTCCACTGACAGTTGCTTCGAAGTTCTAAAGTCAGACCAGTAATGCTGCTTCACCAACTGCTTTACCAAAACTGTATCCTTAATACTCTTTTCTCTTGCTTTGAGAAAGTGCATTATAATTGTATAGCTGCTCTTTACCCCTTGCATGGAATAATTGTTTTGCTCCTTATGACACTAGCCCTATTATAAGAGAAATTTTTTTTCCAAAATGTTTGATACATAAAAAAGAATAAATATATTGGTCGCAAACTTCAATTCTTAATTATTCCTTTCCTGCTCCTCTTATAGAGCTATCAATTTAATTATTTACTACTAATATCCTTTCCTGCTACTCAAAATCTCAACCACCAGCTGGCTCAGGAACCTAATATTTAACGTTAAAATCCAAAATCCCTATTCAATGAAATATATTTTGACAGTACAAAAGAACATGGGATTAGAAAAGGTACCTGGTTTCTGTAGGGATAGATGAAATCTGGAGTCAGCTCAACATACTTGCACTTCATAATCCCCGCAGGACCTCCCTTGAAACCATACAGGATGCTTCCGTTTGTCCGCTCCTGCAAATAATCTACCACATTGCAAGACAAATAAACAAGCGCTAAATCAAGGAATTAAACATAACTAAAAGTGAGAATGAGATAATGGCTCACCAAATATCCCAGAGATGACATTGTGTCCACCTGGAGCCTGACCACCAGACAACACGACCCCAATCCTCAGACCTCCGGCCAAATCTGATGGATCTGGGCCAGTCGGCACCAGGTTTGCCGATGACTGACCGAACAGATGAGGAAACAGCTTCGCGATCTCATCTACAAATATAAGCCACAAATACAGTCACGAAGATAAACAAAAAACTTTTATCCCAAATCCTAAATCTCTTTATCTGTCAACGAGATCTGCCGCGACCTGGGTTTCCGGCGGCGGAGCTCGGGGGGCCATCCACCAGCATGAAGGGGCCCTTGAGGACGGAGGGGAGAGGGAGGGGGTGGTTGAGACGGCTGGTCTGCACCTCACTGTAGACGGAGGCGAGGCGTGGGGGGGCCGGGCCCTTGGCGCCATCGTTGGCGAGGACGCAGTTTGCAGTGGCCATGGATGGCGGAGATCGGACCGAACAGATGAGGGAGATGAGGGATAAGAGCAAGAGAGCACCGCACCGAGTTTACTGAGATCCCTCGCTTTTATGATGAAGCTTTCGTTAGCAAGAAGAAGAAACCGTCGTTGGAGGCTCCGCCGGTCCGGTCAGGGAGCAGTAAAATGGACGACGAAGCCGTCGCGGTTCGGATGATTGGATCTCTGAGCAGAGACGCCACGATGGGTGCGCAAGTGAGTGCATCAATCGGCGTGCAAGGAATATGATGCGGTCTTAACGGATAAATTCTTTTTTTCCTAAAAATTAAAAAAATCAATGGACACATTTTAGCGTGCCAATCAATTTAACTGATAAAGATTTTAATAATATATCATAAAATTCACTCCATCACTTATTTTTTATAAAAATAAAATATATTAAATTTAAAATAATATGATCGATATAAAATAATTTTGATAAATCGGTTTATAATAAAATGACTAAATCAAACTTCATCATCGATTCTTTTAAATTAAACGATGAGAAAAGTTATCCAATGTAAAAATTTTGTCGGAGGTGTGAAATGTCAATATTTATTGTTCTTTGTCTCAATTCAGGATAGTGTTTTATATTTTTTTTCGTAAAATAAGAACCAAGTTAAACATCACGTCAGAAGTTTGTAAGTATTTGTTTAGGGTGTTTTAAAAATATTTAAATGAATTTTCTATATAATATTATTTTTTATCTATTGGTTTTCAACGAGTAAATATATTCTTTAGATATTATATTAATGTGCCTAAGCATCTTTTCGGCATATCTGAAATCGATGTGTATAACCTGTTGAATGTATTGCACATGTGTTAAGTCTCGATTAATAAATAATAATAATCATATGAGACCTAATAAGTAATAAATGAAATTATCTTATTTATGAACACAACTCAACTTAAAGTCAATGTAACAATAATAAAAATCTTTTCTAACGTCTCATTATGTTTGTTGAAACAAAAATTTCAAATATCAAAGCAAATGAATCGCATAAATATTTATATGTAATAAAAAAATATATTTAATCAAAATTTTGATATAATTCATGTTAAAAAAGCACTACATAACAGCTAAAATCGCTATAAATTTAATACAAAAATAATATTTGATATTGTATCATTTTAAATCAATTGTGAAAGTAAGTATCAAAGTCATAATAATTTCGAATACTGTTTTAAATGATTGCAAAGATAAAATTCGACTTTTATACCCAATCGCTTATATCAGAATATACTGTTGATTTTATTAGATTAAATAATACATGTGAGTATTTGATTTAGTTTTTTGGTACAACTCATTGTTAAAAATATCAAATAACAATGAAAATAACTTTTGACAAGGATTTACACCCAAACCAATATGGGTAAATTTTTGAAAAAAAATCCTTTTTTTTAGAAGTTTTCTTGGAAAGTATCTCTCCTTTCAAAATTTGCTGTTGTGCTTTCTTTTCTTTTACCTAACACCAACAACATATTTTTTTCCTTCATTTTTCTATTAACCGATCTATAAGATGAATCAGTTCAGTTATAATATTGATATATTATATGTTCAATAATATCAAAAAATATTAAATAAAAAACACCATTCTTATGGGCTGAAATAACTCACCTAGAACACAGTAATTTTTATAAAATTTGTAAAAACACTAAGTTTATAATATTTTTATTGTGTTACAGTGTTTTCAATAATATTAAGAAAACATTATAATGCAATACAAAAATATAGTAACACAATATTTTTATATTATGTTACAGTGTTCTTCTAATATTATTGAAATATTGTAAGATAATAAAAAAATTATAATTAGGCCGATTCACCCTATTGATTGATCCATAGAAAAAAATGAAGAAAAGCCTAAAAGAAAAAGGTGGCTAAGGGTATTTCAGATATTTAATATAAATATAAAAAATAAAAATGTGGAATAAAAGCACATAAGTCTTTCTCCAAAATTGGCCCAATCAATATCATAAAAAACATATAGTACTTTGATATTCAAGATTAGAACCCAATATTGGTAAGTTTAGATCTAAATTATCTTAAGATGTGTTATCAAAAGTTTTGACCTTATAATCTAAGATTTAGTTGCGTGGGTTAACATATCAAGTAATGATTTTTCAGCTAATGCAAGGTAGTCCGCAATCTATTTTATGGCGAACATCACCTTATTGATTGATTCATAGGAAAAATGATGTAAAGGGGAAAAAAAAAAAAAAAAGGAGATAGGTGGCTAAGGGTATTTTAGATAGTTAATGAAAAATTTTAAAAAAATAAAAATATAAGATAAAAGCACATAAGTCTTTCTCCAAAATTGGCCCAATCAATATCATAAAAAGCATACCATACTTTTATATTCAAGATTAGAACCCAATAGGAAGTGTAGATCCAAATTTGTGTAGATCCAAATTTCTTAAGATGTATTTTGACGGATTCGAAAGCTCGTTTTAACCTTATAATAAGATTTAATTGCGTGGGTTAATGATTTTTCAGCTAATGCAAAATAGTCCGTAATCTATTTTATGGTGAACGTAACAAATTGATGATATATACGCAATTATGAGTTGATATTTTATTTTATATTTTTAAAAATAAATAATGAAGACAAGATTCAAATTCAAAACCTTTCCATATATTGTAATGATCTTTACCATAAAAAGGCTAGGTGACACGTTCAAATTAATATTTTATTGATACTTAATTTTATTTTTATAATTTAAAAAAATATTAATAATATGATAATATAGATTAATGAAATATGTTTATACTAAGGGCAAATTTTGTAGTTTTTAAGCATTAGTTATCATCAAATGTTAGCATGATATTTTGTTAGTTCTGTGATTCTTCAGTCATCAAAGCTTAGGTGTTGCAACCAATGAGTGCAGCTTATCTTAAGAATCAAATCAACTGTTTACGTACCTCTCGAGCTACCTGCCGAGGATACGATAAAGAACATGAGATACCGCTATCATACATCTTAATGAATTCTAAGAAAAGACATTACCTTTCATGGCTGCTACCGATGATAAAGACATAACTCTGAAATGAAACGGAGACAGGAAAATTGTTGACGGGTTTTACACGAAATAAGAGAAGAAGTGTGGAAGATGATGAGCGGATTGCCGTGTAAGGTGGATCGACGGGTGGGGGGACCTGAAACAGTGGAGAATGGATATGTTACCACAAGCCAGTGGAGAATGAGGATAGTCCTGCCAACCCTCTATATAAGTGGAGGTGTTATACCGTCCTAACCTGTACCACATAGTACAAGACAGCTATTGCCATGACTATTCCAAGAATTATTTGGTCTAAATATTCCACTGCATTACTAGTTTGCGTCCTCACGACAGTGCTTGCAAGTATGTTACCTCTCACTTCCCATATTAACAAAAGGACGGATTCTCCAATAAGATCGGAAGCATGAGGATTTATGATCCCAACGATGAAGTCCTTCGAGCCCATATTACCTCTCACTTCTCATATTAACATAGGTGTTCGCGATGAGAACCTTTTAAGTAGCAGTCGGCAAGCAGGTTGATAAGGTCGTTAAATCTCATATTGGTTAACAAATAAAAAAGTTAGGGTTCATAATTTCATCAATCTATCTTACTTTCAGATATAATTTTTGCACCTTTTAGTCTCAAGTGTAAAACCATACGATATGCACATAGCTCAAAACTAATAATTTCTTGTGTCAACGGACCTCACAAATGATTGACCAACTAAAATATATTTTATTAGATTAGCACTAGAATGAGGGTCCTAAGTCATGCATCTCGATTAATACTATGCCACCTCGATCAATCACTGTGCCAGCTTTGTCCATCGCATCACCAGGTCGACTGGTGACGTGCTTTCTATTGCTCTTGTGGCCTGGTGAGCTGAATAGGGCCTTGATGGGTCAGGCCAACCCATGACTAGCCCTATCATTTTCGCCCCCCTAGATGAAGTCTTCTCGGAGCTCCTTGAAGAGGGGTGTGGGAAAGATCTTATGTGTCAGCCATCACTGGTCGGGGATTCCGTGAGCTTGAGCCGATATCTGGCTTTACCTTTATATGGGTGCTTTAGAGGGCCCTGTTAGGGCGTCACTTGTTGTGTTTTTACTGAAGTGCTGAGTCTAGAGGAAGACCAATGGACTGATTAAGTTATTGGTCTCGCGAACTGATGGACAAGCCGAGTTACTGGTCTCGGGAATTGATGGACTGGCCGAGTTACTGATCTCGGAAATTAATTGACTAGCCGAGTTACTGGTCTCGTAAACTAATAGATCGACGTAGTTATTAGTCTAAGGAACTGATGGACTGATCGAGTTACTAGTCTCGGAAATTGATAAACTGACTGAGTTACTAGTCTCAAGAACTGACCGAGATAGATAATTCGGGTAAACACTGATTGAATTTATCAAAATACACAACTCGGGCAAAGACTGACTGAACTGGATAAGATATACAATTCAAGTAAAGACTGATTGAATTGGTCAAGATAGATAACTCGAACAAAGACTGATTGAACTAGCTGAAATACATAATTCGAGCAAAGACTGACTAAACTAACCAAGATATATAACTCGGGCAAAGATTGACTGAACTAGCTAAGATATATATCTCGGACAAAGACTGATTGAACTAGTTGAGATAGATAACTCAAGCAAATACTGACTGAACTAGCTGAGATACACAACTTGGGTAAAGACTGATTGAACTAGTTGAGATGGATAACTCGGGCAATGACTGATTGAATTGGCCGAGATAGACAGCTCGGGCAAATACTAAGTAAATAGGTCGAGATACATAACTTAGGCAAAGACTGACTGAACTGGCCAAGATACATAACTCATGCAAAGACTGATTGCATTGGTCGAGATAAACAACTCATGTGAATACTAACTGAACTAGTTGAGATAGCTAACTCGGGCAAAGACTAATTCTGAAGTGCTAACCGCGGGGTCGTCCCACGTGGTTTGTGCATGGTCAACACTCGTGTCAAACGGTCAGCACACGAGGCATGCAATGCTGACACATGGCTGGCATACGAGATGACATGATGTTGGCACGTGATGGGCACGAAGAATGACGTGGCTCTTCATGGTGCTAGCCTACGAGCTATAGCAGCATGTACTGCTGGGCTAGCGTCTGACGTGTAGGGCTTATGTTGCCACTTTGTTGCCTTACTCATTATTTGTATTTAATGTGGTTCATATATTTCTCAAGTGAAGTCACTACGTTGCCCCAGGAAGATAAAGCGTGACTTGGTGCAGAAAGGCCTCCCCTTATAAGCCTCGTTGCACCATGGTGAGAGGTTACTTCTATTTTCTCAGCCTTTCCCCTCTAGCTCTCGGACCTCCATGTCTCGGTCATTAGGGTTGCCCACCTCAGAGAGAGAGCATTAATAAAGCAATTTAGTCCCAAATTAGTTGACAAGTAGGGGAGCTAAAGACTCATAAGTCCGCTAGCCTCCCTTACTTTTAGAAGTATTTTTTGGAGCTCTCAATCTCCACATAGGGCATAACCGTGCGCGTACGCCCATTGCTGGGTACACCTATCATTCAAAATAAATATCGCGTGTCTACAGGCCATGCAAAACCATATCGAAGTACCTCAGTTGTCCAAGAGCGACCGTCGGTCGGTGACTTTTCAGCAACGATCTAGAATGCTAAAACATACAACCATAAATGCTTGAGTTTTCTTCTGGTCATTGGATTATGTCATGTATTAGAAACTTCTAATATCTATACATTGAGAAGCATAAAAAATCATTGTTGCTAACTATTCTCGAATATACATGGTGGTTCTAATATAGTTCATTGGCTCTCTTTCTAATTTGGTTATTCATCATATATCTCATGAAAACTAGTTTGGAAGAAAAAGGAAAACTATTTCATGGATGCCTAAATAACAATTTTGAAGGTACTCACAAGTTTGGACACACTTATGAGATATTAGTTTTCATACTCCTCAACTAATGCAAGGGCTCATGACTCTTCTTCTAGTACCAATCTAATAAGTTAATATTTGGTCATCGTTAGTGATGACTTGGTAGGTCCATGATAAATTGTTCGTTTTAAATGTACCCATACGATTTTATCTTTTGGGGACTCGTGAACCCCAAAAGGCACATTTGAGGGTAAGGGTGACCTCATGGATTTATGAGCCCTTTATTCCCATACTATTTAACCAATATAGACTAAATGTATTTATCAATGCTCCTTCTGTCTAGGATCTAAGAGCTTATTACTCTCTTTCTAGCGCTACTCTAATAAATCAATATTTAATCATTATTGATGCAATCCTGTAGACTCATTAGGAATTGTCTACTTTGAACATATAGTTTTATTCTTTTGAGACTCATGAGCCCCAAAATACATCTCTGGAGGTAAGGATTACCTGATGGACTTACGAGAATTCTCATACTAAAAAGAACATTTAGTCCCATATTGATTGAGAAGTAGAGAATAAGATCTCATAACTCCGACATATAACTCTTACTTTGAAAATGTGACTTTTGAGACTTAACAGTCAAAATTGTATATATACACTTGAAGATAAATCTTCGATAGACTTTCAGATCACATCGAATGTTTACTAGTGAATATATCATCTTGATAATAGTTTAAAATTATTTTTGATTACCTAAATATTTGGAGATGGTTCTTTAGAACAGTTAAATGAGTATAATGGTTAATTAGATGATCGTTTAGGCCAACAACAATAACAACAACTGTGCTGAATATTATTCATCTTAATTTGTCCTTAGTTTTATTTTTTTTTGAGATGGAGAGAATTATTTTAAAAAAATTATCCTATGAGATCACATCAAATGTTGACTTATCACTAGTGAATCTATTCATCATAATAATAGATTTGATAATAATTTAAAATTATTATAGTATACCAAAATATTTGGAGATGGTTCTCTAGAACAAATAAATGAGTATAACGTGCTTTAATTTTTTAATAATTAGATTATCATTTAGGCCGACAACAATAATAGCAACTGTGCTGAATATTATTAATTTTAATTTATCCTTTGTTTTTTTTGAGATGGAGAGAATTATTTTAAAAAATATATCAACAATGAAGGATTATCATAATTTGATAACTTTTTATTTATATATCACGAAGAAGATCAAAATGTTTATCATATAAAATTAATTATAAAATCCTTGATTGTGCCCACTTGATCACAAATTCCCTTATATACACTCATCCTAATATATATATATATATATATATATATATATATATATATATATATATAGATTCTCTCGCATTCTTTCAAAAATCTTAAAATCTTATAGAGTCTCATCTATAACAATCCTTAGAAAAAACCAAGAACGCTCAGATTATTTATTCTCATTTGCTCTTTCTTACTAAATCATAAGGATACATATAATATTTATACAAAAAAAATTAATTTTTAATATTTTTTATTTATGATGATTTATTTTAGTATTAAGATTCCTTTTCTTATACTGACTTCAGAAGTTCTAAAATCCTAAACTACCTAAACGACTAATTTCAATGTATAAAGTTGTAGAAACTTCAATTGCATACACAAGTCGTTATAGTGAAAATAGAAACAACATAAATTATTACGCACGCATATATTATTGATCTGATGATGATGATTAATCTAAAAAATATGTTGTTTAGGAGAAAACCTAATAATTTATAATTTTTAACATCCTCTTCGACGTGCAAATCGATTTTGATTTAACACATGAATGAGTCTATAAATTCAAAGTGCACATGATATTAGCCAAATAGAAGAAATAGTATTGACCGAACACTATATCAAATAGAGTGGAAAATGTAAAAATATCGAACTTTTTATTTGGCTACTAATAATTCCAAACGATAAGGTTGTTAGGAAAAGACCCAAATAGGTTCCATCAGACTGAGCCGCCTAACAATGGGGCCGGGCGACATGACTTGTTACGTCGGCCACATTAAGCACACGAAGTATTGTAGCCTTTCGGCCCGCTCAGAGGAAGCTGGCAAATCATAGGAGGACATGGTGGCCGCCCCTCTCCTCCGCCCGTCCGTCCCTCCGCCCTCGCTTTATCTCCCCATCAAGAAGACCTGAGACGTGAATCTCCAATTGCACGATCCTTTCAATGGTGGATGGGCACACAACAGCTGCGGATCCCAGCATCCTCCCGTCGTATTTACTTCCGACCTAAAAGCTGCCCCCCTCAACGCGTTACAGAAACCTTAAAATAAAACGGTGGCCAGAGGTGGCCGGCTGCGACAAACCAGTCAGGGCACCACATGGCGTCTTGAACATTGACCAGATTTGGTGTGAGGACCGCCTCGAGCCCGCTATTTCTTCCTACCCTTTTCTTTTCTGCGTCTCATCCCGAGCCCACCGGAACAAAAGGATCCCCTCGCCTCACTCTGCAATCATTGACGACCTCCTGCGTGTTCCACATGTATAAGGCCAATTGATTACGGAGCCAGCCACCCCCCATCGATCACTTTCCGCATCCCAATGGCGTCGGCCGACGCTGCCCAACCCTCCCCCTCCCTCTCCATGGATTCCCTCCCAACCACCCCGCGAGGCCGCGCGGCCTCCTCCGGCCCCGCCTTCGGCTTTGGACCCTCCCATTCGACCTCGCCCCTCTCCCTCAGCCGCTTCTCCTCCTCCCGCGGCGCCCCGGACACCTGCGGTGGCTGGTGGCGGACTTCCCTGCCTCGGCTGCGTTCCCTTTTGGGTTCCCGCGGTGGCGACCGGCGGATGAGGAGGAAGAGGGTTGTCGGCAGCGGTGGCGTGGGTGCTATTGCTGGTTCCAAGGGATTGCATCGGCGGAGGACGAGGGGGATCGTGATCTGGGGCGGGGTGGTTGTTTTCTTTTTTCTTATGAACTGGTGGATGTTCTCCCGGCTTCAGGACACTCCCATCCGCCTACTTCGAAGGAATCCGGGAGCCTCCAACGTGTCGGTCGTGTCCTTGTCCCGGCCATCTATTCTGGTACCTTTCTTTTTCCTGCATTCGTATATTTATTTGGCTGAAAGTTTTGTCAATGTGATCAATGGCCATTATTCAGAAGTTTCATACTTGTGTGCATTCCGTCACTGTGATTTATATTATGGATGCAACAATGTTTTGATTTGTCCGATTAACTTTGTGTTTTAGTTGCCTTAATGATGTTGACTTAATGATGTTGACTTAATGATGTTGACTTAACAAACGAGAAGATAATTTGGCAAAATTTTGAGTATTTAATGCTGCTGAATGGATGATTTATTGGAGATGTGATGGTGATTGTAAATTAAAAATGGGAATGCTGAGTTAACATTTCTGATCTCCTCATACGGAGTAAAAGAGTCTCGAGTGATAAGATGTAAGGATCAATGGTGTAGGATGTTCGTGTAAGCTCAATAGTGCAACCTGTTGCCCTTATTGTTTTACTTAAAACACATATTTTATCTTCTTTGGCTTCTGCTTAAAATCTATTAAAACAACAGGTTTATCAATTAGTATCCATTGACCAATTTTACACCTTGTTGGTGTCCGCCATCGTAACATCCTCAGTAGCCATGTTGACTTGTTAACTTATATGGAGTGGGTTTTATCATTGTTGTTAGAAATTCTCAAGTTTAAAATGTTGGCAGTAGATAATAATCTAGATTTTAATTATCTTCTCAGTATTGTCTGACATGAAACTATTACTAAATTATCTTTGCTTTTCAAATTCTTGTTGGCAAACATATATAGCCTGTAAAACTTCATGACATTTTGTGTGGGATCGAACTGGATAATATCTTCCATGTATCTAACGGTCTTGGTCTGCTTAATGTGCTGCATGTAGATGTCAACTTCACTTGTTTAGAAGCCTATAGAGTTGCTTTGGTACCATTATAATATATACAGAAAGTCTGGTGGCAATCTAGTCCAATAACACATTACTACAAATCCAGAGAATGGTTCATGATGTATAATCCAAATTATTAGACTTGAATCATAATTTGTAAGTCTATAATATCTAACTGTTTCTTGATTTGAGACTATTGGAATATCACATCCATGTTTTAACATTGTGTCATACTGAACCTTACTCATCTCTCTTCGATACTCTATTCATCTGGAGGGTGAGGTACAACTGCATTGTGTCGGGACAGAGAAGAACCTATTATCGGGTGGCAATTTTTAATATATTATGTGCTTTATTTAGTCAAAATCTTGATAACTTTTATATTTGTGCTGTTGTTGTTATGCATGAATATTTTATTTGACCATGATATCATGAGCACGTCTAAATGAATTAGTACCATTAGCTGTGCAAGCCATCAAAATTTGAAAATAGCAAGTTGTAAGCCAAGTAGAACGAATAGGCAACACATCATACTATGGGCATCAAATCAGAGAATTATGGTCATTGACTTTAAGAGACCAAGTTCATCCTGTTCCAAAAGCGAAAACGGGTCTCTTAGCAAAAAGTTATACTGCAGTCACTCCCATAAGTATACTTCATAACCTGCCTAATGTGTTTAGGACACTGTTTCACTGTCTTTATTCAATTTTTGAATAACCATTTCAAATTATTATGGATTGTTTCATTATATATTTATTCATTCAGGAGAAATGGAATATTTATGGCAATGGTCAAAGGTCTACTGGAGTCATGTTTTTCAGACTGCTGGGATTGGCTGCCCATGCCTTGGCTGAGGTAAAGTTTGAATCCACCTACCTCTCATCCCATAAAATGCAGACAAAGAAATCCATTTAGTGACTTAAAATTGAACTAGTATCATTATCAAGCTATTTCTGGATTAGGCTGAGAGCAGACCGGAGCCTCAAGATTTATGGGAGGAACCCATCGGTCCTACTACATGGAAGCGTTGTGCTGATGAACGTAACTGGGAACTTTGTGGTAAAATCACTTTCCTTTTCTTTTTCTTATGTACTTTATTTGAACTAGTTTTTCCATGATAAACATTAAGTTCAATACTAAAGTTTTGCTTGGTTCCTATTTAAATATGTTTTGTTGTTCAATTCGATATTCTTAATCTCTGTATCATTGATTGGAAGCACATGTAGTTTCTTATAATGATATTTGATTGTCATTCTTTTCTTGATAATGTAGATGGACGTAACGGATACATTATAGTCAGTGCAAATGGAGGCATAAACCAGCAACGGGTTGCTGTAAGCAATTATTTAATTTACTTATTAGTACACTAGTATTACACTATTACTGACATTTGCAATCCAATTTTTTGTTGTTTATTTACAGTTGCTTTGTGATACTAGCATGGAAGGACATGGTTTTATTTGATATTCAAGGCCATAAAAATTTACCTCTTGAGATAACGTTCCCATTTTGTTTCTCAATTGTTTGTTGTAACCAAGGTTTGCAATACCGTATCGTACTGCTCGGTATGTACTGGTCCGATAGAGGACCGGTACGCTCACTACAGCTTGGTACCTTAGTGTACCATGTGTCGGTATGCTCGGTGCAGCTCAGGATGTACCGTACCGACAGCTGATCGATATGTCGGTATAGTATGAAATTGTGAACCTTGGTTGTAACCAAGGTTTTCCATATCGGGTGGTACCACCAGTTAGCGGCTGTTTCCGTCCATTACCACGCGAAATCAATCAAATAACGGTCGATTTCGATCGTCGTCGGTCGTTATCGGGCGGTAAAGGTCGATTTTGACCGTCTCAGCCGTTGTCGGGTGGTAACAGTCGATTTTGATCGTCACCGGTCGATTTCGAGCGGTATCAATCGAGGGAGGGAGAAATAAGGAGAGGAAGAAGAAGAAGAGAGATAAGAAGAGGAGGGAGAAAAAAATACGTGGAGTCCTCTTCGCCCGTGCTATCCATCACCCGCGGGCGGTTTCTTCTCCCCGCACTGGGGGAAGAAAAGTCTCCCCACGTGGGGAGAAAGAATGAGGTGATGTTGCCTCGGTGACTTCACCTCTTTTTTTTATTTTAAACTTTTTTATATTATATTTATATTATATTTATATTATATTATATTAATTATATAATATTATGAGCGGTATGCCTTGTGCGTATCATACTGTACCGAGCTGAGCTTGGTATGCCGGTATGGACCGGTATGGCAATCCTCGGTTGTAACTATTCATGTTAGGTAACCAAATGGTAGAACAGTTGAGTTTTGGATCACATGTCACTAATTTTAGCATAAGAATCTGTTACTAGCATAGTAGCATTAGTATTAAAGATTATTTATGCCAATTATATAATTCACGAGATCTTGTATATTTTTAGCTTGTGTATAGCTTTAATTTGAAGATAGTGTCAAGCAAGGATTTAGATGCTGGTCTTGTATCAGGATTTATCAAGCTAACTTATCAAGCTAGTATGGTAACAATATATCGGATGATATCTCAACCTATACCACCTAGTATCATTAATTTAAATAATGAAAAATAATATATGCACCGTTATTGAGCAATTTGATTTCCTTAACCACTAGAGCGTAAATTATGTTCTCAGGTCTTTTAAATTTGATGGAAGTTATATTTTTACATGCACTGATTTCTTGATTTGTGGTTTTCCTTGGCCTTTATTGATCTCAACTGGTTCTGATGGAGTTCAACATAATTTTCTTAACCTTGTATTGAACTTTGATCTAAGGATTAAAATCTCGTTCCAGTATCAGTATTGGTTGGTGGCCAAATTGGTAAAAATATTGATATTGATCGGCAATTCGGCGTACTAAGTGTCAATACAAATTGGTAGTGTTTGGTACCACCCAGCCTATGGAGAAAAGGAGAGGAGAGGGGAGGAGGCGGAGGAGGAAGATGCAGAGGCAACTTGAAGAGGTGGTGATAAGGCATTGGTGACATGAGGAGTTGACAACAATGCAAGGAAAAGGCAGCATGACTGGTTCAGACCTAGACGAAGGAAAGAAAGAGAGGAGAATAGCTGATAAAAATATCAAGAATTGGGTTTAAAAAGTAAATAAACGAGATCTCGGTACTAACTCAATTCCAGTTAGCTTGCCACTTAAATAAGTATCATATGAAGAGCTGACCGGGCAGTGGGCAACATCTCAAATTGGATTGAGCAAAATTGGTTGCTCCACATTATTTTGGTTTGAATTTAATAACATACTGATTTGTACCATACAATAGCATCTCAAACTGAACCAGGAGAAATAAATATTAATTTGCACTGGTTGGTGTGATTGAAATTAAAACACATGATTTCAACACATAGATGTTGGACCCATGAAAGTGGGTCATATCTATATTAAAAATTTATGGTGATCCTAAAAAGAAGTGGATTTGCCTCTATAAGCAGGGCTTCATACCAAACATACTCCTCATAAGTAGTAAATTTGATGGGATTAGGCAGCGTTGGTTAACGGAAATAGTGATTTTATGTACTTGTGCACCTTGCTAGGTTGAGTCATAGCTCATCAATGATTAGGCAGTGTTGGTTAACGGAAGTAGTGATTTTAGTTCAGCATTACTATCCCCATCATTGATCACCTCATAGCTAAAATGTTGGTGCATTTTCAATCATCCATTACGTAAGGTGTGGTCAATATACATCTTATGAAAGCAAGAAGTTCAGCATCATTTTCATAACAAAATCATCTTCATCACAAGCAACTTCCTCAGGCGTATGAGTTAATTCTTTCTTGGGAGTCTGATTACACCCCTTCCATCTTTTTATAGAACCCTATAACAATAAAAGGAAAAACTGCAAGGCTAATGAAAATGATGATTACAAAAATTTGTAGCCAAGAATTCCATTCCTTCAAGCAAGGCCTATTAACCTAGTTTCTTTGTCTTTATGCATTATACACTTCCAAATGTATCTTTGCAAGCCAATCTTTGCTTTTTGTATGATATTTGATGGACTTAGACTTCCTTTTTCGTGGAAATATATTAATTAAGCATGAATTTTGTTAGGGATGAAATCCTCAATCAAACCCTCTTCAAGCAAACTCAAATTTCAAAATTTTCCCTTTAATCGTTTGGCTTCCTTTCCTTCTTAAGCAATCTAGAAAAGGTAGAAACGTAGAAAATGTTCCCATGTGTTGACTTGTGAATTGTGATGTCTTCAAAAACCCCTTTTAAAGTACTAAAATTATTCTAAAGAAAAGAGAATATAAGATTATTAAAATGCAAAACGTGTCCAATTTAACCCAAATTTAAGTTCATCACTAATTCAAGAGGGATTTGGGATGGTTTTTTTGTACCTCTTGTAGACCCGAAAGGTCTCTGTTTTCATTACACAGACCTCTTGTGAAAGAATTATTCCAAGAATATGTATATTTATGCACTTTTGATTTATGAAAGTATCATATAAACTTTTGTTTTGATATCTTTGTTTGCTACCTTTTATTAATGTGGCAACTTTTGGGACAGTGCTTAACTTGGCTTACATTTTTGAACTGGTGTGCCAGACTGCCATTTATATCAACTCTATGGTTCTATCGAAACTGCTTTGGATTTATCCAATTTATACCCATTGTGAACTTAAAATTGTCCATGTTTAACAGATCTGCAATGCAGTTGCTATTGCTCGATTACTAAATTCAACTCTCGTGCTTCCCCGGTTTTTGTACAGTAGTGTATGGAGAGATAAAAGGTACTCTTCAAATTATTAAACTTATATCCTTTCGCTATATCTCTTGTCAATCTTCTCTTTATGCATATTTGCTTTTTCAAAAATAAATGATGAATGTATTGTTATAACTTAGAAGATATTGTAGCACCCAGCTGTACCATGACCATTTTTTTTTACATAGAGAAAGAATTAGCAAATTTAAACACCTTTATTCATAATTTATATACTTATATGAATAGGTTAATATCCATGTTAATTGTATTTTTGTTTTATTGTGGAACTGGTTTTGTTTTGCTTATCATTGAGATTTAGAAAGCACTAATTTCCTTTTGAACTATTGAGTTACATATTCTGTCAAAATTGGCAGAAACATTAACCTCTATTGAAGCCTTGTATTCGTCTAATCAAGCACTTAAGTAAAATGAATAGTCATAATTATTTAATAAGGTCAATATTAAATAAATCACAAGAAAACACATTATCTACATGCTGCATAAGATGACTAAATTAACAATAGTGGACTTTGCTGTTGGCTTCTTTTAATTACGTGGTCTAATTTGAATAACACAGTTGTTGCATGGATAGCAAGATGCTTTTAGCAGTACTATATTTTAGGTAGAGTATCGATAAGGAAAGTTATCATTTTGTTAATATACAAAACCTAATCTTGAAAAAACAGCAGTTGAAATTTTGTTTGTTATCCATCGAAATGATCAGCATGAACTGAATTGTGAATGATTTCATAATACAAAAATCTTAGTCGTAGTTGTTCGAACTTAAAAAGCAAGTTAATTTTTATTTTATGGAAAATTAATGCATTGCTGTCTAAAGTAGTCTCAAAGGTTAGTATATCTTTTGCGTATGAGTTTTCCATTAATGTTTAATTCTAGGTATAGATAATGACGTTATTGAGTTCTATATCTTAGCCAATTCGGCGATATATACCAGGAGGATTATTTTATCAATTACTTGAAAGTTGATATTCCTATAGTGAAGGCATTGCCTTCCGAACTGCAGTCACTAAACTTGGAAGCAATTGGTAGCATTGTAAGTGCCATTTTCTCAACAGCCAATTAATGATACTATTGACAATTATTTCAGGCTTAATCCATTTTTTGTTGTCTGATATAAAAACTGGATTTTTGGTAGGTGACTGATGCTGAAATAATGAAAGAGGCAAAACCGAGTTTTTACCTGAAACAGATTCTTCCGATCCTACTAAAAAATAGGGTGGTCCATTTTGTTGGTTATGGAAATCGCTTAGCATTTGACCCTGTACCATTTGAGTTACAGGTATAATATCTGCAAAATTTACACATTATAGTATAGAATGTTTTTAAGTTAAAATGCCATATGGAATATTCTGCCGCGGAAATACATTTATTCTGTCTCCATTTTCCCTAGGAGTGTCTCTTTACCTTCAATTTACTTGGGCTTCAGTCTTGAAAGACTGTAATCATTTAACGAATGTTACTTGTAAGTTTCTAAAGGTAGATGTTTGCCAGATTCTTTGTTCCAAGCGATAATATTTAATTTTAGAAGGTTAATTTAGATTGTTCTAGTCCATACCGGATGAGCTGTTTGATATATACAATGCTGTGATCAAAATGGGCCAGTGTACTGTGCTGATACAGTAGTGTTAGCATCAAGGTCTGCAATACCAATGGGTATCGGGCGGTAACGCCGATTGAGGCTGTTTTCGCCTCGTTACCACCCAAAATCGGCCGGTAACGGTCGATTTCAACGACGACCGTCACCGACCGCTGGTGGTAATGGTCGATTTCGACCATCGTTGGCTGATTTCAGCGGTATCAATCGAGGGAGAAAGAAAAAGAGGGAGAATAAAAGGGAGAACCTGGAGATCTAGCGCTACTCTCCCGATCCCGATTCGTTGCTCGCGAACGATTTCTTCTTCCCACGCGGGAGAACGAGCGATTTCTTCTCCCCGCGCTATCATGAACTTAGCTGGTTTTGCCTAAGTCGTGCGGCACCCTTGCGTGTCCCTCCGCAAAGGATAGCCTCCTCGAAACCTCCTAGGGTCCCTTAGGACCTACAAAAGAGAAACTGGGATAGAGAAAACATTTCCCACGGGATACACAAGCAACCACTTTAGGAAACACTTTATATAGCTAATACAAATTACGACCATGGACTTTACAAGCTCTGAACGGTTGCACACAAGGATCAATGTCCATTACAGACCGAAGTCCCCACAGGAGTCCACATGACACGACTCTCATTTGCAAGCCGAAACCGGCAATGAAAGTTAACCAAACGAGGGCTGTCAAGCCTACTGTAAGTTCGCTACTTGTTGTACAAAGCATATACGAAAACTGAAATACATGGACAAACATGAGCATTACGTCGAACACCTTGTTTATATTTTTGTTCGTGACATTCTCTCTTATTCTTTCGATGTCCTCGTCGAAGCCGCTGTAGACGTTGCATCTCCTCGCCTTTTGCTGAATCTTCAATCTTCTGCTTTGGTTGCAACACATCTCTTGGCTCCCAGCTGCTCTCCGCTGCTGTTGTTGAGTAATCGAACTCTGATCCGCCATGCACTTCAACTCACCAATGACTAACTCTGGTGTGGGGTCGGCTGAGTTGTGCTGATCCTTGTTGATTCTTACGGATCCCTTTGATAAAGGAAAAGGCCTTTCTTGTTTTGCGCCAATATCTCAAACATCTCATGTTGCTTGAACTGAATGGATGCTTGTTGGAGCTTTAATAAGCATCATCTCACAGACTTTGAAGTTTTTGAGGTCCTTCACAAATTTAATGCTCCATCGATTCTTCTTCAACTTAGTTGTCACTTCCAAGTAGGTTCGCATCACTTCTGCTTTCGATTGTCATTTGGTTAAGAAATAAAGCAAACAATCTACTCTCAGTAGCACCGATCACCAATGGTGAGGATTTGACAACTATTGTCTTTTATTAGATTTCTTCGAAGTGTCTTTGAACTTGTGCAGAGCTCCTCTGCAAGATAAATAGGAGAACTGGGGTACTCGATTCACCCATTCTCTTAGGAGTTGAGAAGGCAAAGTCACTTGACTTCACTCGCCTCCTCGAGGTTGTACTTCATGCATCAAGCTGATTACTAGTCTTTGCCCGCTTTTTGCTCACACTTCTGAAGCACCCGAAGTGTTTACACTCCTTGCGTTGAGTTAGCTACTATGATTCACCATCTCTCTGTCGTCAAACTTTCGGAATATAAGAAGTTTTGCCCGAAAAGAGCAAACTTTCATCCCAACTTGGAGCAAGTCTTTGATAGTTTTGGTTGTCTTTGGGATTGTACAGTCTTCTCCATCATCTTTGTTGCCTACTCCTCTGAGTAGAAAAGGTACAACACCACGTATTACTTTATTCCTTGGTCGAGCACTCTTGCATTAACCCGAAGTCCCCCAATTTCGGCTATTTTGATGAGAAGCCCGTTGACACTGGTCTTTTGAAGTTCTCTGGCCTCTGCCCTTTAGCCATGTCCTGGTACTTGGAGTTTGCCTTTGCATTCTCCACCTCCTTGGCCCTTTTCACAACTAACGCTTTCCCTCTATGAGAGCAACGGATCGATGACTCCATGGACGTCCTACGTCTGCGGTACCATGGCACTACGAAACCTATGACCCTACTATCCGTTGCCTTGCATTTACGTCCATTTTTCGTGATCGGTAGATCCGTCTCTATGGCACTGTGGCACTCCTCCGAGTCCACCTCCTTGCTAACCGATGCTTTGCTTTTGGGTAGCTGAGCTCCTCTAGACTCGTCGTCGCTTCCTTGCCCCTTTCGACCGCTTGCTTCAACACCCCTGCGTTCTCTGAGCAGTTTCCCTTGGTCGATGGAAAGATAGATTGCAACTCACATGCATGGCCTCCGACATCTTGTTGCAGGGCTCGTACCGATTCCGTTCTCCTTATCTTCTTTGATAGTAACATTCGCTTACTCGGCCTTGTCCTCTGACTTGTCGGGCTCCCTTAAGCGAATGTGAGCACTGAAACAGTTCTACTCTCCAATCGCTTTGATCATACCTCTGTATGATCAAGTCCCTCCCATGGGACTCACTGGTACTTGCACTCGAGATTCTCTCTCGGTGGTACACAACCCCCATATGTTAATGATCAAGGCTTTCATACAATACAAGATTCGATGCGCACACATGGAAGACCCGTCGCTGCTGTACCATAGCATTCACTCCTTGAATCCAGTCCTTCTTGCCTTTATGTTGTTCACCGAAGTGGAGCTCCCAATAGCTCCTGATCATACCTTCGCATGATCACGTCCCTCACGGGACTTCTCCCGCGTGTGTTGTGTTACCTCGAACTATTCCACCACGATCCGCTGCACCATGTCGCCTCCTAGTGACATCTCCATTGCATTCAAATTCTTTTGTGATGAACTCGGACTACAATTTCTCCATGTATGGCCTCTGCTAGCACATCGTAGGGCCTCCGCCACCTCCGATTGTGTTCGCTCCTTCGCACCACCGCCCACCCATTCTGTCATACCTGACGAAGCACTAGGACAGTCCGTCGCCTAGTAGCTCTCGAAGTCCCAGACTTCGCTAAAATTTGTGCATCATTATCTAGATCCTGGGCCTCTATCCCCCACCAGCACAATCTTTGTTGCGCACCGCTTTCTTCATGACAACTCGAATGACAGTACTATGGCTATTCTTCAAGAGTACTTGCCTTTGCGTCCTCTTGCCCCGTGCTAAGGCCTTTTGATCCCAACTTCGCCTTCGCAAGTTGAATCATCTTAGTTCTTCCGTCAAATGCATCTCTGAGACAAGGTGCATGTGCCTTGAAGCTCCCTTCGCCTTTGGCACTATGCAAGATGAGTCCGCCCCATCAGAATGAAGAACCCATGGAACGACATGATCCCAATCTTGCCTCTACAAGAGTTCTTACTCTTGACCTCTGTCCAAGGAAAGCTTCACGCCTCCGTTCTATGTTCCACCTTTATGTTGACTCCCTTCATGCGGCTTGGATCCTTCGCTAAGTTCCATCCAAGTTGCTCCGCTCCTCGATTTGCATTGAATTGATGCTGGCCCTCATGCCTACCATTCCATGGGTCAGCCCTCCGTTGAGTCTGATTTCCACATCTACTTTAAGTGTGCCTTCGTATAAAGTTGTCGTGGTCGCTCCCCCACTTGATCTCGCAATGCGTCCACTAATGCATTACTTCATTTGAGATCATGCAACGACTCCTCGCTGCTCATTCGATACGTTGAGCTCTGTAGAGATATTGTCTTGAGGTATTCTTCCTTAACATGTGCGGTCCGCTTCACATGATTCTCCCTTTGGAGAACTAGGACCTATCCCTCCTGGATATCTGTCCTGTTGGAGCAACTTTTCTCTTTGCATTTTTTCCTCTGAAAGTTTTGGAGACCACCATCCCCTTGGACTACTTCATCTTGCTGAACATTCTGTACATTGTTCTGCCCCCGCAAATGCGCTTGCTAAATTGTGACTCTTCGCCAATACAGCCCCCGCTGCACCCTTCAAGGCCTAGCAACGTGCTGAATTTGTTGCACACTTCAATCTCCTACGGACGTATCCTTTCCATGCTGAAGAGAAAGTTTCAATGCTCCACGGCGAGTTCTGGTCTCCTTAGGATGGCCATGAACACATCATCGTCCGCATACAAGCCCTTGCATGAGTACCGAATTCTTTGAGTTAGCAATTCCTCTCACCTCTGTGAGCTTTGCACAACTCTTTCGACCATTGCGCATCACATCCCACTTTACACGGTCTCATCTTTTACCAAGTGCCCCACGTGTCTTGAGCACCATCAAGTTTGGTTGCCAACGTCGAGCCACAGCTCAAACTCAGCCATCCAACCTTTGTGCGCTACACATTCTTTCTAACTTGTTTGTCCTCGTGGTGCCTCTTGTGTAAAGGGTTGGTCATTCCTCTGAATGCTAATCATGGATGCCCACTCCTCTGAGCGACTCCTTTTCTTACATCTCTATGTTCGTTTCCCCCAAACGATCACGCGTGCTGGCTACCCACCACGCAGCCCAGCTAGGTCCCCCACGTTTGCATGGCAAGTGTTTTTGCATATGCTTGTCCCGCTCTGATAACATCTGTCACGAACTTAGTTGAGTTTGCTTAAGTCGTGCGGCACTCTTGCGTGTTCGTCCACAAAGGTCAGCCTCCTCGAAACCTCCTAGGGTCCATTAGGACCTATAAAAGAGAAACTGGATTAGAGAAAACATTTCCCACGGGATCCACAAGCAACCACTTTAGAAAATACTTTATATAGCCAATATAAATTACAACCATGGACTTTACAAGCTCTGAACGGTTGCACACAAGGATCAAGGTTCATTACAAACCGTAGTCTCCACAAGTGTCCACATGACACGACTCTCATTTACAAGTTGAAACCGACCATAAAAGCTAACCAAACAAGGGCTGTCAAGTCTATTGCAAGCCTGCTACTTGTTGTACAAAGCATGTACAAAAACTAAAAGACACGGACAAACAATATTACGTCGAACACCTTTGGGTAGCTAAGCCCCTCTAATACACACACACACACACGCACATATGTATATATATACACACACACATACACTGAGCGGTATGCCTAGACATACCGCTCGGTACACCGGTACATACGGTTTGACAAACCTTCGTTAGCATAGTCTTTTTTTTTCTCTAATGTCATACTGCTTCAGTAATTGAATTGCATGAAAGTGGTCAACTCATGGTCTTAAGGGCTCCTCTTGATAACATCTTTTTAATGTTTTGTGATTGCCATTGTTCGCTCACTGTTATATTATAATCTCATGGTGGGTAAACAATGACCATTTTTATATTTGGAAACAAACTAATATATAACATGCATAATAAAGTTTGTAGGATTGGGTCAATCATAATCATATCCAATCAGATTGCAAACTGGATCATTTGACCAGGTTTATGAATATGGTCCATATCTAGTAAGATATCCATTGGTTAATCTATTTTCTGAAAGTGCAATCAACAATTTTAACATTGGTCTAATACTGGCTTTGATAACTGATCGGACTAGTAAGATACCAGTATACCAAGTGGTACACTGACTTATGTGGCCCGGTATTAATGGGAAACAATAATAAAAAAAATTATAAGTTGGTATTGGACCACCGTACAAATACAGTAATATTCCAGGAAGAGTGGTATATGATTCCCCAAAAACAATCTTTGTTGATGGCAAACCAGTTGCAAGAATGGAGGAAATCCAAATTTTGTTCTCAGAAATGCTGGAAAAATTGAAGCAACATTTATTATCCTGTTGCTCAACTCAATATATTAAATTATTAATACAAGTTTATCTAGACGGCTACTGTTTCTTAATTGCTTAATCATATCAGTGTCTCCATTAAAGATTTGTTCTTCATGCGCAGAGCTCCAGAGGTCCATATCATGAATTATGGTGAGATGATTTATTTGGCCAACAGATATATCATTAGAAATACTGTCTTGAGCTTGCAAAATGCATCAGTCAATAATTTTAGAGATGACGAACTTGCTGACAAAAATGTAATAGTCACCAACAATTTGAGAAATATCTCTCTCCTTTCTTCCTCTCTTCAAATTTTTACTAATGTCATGCTCACAGTCTTTGGTCAAGACCTGCCCTAAAAGTTGATGACACTAAAATTTTGACTAGTTGATTTATTTAGATAAAGATATACTGGCATTTATTTAGATAAAGATAGTTTATTGTCTTAGGATGTTAAGAATGAGTGTCATGACATAGACAGGCTAATTAAATTTCAACTTCACTCTGTTGTGAAGCTGTTCTAGAAAAGGGTAAGTTTCTATTTTCATTTTTTTTATTATTGGAGGTACCAAAGCATAAAAGTAACCTTTTAATCTTGTTAATAAAATTGAAGTTGGATGGCGACTACTGAACTGGATGCACCCACATATATACTGCCTGCTGCATGATTCAGTGGCGGAAATATGTTGATCTTTACAATTACCTTGTCTTTTAGGCCTTAACTTAATTATTCTTTTCCTAACAAAAGGAATATTTAGAGGCTTCGGTGCAGATGCAACTTTCATGCTCTTCGGTTTGTTGAAAAGATACAAGAGACCGGTGCTTTGCTTATACAGAGAATGCGTCATCATGTATCACATTCAGGACCCTTGGAACATAATCTATTAGGTTCTTTTGCAGAAAAACTTACTATGAAAGGGAAGAAAATTGCCCCATCAAGGTATTTAGCAGTTCATCTCAGGTTTGAAATTGACATGGCAGCATACTCCATGTGTCACTTTGGTGGTGGCAAGGATGAAGAAGATGAGCTAGAAGCATACCGAGCTGTCCATTTTCCTGCATTGACACTTCTCAAGAACACTACGAAGTATGTAACAGATATATAAATTGCAGAGAAAAGATGTTTCTTTTAGTATCATCTTATTTGATATCTATTTTCAAAATATTCGTATTTGACAATGCTACTATTTTTCATTATCTATTTAAGGGCTTTTAGATCTTTTATGTTCACATGCAAAGCCTTAAATAAATTCACATATATTTCAGGGTACCTTCTGCTGCATTTCTGCGATCTGAAGGCAAATGTCCTCTTACCCCTGAAGAAGCAGTCCTTATGCTTGCTTCTCTGGGTTTTAAGCGAAAAACTAGCATATATGTTGCAGGTGCCCAAATTTATGGAGGAAAATTACGAATGGCTGCTATAAATAGCTTGTATCCTAATTTGGCAACTAAGGAAAGCCTTCTATCTTCATCTGAAATTGAACCATTTCGCAACTTCTCTTCACAGGTAATATTATCTTAAATTCTGTTTGTTGTTTTTAACATCTTATATTAATCAAATTCAGAATTCAAATTATGTTTGGCATTTTTAATATTTTTTGTTAATCAACTGCAGAATTCAAATTCTGTTTGTGTTTTTAAATTTTTTTATTAATCAAACACAAAATTCAATAAGTTAATTGACTAAAATATTAATTTCAATCAGGATAACAAAATTCATGAGTGATCTAGATTTGGAAGTTACGGTCATAATTTAACAACTGATGTCATTTGAGGATAACTTCATTTATGATTGACTTGGCCTATGATTGACGCAAAGGATGAAAGATAGAAGGTCAAATTCTCATTTTATTATTAAGTTACCTAGTCATTATGGACAAAATCAACAAAAGAGGATGAGAAAAATAAATGTACCAGCATTCATATTAGGTCTGTTTTGTGCACAAGCATGCTTGTCAAAGGCCTACTTTTAACTTTGTGCCCTATAGTGGGAACTTCTGATAGGGTTTCAAATATCATGCAGTACAAGGGACAGCATATTGACTGGGCAAGAGAAACTTCTAGCATTCTTTGGAATGCTGGAAGTATTGCCTGGTGTGCCCTGGTATATTCCAGTCTGACAAGGAACCGGCACGCAAGCCTGGCAATTTCAGTCTATCCAGTGTTGAATGGGGTGCACCAACCTGTACACTCTTCATTTTATGTTATACTCTGATCTAAGTATGATCAAAGTATGACAGGTACACACCAAACAGAGGATGAACATACTGCTTGGTTTCCAAACCACCACTCATATTTAAAATGGTTTCAACCTTTCTCACTCATTCTCTTCCATTTGCTCTCAATCTCTTTAAAATTCACCTCCCAAAGTCGCAAATTCTCTCAAATCCTAGTACATTAAGGACCAAATTCAAGAAAGGAGGGATATTCATCTCCAAGTGAACGTAAATTTGAAACTAAAATTAGCTCATTTTGGTTAAGTTTTCTTGATTAAAGCTTTGTGCTTAGGATAGTACAAGTTCATAGTTTTTTTACCTCACCTGTGTACACAGATATAATGTAGATCAAAATCATTCAGCTCCAAGAAGCTCATATTGGATCAAGCTCCCTTCTGATCTAGCCAAGATCTTTGCGGATCTAGGTCAATCTACGTGAGTCTGGGTTTGATCTGTGCAGATTTGCCCTTCATTTGCTTAGGTCTAACCTAGAACACCATAATAGCCTAGACCCATTTGGATTCAATCTTTGTTTGCCTATATTGAGCCTAGGTCTAGAAGGATCTGACTTTATTTGCCTAGACTTGATCATTTGCAGATTTAGCCTAGATCTGCATATATTTAATCTAGATTTATATATAATCTATGCTCAATCCATCCGGATCCAACTTCAATTTCCAGTACCAGATGTAAATTTCACAATTATGCCTTTGAGGCTTTAACTATGATTGGCAACTTCTCTAGAAAAATGCAACATGCCCATTGTTTGGATAACTACTATTTTTGGCAATGAATCCACTGTGATTATATTGGTCAGGATGGAAAAAACCTATCTGAAGCAACATTTGGTTGATGGATTTTCTAACATGATCAAATGCACAAAGGTACTGCAAGATGTTAATTAGGATTTCAGGGCAAAGTTGGATGTTGAAAAGCACTAAGACTGTAGCAAAATGTATAGTAAGCTGACATGGATAGGCAGACATCTACGTCAGTCACGTATCATCAGTATATGGATAATGGGGATAATGTCAATAATAGCCCCAAACTTCCGGCCCATGGGACATCAGCCTAGAAACACCCAGTATGATCATAACAGTGGTGGCAGTGGTGCTAGACCTCAGTTGAGTGGATCGTTCACTCTGACACAATGACACAACCTAGGCAGCAGCTGATAGGGATTAGACAAGAGTGCCAGCATGAGCCATCCAGGTGGTACACGAGTTTGGTAAGATAACTAGTATGAGGCAACTGTGTACAGATTGCAAACAAGATTCTGTAGTTCATATGGCAGAAGGCTAGCCCCTAACATTATCGACCTAGATCCTGTGGCTTTCTCATTTCAGACTGTAAGATAGACAGAATAGATAATGCATATACTAATGATGAGAACAGGGATATAGAAAGGCAATTACAACATATTAATCCCAGGCTGCAAAATGTAGTTTTAGGTTCTTACTATTGATTCATGACATTCATTTAGAATCATTATCCTGATTTCCCTTCGAGTCTATATAAGATCATGTCATAATATTCCTATCAAAAATTATTTTCTTTATTGATTTGGATCATGTCAGTTTGATCCGATCCAATCCAATCCATGTTTGATTCTATCATCATGAGCCGATCTTGTTATGCTTTCAATTTTGTAAACTATTCTCATCTATTCAAACTTTTAATTTAAGTCTGACTGTAGTTTATAAAAGAAAAACATTCCTTGGAAAAGCTAGTGAAAATTTTGTGAGATTATGGATGTTATCCTCTTTGGTAGTTGGCCCAATATTTTTATTTTTCTTTTTCCATCTCTCTCAGTAGAATTTACTGTAGTGATAAACTTTGTGTTTGAAGGCAAACAATCCCGATCCTGCTTGGGTTTGCTGCATCATTTTTGCAACTGCCACAATCCCCTCTTCGAGCATCAAAATGTCTATAACAGATATATACACCACCAGACCATGGACATTCTCTGTTTATTATCCTTTTGTGTTATGTGAAGTTATGAATGGTAGTGAATTAGAGTCTATTGGGCTCTTCTCCTTTCCTCTTGATCCCTGTGAAGTGGTGTACTTGAGGTGAATGCTAGATTGACAATTTGTGTAACAAAAAGGAGGCAAAGAGAAGATTTTTCTTCTTTCCTTTGTCAGGAGGCCACATGTGGCTGGAGATAGGAAGTGATCTTCCTCATTTTTTTCTATGCATTTCCCATTAGAGGATTGAACTCTCTTTCAGATGGAGTGGATTTTCATCGTCTTTGCTGACAACTTCTGTTCTGATCTTTTGTTTCCTTTTGCATTCACATATAGGCTAGATTTTTTGAGGTATGCAAGAAATTTAGTTTTATGAGGTAGGCTGGATACTGTTTTATTTTATTGCTGACAACTTCTGTTCTTATCTTTTGTTTCCTTTTGCATTCACATATAGGCTAGATTTTTTGAGGTATGCAAGAAATTTAGTTTTATGAGGTAGGCTGGATACTGTTTTATTTTATTTTATTTGCAAGGGAGTAGGCTCAATATTTGAGTGGTGGAGTTGGATTGAAGTGGGCACTAATTGGGAAAGATGGACTCGATAAGTTAATCAAAACCACTTGCCTTTTCTTTTTTTTTTCTTTTTTAATAAATTTGCCTTGAGTACCATCATTTTTTGCATCATTAATCAGAGCAACGTGAGAAAGAAGATCCTTAGTATGATTTTTCACATATTTATGAAAAGTTGACCAACTCATTGAAGCAAAAGAACTTGAACTTGGAACTGTGTAATTTCTTTTCGCAGCTAGCAGCCCTGGATTTTATTGTATGTGCTGCTGCAGACGCGTTTGCCATGACAGACTCGGGGAGCCAGTTGTCCGCTCTTGTTTCAGGTTACCGTATGTACTACGGAGGAGGTAATCTTCCGACAATACGTCCCAACAAACGAAGGCTAGCCAGTATTTTTTTGAAGAACTCCACAATAGAATGGAAGGAATTCGAGGATAGAGTTAGGAAAACTATCAAACAGACCAAGCAAATTCATGAAAGACCAATTGCTCGGAGCATCTACAGACATCCACGATCTCCAGAGTGCATGTGTACAGTTGAGTAGGATATCAGGTTTTCTTTCTTGAAATGGAGATTTTTTTTTCACGGTTGTTCGAGTGGTGCCAGCATGGTCTTATGCCAAATGTAGCTTTCAGATCACTGAATTGGAATGTCTGTCTAGAGCAAGACAGATAAAGTGTGAACCTCCAGGGAAGTACAGAGAAGAATGCAGCACAAGTTATTTTTAAGTACCTTTTGAAAGGTAAGCAAATGAGTAATAGCTTGGAAACAATAATAGCAACTACAGTGTTGGTGAACGGAGAAAATGATGAGGGCAATGAAATCGTCGTCTGTTATATGGTAAAGGAATCCTCGGTGAACATGGTAAAGAATGTAGCTTGCAATAGCTTTTTTCCCTCTTGTTTTTTTTTTTTTGGTTTGTTTTAGTAACTGTTACCAATAGAATAAGGCATTGGTTTGGTATTAAATGCTGGTGCACATGACATGGCTTGCAGCAATCAAAAGAGTGCTCTATATCAGTTTTAAGATGTCATATAGAACTTTCAGCTTAGAACTTGAAATTTTTGAAGCTCGACCAAAGCATTCTGGTCAGTAACAAACATCAAAATGTCAAACTTTCCATTTGGATTGCTGGACTTTCTATATGTGTAAGCTTATTTCAAGCTTGTCCAAAAGGATGATGCTATGTATGGATGATCCTATTTCACTATGAAATATTCTCTTCTTTGAAGATCTTTGCACTGCATTAGGAACATTTTTCTTGGGAGTTGTTTCATTTCAAAGGAGCCTCAAGGTACTACTGATCCAACTTGTTCATTGAAACGTGTTTGTAGTGACGCATGATCTGGACTGGTGTCTGCGGCATAGGGCGAGGAATCAGGTGATGAGGCTTGAATTGTTGCATATGTATTTGAGTAACATCTCTCTCTCTCTCTCTCTCTAGTAGCTATTGTCAGTCTTTGGTTATTAGAAACCAAATAACCTTCTTGCTTCGTTGGTGATAAATTATTAGAGCGTAGATATTGTCAGTTTGAGTTTTCTTATGGATGAGAAGCCAAAGAAATAAATCTTCCAAGAAGGCTCTCATATTTCCCAAAAATAATTTCTTTATAGTGTAAACTTTATCAGAAATAACTTAGAGAATTACATGCCACATTCCAGTATTTTTCAACTGAAAAAAATGCTCTGTTCATTGAAAGGTGTTACCTTTAATATGCACTGTTCATTGTTGACTTCAACCAAAATATTGTATTTCTCATTTAGAGCTAAACACCAAAATTATTGCAATTTCATGTATGCAGCCTTAGGTAAACATCCAGCATTTCAAAAACTTGTAAAACCTGCAGACATATGAGAAATACATTAGTTTTGGGAATGATATCAGCTGTTCTTATGAGATAAAGCTCAACACCTCCAAAACTGTGGTATGAAGTCATGATTTGGTCATTCTGCATGGATTTGCCACACCAACTTTTTGACCAATAGCAACACAGCAGCAGCACAGGAACATTTGCAAGTTATCAGCTGGAGAACTTTTCAAGAGAGATCACATCAAGCATCACTATGCAAAGCAGATATTGACCTTATTCTCCCTAAAAAGCATACTAAAAATTTCACATACAACAAAACAGCATCAGTAACAGGCGAGATTTCTTTGATTCAGACTATGACTCTACAGGAAAAATGTTTTCTGATGAACGCATACCGATCAAAACAAAAATTCTGGCAACAAATTTAACATCACAGTCGGTAGCAAAGATTATTGTTGCTACAAAAAGCTTAGAGACCCAAGTCCACAAGCCATGATACTGGACAGGGTGTTAATGACTTTAAGAATCTTGAAAAGTTCCTCAGCCTAGTACCAGATATTGTCTTGGAAGTTTCTCAAAATAGAGTCAGAAATGGCTTCCTCTGAAAACCATAAATTAAGGAGAAAAAAGAGATACTGGTAGCTCCATTGAGGCAAAACAAATCCCAAAAACTAGTTTGTAATTTTCAATGTGGATTCCTCAGTATCTTAACAGAAGCTCCCTGTAAATCTTACTCCAAGTTAGAAGCTTTGTTTGCAGTCACAGGCTTCTTGTACTGGAAAGTTCTGCAAGCAAGACAGGAGAACAAAAGGTAGAGGTCAATAAAAAAGATGCTAGTAGATAAGTATATCAATTTGTAACTATTTCCTTCTCTGGTTGGTTTGACTGTTGGATATTCTCTCTCATGGCCAGTATTTACCTAAAATGAGATAAAATATATTAAATCGAAGGAAAGATATGTAATGAATTTAATTTATCATGTCAAGGTAACAAAAGAGGAGATATTTCTGGAAAGGAGCACAAAAAAACCTGCAGAATTTGTTTAGTGCTTACTACTCATCGAATTTCATTGGAAAAATATTGCAACTACCATTGTGTGCATTAAATGTTTATTTTCAGGCTACTCATTATCAGTATACTTTTCCCATTGATCCATGTCATCCACAGGTACTTAACTATTTCTTTTTTAAGTTCCATTCTATGTTATGTGACTTTGGACATTACAGCTTCTTCTTCTTGTCATATTTTACATTGTACATCATCCTGACGCATACTGCACATTGTATGAAAAATTTTACTGCATATTTATGCCCCGACTGATCACTAGTCGATTTAAGTTGTTTGAAGAGATCATTTGGAATTTATGTTAACGATATGCATGATCAATCTATTTTCTGTACCATGAAATAAGTAGTAGAATTAACTAAACATAAAAAGACAAAGTAACAGGATAAGTTAACAAGAGACTGACATAAGGCCTTGAATAGCAATTGCTAAATACTTTTACCATGACTGACATCATAAATTTGCAAATAGTTAGCTAGAGGAATGCATTTGTTGAATGAAAAATTCAGCACCAAAATTTCCAAAAACCAACCTCAGTGAAACATTTTTCACCCAATGTATTATCATCTTATTCAAGACATAACGGCAGCTAACTCTGTAAGATCTTAAACATGTTGGGTTGACAATGATTCACATTTCTCTGCTCCAGAAGGATCTTTTGTATCCACATCTAACTGTCAGTTTTTTCGCAGGGAAACTCAATTATGTGAATGGATGACAGACAACATGATGCCGTATGCTGACATAATGCTTTTAAAGAAAGAGAGAAAACTAAGCAGAATGTCTCAATCCACTTATTTTGCCTTTACCAAAATGTTCAGATCTGCATACTGCATAGAGAGTGGCCCAAAATGAAGTCTTGTGACCATAGCAATGTTTCCAATGACTACCATGCATTTTCAGCCTAGTTGGATGGCTTGGTTAAATGTGGGATAAGAAAACCTCCCAAACTCCTGTAATTATTATCTTTCAGCAGTTCAGCTTGGAAGCAAACTTTGCTTACATAGCCACTGAAATATCCATGCTTTTTCCAAGTGATGAAGGAATTTCTTGACATGGTTTGTCCAATCCCATGTACCTTTCAGATGCAGTAAGCATTATCTTGTTGATCTCATTGGGCATCCCAGCCTTCAGAAGACATGATACTAAAGAACTTACTGTAATGCTATCTGGAGTACAGCCAGAAGAGACCATCTTCTGGAAAAGAGTTATGGCTTCCGTCATCCTCCCCTTCATGCAGTGCCCAATTATAAGTATAGTGTAAGTAAATTTGTCGGGTTTACACCTCCTTTCCTCCATTTCTAAGACAACCACATTAGCCTCATCCACACGACCACACTTGCACAGCCCATCAATAACAGGATTGTAAATGAAGGCATGTGGCATAACATCTCTCCTCCCTTTCAGTTCGTTCAGAAGTGTCCTCGCCTCATTTAACCTATTCATCCGGCAAAATGAACTTATAGCAACAGCATATGTGTATGCATTGGGCTTTAATTCTCTTTGACTCATCTCGTTCCAGAGCTTCATTGCATCATCCAGCCGTCCACTTCGGCAATACCCATCAATCAATGAAGTAAACGTAACAACATCAGGAGGACAGCCACAAGCCAACATTCTCTCATACACAGAAACAGCTGACAGAATGTCACCTACCTTACCATATCCATCGATAAGAACATTGTATGTTACTCTGCTGGGTCTTATCCCAATGCCAGTCATCTCAGTGAAGACCCCAAATGCCTCTTCCATCTTGCCCATCTTGCAATAACCAGAGATGACAGATGTGTAAGTCACCACATTTGGCAGGCATGAACCATCTAATCGAATTATCTGTAACAGCTCCAGCGCTCTATCAAGCTGCTTGGTTCGACAGAGCCCGTCAATAAGAGTGTTGTGTGTCACCATATCAGGCGAGCACCCAAAGCTCCTCATTTGATCAAAAAATTTGAATGCTGCATCTATGTCACCCAATCTACAAAGTCCCTTTATGATTATGTTGAAGCTACAAGTATCAGGAGTCAAAATCTGTGAATGTAAATGCTGCCTTAGAAAAAGGACAGCATCATTCACTTGGTTTCTTCCAACTAAAAGACTCAATAGCTTATTTAAAGTGTAACATTGATACCGACAGCCGAATTCAGAAGCTCTACTAAGCAAGCCCACCGCTGGATCCAATTTACCGGCCTGAATACAGGAAACGGCCAAGAACTCGAGGAAAGACTCCTCTATACCATGCCCCTCGTTAGCCATTTGATCAAACACCTTCAGTGCGTCGTCATGGAAACCCGATTGGCAAAGCGAGCAGATCATGAATCTAAAAGCGGCCGCAGAGTGGGCGATCCCAAAGGCGGAGCAGCTAAGCTCGAAGAATGCGAGCGCGGACAGGGGGTCAGCGTGGCGACGGAGGGTAGCAAGGGCGACGGAAGGGGAGAGGAGGTGGCGGATGGGGGCGATCCGGTCGGCGGCAATGGCAGGGGAAGGGGAGAGGTGGAAAACGGTGGAGACGAGTTTAGCGATCCACAGGTCTGTAGGGTCGGGGCCGGAGCCGGAGGCGCCCGAGAAGGGGCAGCGGCGGGGGAAGAGAAGGTGGCGCTGGTGACGGCTCACAACAATATGGTACGGTGGGGCGCGGGGGAACATTTAACGGGGCCGGCGATGCGGTCACTCCTCATGGCCGTGGGGGAGAGCGCGACATATGGGCACGAAGCGAGGGCGGTGGTCTTATCCCTCCTCGGTGAGTAATAAACATAGCACGATTAGGGCAGGAAGAAGTGCCAACAAAAAGAGAATAGCCACTGAGAGCGGCGGTCCGATGCTGCGCGGTAATAATCAGAGAACGAAATTATTTCAACGATTCCCACTGACATCATAATTCTCTGTACAATAAACTAATAGACATTATTATTTTATCAACATAATAAAGTTAATCGAGGCTTCCACTCAAATGTTAAAAAATAAACTAATAGATATATCTTGTCACATTGTTGCCGACTTAAACACATTTTACAGGACTAATTACATAATATATCATATGTAGTTAGACTTTTTTTTAGTATCGTGATGTCAAATTTAAAAAATTATATTAATTTTTTATATTTATTAAAAAAATATTTAATCTTATTTATTCTAACGTAATCGATGACATAAAAATGATAATTAAAAAAATAATTTCAATAAGTAAAAGGATAATTTCAATGATGATGATGGAGGATAACGCCGTAGTTGGATGTTGTGGTTATAATCGATGTCAACGATGTGATAGCTAACCTTGTCGATGTTGATCCAAACATCAAAGGTGACAAGGAAGAGAAGACAAAGCAATGAGTCATTTATGTTGACATAGAATGAGGGTGAGATGGTAAAGCTATGTGGCGCCAATGCAAATGACTCACCTCCCTCTTCCTTATTGGGCACCAACATAGATGCCTCAACCACGTACAACACATGCATAAATGGTATAAAAATGATGGGTAAAAAAATAATTTTGATAGGGTTGATGGATGATGACATCGTGGGTGGTTGTTTTAGTGGTGATCGATGATAACGACATAGTTGTCGACCTTGTTGATAACGATCTAAACATAGACAAGGAGGAAAAAGAGGAGATAGAGTAATGAGTCATTTGGAATATGTGATTGAGAGGTGTGGCATCAATGCATATGTCTCACCTCCCTTATCTTTCTTCTCTAGTGATGACATAGTTGCTTTATCGCTGTGCATCTTTTTTTTTTTCATTATCGATGTTCAGATCGATATCGATAAGATTGACCATTGCGTCATCGTTGCTAACTACCACCATAATAAGTCACATACTGTTAGGGTCGTCCTGCAGCGTAGGATGACAGATCACCTTGTTGAGATTTCCCGTGTGCATCGGATTGCCTCCGTGGTTCGATGACATGACAGCTCCACTTTTCTCTTTTGGCGGTTTTCTCGGTTGGTCGGCGATAATTATTGCAAAAGACTCAGGACGAGCTGTTTGGGCTCGGCCGAGCCCCTTCGACGATCAAGTCAGGGGTCGGTCCCATTGAAAATTATCCTCTTGGCACAGAGGTGGTAAGAGGACATTTATACCTATGTAGATGAGTTGGTCGTACGTGGGCCATGTCGTCGCTATAATATCTGACAAGTCATCAACCGCATGTCATCAGGGGCACTATTGGTTGGTCGACATCGGTTCCCGACACGCTGCCGCCGCCGCTGTCGTGGGTTAGGGATCCCGTTTGGCTTTGCGTCCACCACGATGCGTCGCCGCCGCTGTCGTGGGGTCAAGGGATACTATTCGTCGATTGGTGCTACGTTTGCCCTAACACGCCGCTTGTCGCCTTGTCGGGGTCGGGGCACCGGTCGAGGATGGTCGTACATCGACTACGCTGCTATCGGGGGGACTTAGTCGGCCATAGGACCGCCGATGATGCCTTGAGATCGGGACGGGTGCGCGACGCAAGCTCGACATGGCTGAGGTGAGGATACAGTATTGTTTGTCTCGTTGGATTGACCATTATTAGCCCCATCACATACGACACTATTATTCATTACCATTATTCAAATTACCTCTTTCTCTATCCTATTTACATCTCACATGTAATATCTTTCATTCTCAAAGTAGATGATATTTAGATCAATAGGATTAAATAATTTACTTTTACAACCATATAAATTTTTTAATTCTAAACATTCGTATGCTAACAGATTTTATTATAGAGATTAAAATGTAAGTAACCCTGTTTTACGAATCCCCTTAGATGGAAGTGGAGTTCTATTTCGTGGGAGACGACAAATCGACTCCAACTCCCGTTCTTAGATGGATGTGTAAGAAGCGATTCATCTCTCATGTCCCTCTAAATGACGGGTTCGCTGCCAATCGGTTCAACGCCAACGGTTCATGTTTTCCCGACCGGCCGGTCCGGCTTTCAAAACCCTACATATCAATACCGCCATCGGTCAGGTCCGCCGTTCCACCGCCATGGCGAGGGACGAGAAGAAACGAAAGAAGAAAAGCACTCAACTTCGTCCGGATGGCGACGCAATCGACGAAGACGTCAAGATCAAGAAGAAGAATATTAAGCACAAGAAGCCTCGGCTTCCGACGCCGCCGCTGGTGACGGTGGCTGCGGAGGAAGAAGACCTGGGCGATAACAAGAAGGCTAAGAAGAAGAAGAAGAATAAGAGGAAGGCACGGCAGGAGAACTGCAACGCCCGGGAGATCGATGACGTGGAGCATATGGGGGAGAAAGAGAGTAAGGAGAGCAAAAATGAGAAGAATAGCCTCATCACTGACGCTCGATTCGCGGTGGCGCACTTCGATCCACGGTTCCAGCGGATGCCGAAGCGTGAGTCGAAGGTCGTCATCGATTCCCGCTTCACTCGGATGTTCTCGGATAAGAATTTTGATACCTCTGCCGCACCCGTGGACAAGAGGGGGAAGCGGAAGAAGGGGAAAACTGTGAACCCTCTCCTCCATTATTATCTCCAACAGGAGGGCGAGGAGGAGAACCACCTGGTGAACGAAGGTAGCGCCACGGTGCAGAGGGAAGAGAGGCCACCGCGGTCCCTGACGGAAGGGAGCGGGAGCGAGTCCGAGGTGGATGTTTCAGTTGAGGAGGGGGAGAAGGGTAGTGACGATGATGAGGAGGAGCAACGTTCTGCTTCTAGCAGTGATGATAGTGGTTCTACGGATGATGATGACATTGAGGATGATGAGGTCAGCTCTGGTTTCTTGGAAGTTGAAACTTTTTGGCTTCATTATGATGCATGTTGGAGTTCAATTCTTCATTATTTTAAGTGGATGCCAGTATACTCCTTTGACATGCTTCTTTTCTTGTTGCATGATAGTTAGTTAGTTATATTTTCAGTTCACTGCAGGAGTTTTTGAACTTGCATTTACCTCTAACAGTTTCTGCTTGAGGAGCACTTTACCCGTTTGCTTGTTTAATTGCAAGTGTTTTGCTCTTATAATCACCTGAGTTCCTATACTTTCTATTTTCATAGGTTGGAGAAAAAGAAAAAAAAAAGTGATATCATTTTGGTTTGAAATGTGTTCCTTCTCGTGGATAGTCTTTCTATTTCAGCTCTCTTGTGTTATATGATTAGCTGCTATGCTAGCCTGCTAGTTTATTATGGAATACACTGAGATCCATGTACTTGGAATTAGCTAACTTTCATTCATCTATCTTTGGTTGCAGTACTCAGTGAATAGTGACATTTGCCGATATCTGTTGGCCAGTCATGAGGATACACCTGTAATAGACAGTGAAACTCACAGACTTGCAGTTGTTAATATGGACTGGGACCATATTAAGGTAAGTAGAATGTCCTATGATCAGGAAATTGCAATTTAAGATTTCTTGTTAATTTTGACATCTGTCTTAAATTCACAATTCAAGATTTCTTATATTGCTTTGGATACATACAGAGTTTCTGCGTCTTGTGCTAAGATCCACTCTGAAACTTAGTCTTTTTATTGGACCAACTGATTATACAATGATGAATTAAGAAACAAATACCGTTACATTTTATTTTTAACCTCTACTTGTTCATTTCACAGAAATGCTACATCTAATTGTAGAAAAAAAATATATAAAAGGATACTAATGAGTACCAAAGAGTTGCTTAAAACCATAGGAATATATAAATGTTATGATTTATGTAAAATTCCTCTTCCAGAGGGTAAGAAAGATGCAGTATATGTTTGTAATCGGATAAACAGTTGTCTCCTGCACTAATGGCATAGATCTTTTCATTTTGTGGTGTCACTTTTAGGTTTTCCCACTCTCTTCTAAATGGTTCTCCACTTTTTGGTAAGATGTTCTATGAGCTTTCTTTTCAAAAGGAAAGATAATATTTTTGAGTCAGGTAGGTTCTATTAGCTCTCTTGTGGTTTCTCAGACTTTGTTATGAACCATCGAAGGGAGGTCAAGTTCTTACATGGGCTTTACGGAAGTCAAGAATATAAACCTTGTTATATGGAACCTCACACTTTGTTGTGAACCATGGAAGTGAGAGCAAGTACCACATACATGCCACAGCGGGATGTTTGCAATGCCTTCCTGCACCTGTTGTTCTTTTTCCTCGTTGGAGCTGTTTATCAAATTTCTATCTGCAACTTGTCCGAGATCATGTATATGAATGGTTTATGCTGTCTTGAGCTGGTTGTTCGCTAGCACAAAGGAATAGTTGATATGCTAAGATTACACCAATTGATAAGTTGGTTGTGCCAACTGATAAAGATGTGGGGACTGATACACAATATTCCGTACGAAGCAACAAGTATCACTTTTTAAGGATGCCGTTTGAGCAAAGACTGCACAACCTATTGCAGCTGGGGTAGATCCTGGAGGGCTGGTTTGTCCTTAATGAGCAGGGTGTCTATACCATCTCAGCTAGTGAGTGGAGACAACTAGATAACCTTGACCATGGTGACTCTTGATATTATTGCAAGAATGAGTTTGTACCTCTGATGTCTTCGTGTATTTGCTTACTTGTTTTCTTAGTTTAGGTTTATTTTGTAACTATATACAAGTAATAATAATTATTCTCTATAAACTTGAGGTTGGCACTTAAATTAGAAAATTCATTATTGGGAACACAAAACATGTTTTAGTTGCACACTATTAGCTGATCATCTTTTACCTCAACTGATCCATGAAATAGATGTTGCATGTTCAGTTTTGGATGCTATCTTTGTTTGACTTGAATTTATTCATTATTCATCCGAATCTGAAATTCAGTTCATGCTGCGTAGGCTGTTGATCTATATGTTGTGATGAGTTCATGTCTCCCAAATGGTGGAAATATTTTGTCAGTTTCTGTCTATCCGTCTGAGTTTGGGCTCAAATGCATGGAAATTGAAGAAGTTAATGGACCATCTGGTCTCTTTGATGACAGCGACGAGCTTAGTGAGGATGATGCTGATATTGACAATGAAAAGTTGCGTAATTATGAGTTGAACAAGCTAAGGTGATTTTATAGAAGCACATTTCTCCTCAAGTTTCTTGTGTCCTAGAAAATTGTTTGAGTTTTTATATATTCTTTAGTTGAACTGTGAATGCCATTTGGGCTAATGTTTCTACACTTGTCTGTACATGCACACAGTTTACAATTGAAACAGTGAATGACCTGTTGTCATGTCCTCTGTGTTTTCACATGAATGTTTCTTATAGCGATTATCATGGATACATTTAGGATTTATGGTAAAATCATATAATTGTTCTGTTCAAAGTTTACATGATAGTTATACTTCCATTTTCACATGGCAGTCCAAATCATAAGGATCGTGCTTTCCAAGTTTTCTTCAACTAATTTGATCCTTTTCTCTTTCCAATGATAATGTAGGTATTATTATGCTGTTGTCATTTGTGATTCAAATGCTAGTGCCAGTCATATTTATAAAACTCTTGATGGCACTGAGCTTCTGAGAACGTCAAATGTTTTTGATCTACGATTCATTCCTGATTCTATGGAATTCAAGCATCCTCCTCGTGATGTCGCCACAGAGGTACTTGTTTTTAGCCTTTGGATGTATATGCAAATTGTCACTCTTAATTACAATAATTTAATTTATTGGATGGATAGGCTAAAGATTTACTTGTGATGGCTGAAGCTTCCTTTTTTTCCCACCCTGCGAAACAAAAAGCACCTGCTTCACAATGGAAATACCAGTTTATTTCTGTATAGTTATAGGTGATTTTTAATGCTGTAGATACCAATGAAGTTTGTTCACAAGATAGATATGAATAGCCTTGCAATCTGTTCGATCCATAGGATAGTGCATTTTGGAAGATATTTCCAAGGTGGCTTTTGTCTAGAGTGTTGTTTTTATCTATTTTTTTAGTCATGGAGTTCCTTTTGATTTTATTTTGATAATGCTCAAGTTTTTGGCAAAATTTTCAGTCTGAATAAACTATGAATTTTTGACTTTGAGGTTTAGCAAACAGTATACTCTTAGTTCTTTTATGTTACAAATGCTTTTCTGCCAGCTATTTCAACTATGTTTTGGCAATGTTGAAGTTAGAAAATCCAGTCAGTTAGTAGTGAGCCATATTTTATTTGAAGTCAATGCAGTTAACGTTTGTATAATATTGATATATGAGTTCATAAGGGTAAAACAGTACAAAGCTTTGAAAGTTGTTTGGTTTATAAAGATATGGAAATGTAAAATTTATGGCAGTTAGAGCTCACCACTCTTGAGCATTAGTTCATTCATTCATCTATTTACCCTTGATTGCAATTCTAATCATTTTATATGATTCTACTTCAGATTGAGTATGCATGTTCCCATATACTTAAATTAAGTGACGAACATGTGCATGCAGGAGCCCCTCTGCATCAGCTGGTTGCCAACACCGATAAAAAAATTTGATTGAGTTGTTATTGATGTCCACTAGAGATTTGTCACATGGACCTTCCTGCATTGTGTATTAGGTTGTGTTTAGTGGGGAATAAATGGATTCACTTCAACAAACACCTACAATAAAAATTAATGGTTTTCTAAAAGTCCTAATGTTTCTGATAAACTTCTGATGTTAACAGTTTACTTTTTAGAAATACCTATGGTTCTGTTTTTTTATTTATATTTGGATAAGTTTAATACCATATTATTGTTGTGATATTAGGCACCAACAAGCTACAAGGAGCCAACCTTCGAAACTCGTGCTTTGCAACATACCAATGTGAAACTAACCTGGGAAGGGGATGAGCCAGAGCGTAAAAAGGTCTTAAGACAGAAGTTCAATCCAAATCAGGTTGGTCATTTTGACTAAGATTACTTTAGTTAGCTTCGCCATCTAAATGTTCTCTTTAGCAACTATGATCTTATGATCGTGTAGCTTGGAGTTAATTTCCTATCACATCCCACTAATTATAGTCATTTTTTATTGTTAAGTTCCTCTCTCAAATATTATCTTTGTTATAATTCAAACCAACATACCATATAGAGGATTTTTGGTTTTCCATGTATATTGAACTATTCATTTAAAAGCTAGTACATATTCTTGATGTTTATGAATTTCCTTGGGAGTAGTTCAATGGTGGATTCCCCTTTAATCATTCATAGTTTGGTTACTCTGTTATTGGGTGCTCATCTTCTTTGATGGAGGAGGGCTTCACTTCATCAAGGGGGACAAGTGCCTCCAATTATGAATCAAAAGAACTAGAGCTAGAGTAGTTAGCTATTATTAAGCAAAAGGAAGATAACATGAAACAAATTATGAGCTTCAAAAGCTTACAATGTTCACGTATCTAGATTACCATGTCTTTAACTCACAGTACGCATCTAATACTCCTAATAATTTAGATCTTTTTACTACTTGTAAAGCTGTAAATTTCTCAAAAGAGGCTTCCAAAGCCATGACATGCTTTTGCCTTTCTGCAGCCTACTTCCAAGCTGGCTGAATCCACTTCCTACATTTGCTAGATCAAAGGTATTAGCTAGAGGGGCTTTCTGTCTCTCCTTGGTGCTACTTAATTGGGAAGGGCTTTGCTAGGAATGGTTGACCCTTTTGTCTCGAGAATCTATGTTTTCATGGGCGATTGCTTGCACACCTAAGCTAGCACCTAGGTTGTAAACAAACCTTTAATTGCTTGGGCTATGTGTCGCTTGGATGCATCTACAAAATTGTCTATGTTCAGATTGATAAACCATTAGTATTAGCAATAGACCGTGATGAAGTACACACACAAAAGAAATGTCCAGCGATCTTATTCTCATTGGTTTACTTTTATGTATTGTAATTATTTGGAATTGGTTTTGAATTTGTTTGTGAAGACAAAACTTGAAAACTAAAGGTTTTATATTAAGTATATATATGAGATATAATTTCATTATAGAAGAGAAGAATTAAGGATGTAGTTAGGATGTGTGAACAAACAGTTACAAATAAAAGTTTGAAGTATCTCGAGTCTATTTTTTGATAGGATGGAGAGATTATTTGAAGATATTTCTTATAGAATAATAATTGAATGGTTAAAGTAAATAGGGACCTGGAGATTTTTTGTGATCGCTAGGTACCCCTTTTAGATGAAAAGAAAAAAATATTATTCAATAATTGTTTAGGTTAGCCATGCTTTATGGAGCTTTTAAGTAGTTAAGAAACTTGTACAGAGAGTCAGTATAACTGAGATGAGAACATTGAAATGAATGTGGAGTTTTCAGGCAAGTTCTTCCTTTTTGGCGCTTCCCTGAATGTTCCGGTGATTTTTTCTGCCCAAAAGTGCTATTGTAGTTACCTCGATATTGTTTCAGCATGTGTGTAATGTGGATTTCTTAAATTGATTTATTTGAATATCACACACTACAGAACTGTATTTGTTTGCTTGAACTGTATGGTCATTCTTCTAACTTCTTGAGTTAATCAGTTTTACATAATTTAAGCGACTTTGCATTTGATTTGTCTGATATGCTAATACAGATTTTTTTTCCGCTCGTATAGCTGGATGAGTTGAATGAGTATCTAGCTTCTAGTGGCGACAGTGATGAATATGATGAGAATGAAGTAGATGACGAGAACAATGACGCATCAGCATTGCCCAATGAAGTTAAAAAGCGCAAGGGAATTGAAGAGTTAAGATCCCTTCTATTATCACAAAATGATTCTGATGGAGACAAGAGCGATGATAAAGATATGGAGATCACATTCAATACTGAGTTGGAGGACCTAAGCAAACGGATCCTCGAGAAGAAGGACAAGAAGTCAGAAACAGTTTGGGAAGCAGTGCTTAGAAAGAGAAGTGAGAAGAAGAAAGCCAGGAAGAGTAGGTCCAAGTACTCCGAGGATGATAGTAGTGATGATTATGATGTTGAAGAGGCACCTGACCAAACTGATGATTTCTTCATTGACAAACCCGGGGATACTGAACCCAAAGTTGGCAAGAAAAAGAGCAAGGCCCCATCAAATAAAAGAGGCAAAGATGATAGAGGGAGAGATGATCTGCGAGATTTGGCTCGGGAACGTGAAGCAAGTAGAGCTGAACTTGAGTTGTTGTTGACTGACGACCAAGGTCCGAACACAGGTCCTAAAGGCTATAACTTGAAGCCCAAGAAGGTTAAAGGCAAGAAAGGAAAACAAGTGGTTCATGAGGAGAAGTTACCGGATGTAGATGCAAGCAGTGATCCAAGATTCTCTGCCCTTTTGGCATCTCATCTGTATGCCTTGGACCCAACCGATCCACAGTACAAAAGGTAATTCCTGTTATCTTGAGCAATGTCATTATTCTTGCGTTATTATTATTTGAGATTTTTCTTTAGATCTGTCCTAAGAAAACCCAAAATTTGGTGTTACAGGAGTGCTGCCTTTGTCAGGCAACGTGTTGAAACGCAGAAAAAGGGTGCAGGAAAAATTGGCACCTCTCGTGAAGATTTTTCTGTATCTGGACAAGATACTGATGTCCTTCCAGGAAAAGAGGAGGCTCCGTCTTCTGAGTCATTAGCTCAAGAAAATAATGACTTCTTGTCCACTGTTAGATCCCTAAGAAGAAACGCGAGTAGCTTAAAAAACCAATCCAAGTGCAGATGAGATGATGAAATTTTGCAACTTAGGTCGAACATTTTTTATCTGCCAAAATTACCATATGTTTGGGTTTTGTAAAAGTATAGAGCTTTGGATTATAAAATCTTTTGCCGGATGAGCTGAAGGCCATATTTAATTTTTACAGGTGGAGTCAGAATTTTTCATTTGTTGGGATAATTCACTTTACGGAAAATGCAGGTATCCTTGTTTACAAGTTTCAGGTGAAGATGCGTTGTTAGGTGCTCCGTTTTGCCAATGAGGCCGAACCTAAACCTGTGCTCGAGAGATAGTTGTCCATACACTGATAAGGGATGTATGGATTCTCGAGAAGAGAGGAGCCGTGGTGGTCCCTCCCGGACCGCTCGGATCCCACGAGTGAATAGAAAGTTAGATCTACGTTGGATCTCACCCGAATCGCGCTCTTATCATCAACACATAATTATTTTACTGTCATCATCAATATTAAGCAAGTTTAAAAGCAAGAGTTTTTTGTGTTTATTTCCAACTAAAACTTTCTAGTATAAAACTAGAAAGTATTTTTTTTCAGTAAATAATCTATATAATTTAATTAAAAAATTGTAATCTCGACGGGAAAGTTGATCACGCAAGGAACACGTGAGAGACCTTCTTTGCACAGTGGCATTGCTTCTCCACGTGGCTGTCGCTGTCATCCCACGCCGACCCAAAAGCCCTGGCTATTACGTTCATACCACCGACCAGCCGCCACTGCGGACTCGATCCTCGCCGTGGCTTCCGTCGCGCGTCCTTTCGTGGCAATCTCCTCTCTACAATCGCCGGTACAATCCTTACTGCAGAGGTCAATCTTAAAACTGCGTATCCGACGACTTGGGATTGGTCTCCGTGAAACGATGGCGTCAGCGTCTTGTTCCCGTCCAATCATTAATTGCCACGTTTTCGGTTCTAAAGTTCTTTGCGGCTTAGGAAGTAGAAGATCACTGCTCCGTTTCTTGGCCATAGTCAAAGGCGGTTTGTGATCATCAATCAACAAGGTTATGCATGAAGGGGCAAATATGGAATTTCGGTGTCACTGTTGCTAAAAAGGGCTTATTCCTAATTTTTTGTCGATATATAAAGGGGCCTCTTTTTGAGCCGGATGAGAGAGGGCATATTCGTTCCTTTTGCCCTTTCCCCATCAAATTATTCTCGGCGCTCATCGATAGATTTCCTTCCTTCCTTCTCTCTCTTTTGTGTTAATTCTTTCGATTCTGCTAATTTGATGCGCGGGCATTGTTGATCCCGCGAGACGAAGCTTTCTTCGAACGCAATTTTGCCTGAGGTGCGTCGGAGACATCCGTTCCTTGTTCGGTTCTTTCCTTTCGTTTTCTTGTGATTATGTTGGTGGGAGATGGATTCCTTTTGTTTTCCCTTCAACTTTCGTAGTATTTGCATCATTTAAAGGTTAAGGAAAATTAACGCGGTGTGTCTTTTTGCTGCTCGGATGGTTTCCAGTTTGTGCATTATTTTCCTAATTGCTACATTTGACGGAAGCCACGGAGTAATAGGTGTTCGATTGTCTCGGTTAGTTTCTGTCCATTGTGAATATCTTCCTCGTTTCCTTTCTCTTCTTCTGCATCTATGTTCTATATAAACAATTTGAACATTCTACGAGGCTTTCCCCAGGATTTCGGTGAGCAGATTATTTGGATTCCTCCTTCCTGATACCTATCACGAAGAATTAGTATGAAGAACAACTCATTGTTCGCAAATCTGGATTTCGGTGGCACACCTAATCTCCCAACAGAGTTCGAATTATTTCAAGGTATTGGGTTGAGGATATTGTCAAAGTTCAGTTCTTTGGTAAAACAATTCTATCTACTCCACCAGCCACATTTATGCCTCTGGTATTCTAGTCCTACAGGAAGCGTTCCGTTTCATTTCCAAGTTTGCTGGATCGCTATCAATCTGGCTCTCCACTCAGTCAGACTTCAATTTACTTCACAAAGTTCCTGCCGATGTATTTGGCTACATTTCCAGCCATTCCGAATCTTGTGCCCATATCAAACAAGTTGCTTCTTCAAGACAGAACCTTGCTGCATTGCATTTTGTTTTTGGTTCAGATAACAAATATGCCATAAAAGCCTATCTCACAAAGCTTGCAAGTTCCACATTAAGTTTCTACTGTGAGGAAGTTCGAGTCCACCATGGTTTTCCCATTCTATCACTAGCTGCTGCTTTCATACCTCCTTTTGACAACAAGTAAGTTCTCTTTTCTTGGTGTCTGCTTACAATTTTAGAATATCATAAAACTTGCTTTTATCACTCAGCATTTGGTTCCAAGTCAAGGTGATCCTGTTTTGACGTTCTTCCTGTATTTTATATTAGATCCTCGAAGGCACTAGCCAATTCATTCACGTTGGAAAGCACTAGTGATCAGATCAGTGGCCATGTAAATCAATCACACAGAAAGGATTACAATCATGGCTGTGCTACCCTTGCTGCACCAAACATTAACTGGAAAGGAGATGCAATTGAACCAAAAACTGGCATCAAATTTCCAACATTCTTGGAGGATAACTTCAGTTTAACTACTAAGGTCCATATGCACACAATCTTGTGATCTTTGTTTGCATTAACATGTGATGGCATTCTTGATGCAAAGTATAGATGTTTTACTAATTCATTTGAAAATCTTGAATTCTCATTTATTGATTTTGTGATGTCTTAAAGCTGAATTAATACATGGGATCAAATGAGAGGAACTACTGATTGATGAAGTATGCACCATTATATTTTCATTTTTATTGAATTTTAAAATAAAAATAAGGTCTGTTGAAGTTGTTTTCCATTTTTTTGTGTATTTAATTATACATGAATTTTGTGTTTCTCGGGAAGAAAGGCCCCTACATAGTTGTCATGGACCTGATGCTTTAAATTTATCACTGAGATTCCGGATCAAACTCCTTTACAATTAATACTATCGTTACTGAATTGTTATCAAATTGGAGCTTTGTGTTGTATGATTTTTTATGTGAAACTTCAGATTGATCTGTACATTTTGAGTCTTTATGATTTGTATGCCATCTGCAAGTATTTATTGTTGAAACATGATCTCCATTGTTATATAGTTATATATAATTCTTGAAACATGATTTTCATGGTTTCTATACTGATTTAGTTGTTTTAGCCAATACCCTTCAACATATATTGACTTTATATACTATAAAGTTTCGCCATGATATCATCTTGTTGTTATCTTTATAAGATTTGGATAAACAGAGTTGACTAGTAAGGTGCAAGAGAACTTCAGACACAAAAAATTTACCAAATATGAGCTAAAGTATTTTGTGGAGTTTTGTGATTATCATACTTTCTCAGCTTTTTGGTATTTTCAGGTACTTGTCGGAATTGGTTCTAGAAGCATGAGAATAATAAAGCTCAAGTCCTTGAAGCTCTATGCATTTGGCTTATGTAAGTAACTGTGCATACTAACTATCATTTGTTGCTCGTTGCTCAATATCTCAGGTTTATTATATATTAAGCTTCATCCTCAGTGATGAGTTTGTATATAGGGTAGGTTTGTAATGGACAGAATTTCATACTCCATTTTTAAAAACTCATGTGATTTGTTTGTTCTATTAGATGTCCACCCTCATTCTATTTGTGAAAAACTGGGTTCCAAGTATGCTTCGGTGCCTATAGAAGAGTTAAAGAACCATTCAGATTTTTTTGAAGATCTTCTCAGGTATATGACAAGAACATTCAGACATGTAAATTTTCAAGAGATAGAATGTTACTGTTTCAATTATGTAGTTCCTCAATTGCCTCAATTGCTTTTAAAATGTGTTTTGATCGCAACCTTGTAACACAACTATTTTTTTACCCTCATGCTTCTTGGGATGGACTGCAAAAACTTTAGTATGTCTGAGAAGTTTTCTTTGCAGACAGATTGTCATAGAAAGTTTGTCATAATTCTAAGAATATCATTAATGTATTGAAACCTAGATGTAATCTCAATTGGATGTGCTTTATGCTATCTGGTCAAGCTATTGATTCATGGATTAAATGATAAAATAGACAAATTTGCAAATAATATCTGCCAATAGCATGATATGGTCTGCAATCCTGAAGGACAACAGAATTCGAGAACTATATTGTGTATCAGCTGGGACGACCTGAGAGAGAACACGTCATAGCATAAGCTGGTTTTGTTCATACTGTAGTACCCTTTGGCATGGTCTAATAGATGTTTCATGTACTGACTGGATGTTCTAAGTTTCCTCATACTAGGTCACATGTTCCAATAGTAATTCAAATTCCAAAAACTGGTTATGTATGCATAAAGAAGTTGCTTTTGTTTTTGTATATCATTTTATTTGGAATCATGGAGTTATGACCAAGCAACATAATATATTTGTATAACTTTTATTCAAGTAATACTGGATTTGTTCAGGAACACCATAGCTGGATGATTGTATGATAATTATCCTGTGCTAATATTGTTCTTCGAACACCAGTGAGTTTTCATGCATTGGCAGCCTTGCAAACCAACATCTATCCTTATCTGTGTTTGCTCTTTTCTATAAGCCATGATTGTAATGTAATATGCGTGTTGCCTTTACTAGTGACTTCATTTGATTAAAAAAATCACATTTGGGCTTAGCTAATTTTTCTTCCTCAAGGGAGTTGTCTACATGCTCTCTTTACACCATTGTTTATTAGCATGCAACCTTGGTCACAGTTCCAATTTCATGTGTTTTGTTTTTGTTTTTTTTTTCAGTTGTACACATGACAGATCCAAATTTGGTATTTATTTAGGTCCCCATGCGAGGGTGAACCTTGGTACAATAGTAAAGTTGCTCCATTCCAACCTAGATGACCACTATATGGTTCACGGAAATAGCTTTTTTTTATAGGGATAGGGTTATATACAATGGTTAAGTTGGTCCTTTGCGACAAGATGATCAATGTTTTCTTTATGAAAATAGCATCTCCTTCTATAATGGTATGGCTGTATATAGTGACAAGAGCCTTGTGCATTTATTTCCTATGTTGTGATCTCAGCCTGTGAGTTCCAACAAATTGTTTAATTGATTTTGGAGAAAGTGATAGGCTAACAGTCATCTTATCTGGTTTCTGTGCTTTGTTTGATTTATATGGTTTTCAATATAAACTGTCATTTCAGCAACACCATAAAAATCAAGACCATGTACTTATCTACTACTTTTTAATATTGAGGAATATCTGAGTGGTCTGTTGTCTTCTCTTTTTTTACTTAATCTCAGGAGCTCCTACTGTTACATGATTTGTTTGTGTAGATGGCATTAATTATTACTTGCAATTTAAAACAAGTACCAATGAGCTTAAAGATGTATGAGAATGACATGTCAAATTGAAAATTTGAAATTGAAGCATCTTAAACATTTCAGGAGGAAGTTATCATGAAATTGCTCCATCTGGATATATAATCTGTTGCAGAACAATTGCAGCCTGCCTTAACTTAGTCTCCCATTTCTTTACAATCAATATAATATGCTCTTTTGCTTTCTGAAACAAAAAGTCACTGAAAAATATTCCAGTTGAAATAGTTTGTGGGTTCTTTCTTCACAGTTGATTTTAGTTGTTCATTCTGTTACTATCTTTTGGGATTGATGCAGGGAGGATATCAACATGACTGTTAGGCTGGTGGTTAATTGTAATGGCCTCAAAGTTAACACCGTGAGAGAGTACGTATCATCGGAGACATGTTAAACTCTCTCTCTATTCGCAAATATAGATATGTCCTTTTTTATTTTGATACTACATCTGGTAGCTCCATGTTCTTTAAATTGAAAAAGAGGTTAGCCATCATGCATTTGGTTTCTCTATATTTGTCAAAGAGTATGAAGTCATTATACATGCTTAATAGCATGAATTCAAATTCCAATAATTAATTATGTGTTTGAGAACCCAGTTCCTTATATGTAACATATTTAGAAATCTGATCTTTGGTTAGATTTATCATAATGTGTAATGCCACTGGAACCACCTTGCCCACTTTGATGTGCTCTTTTTCAAAAGCATCTATGTTTCTGATATATGTTAAGACACAAATGGCATATGCACGTGAATTTGCTTATTTCTTCATGCTTTTTCTTGGGCATTTTTAAGAGTTACATGTCATGCTAGTAAGGTTGTAGTAAGTTACTAAGTTCTAAATAGAACCATTTGGGTCTAATTTCGAGAATGCATTTTAAGAATGTTGGCATAGATTGATAGTGGAGGTTGTACCATACTGGTAGGGTCCAAGATGCTGATGGATCTAAAAAATATTTACAAATGCTAGATTTATGACAGAATTTTCTTCTCTCAAATCCTTTTCCTATCATGATCGACCAACAATATGCCTCTGCTTAAAGTTGAGAAGGTCTCAAAGGAAATTTTAAAAGAATGTTGAGATCAACCATTGCCTAGGAAAATTTAGAAAAGAGAGCCTGCTGTAAATTATATGAGTTTGATATGTTATCTACCTTTTTTCTTATAGCTAATGACTACGTATTTAACTGAGAGGATAACCAGTTTACGGCAAACTAACCATTGATGTTGGAACCTGAAATAAGCCTATAAGTCGTTAAAGTCAATTGGGACTTACACATAAGGGTCATTTTGGATGCTTATGCATTGTCAACTTAGGAGCACTATCAGCATCAACAATCAAATTGTGGGAAAATAGTTATAAGAATTGTGGGGTGTAACTACAAAGCATCATGGAAAAAGAAATCAGGAGGTATTTATAAGGCTAGATACAGATTTTGTGATCATTGATGTATCTACTCCTTATGGAAGTAATATTTGGTTTCCATGCTAATGAATTTGTCTTGATTAATGATTTCAGCTTGTTGTGAAGTTCCCCTGCTAGTATCTTATTTGCAGATTTTTGTTCTTTGGATATTTAAAGATTACAATTTGGCAAAAAGAAAAAAGATATAACTTGTGCTTGAAATTTGACTAGAATTAGTTCCTTTGATCTCTTGCCACAATTTCTTAGATAATTTGAATGGCTCATCGACATGACACATTGCGTTTCTTAAAATTTTCTGGTGCAGTGCTTTTGAGAAATCCCTTCGCACGCGCTTGCAAAAGGTAGTGTTTACATTTACAGAGCTATCCGGCAAGTTCTTTGTAGGTTATTCCTTCAAGCTGTACCATACTGACCTTGATTGTTTTGTCTCTTCCTAAGATGAACCCTGATACAGATTACCATTGCCTGAGGGTATTTGGTTCTTATTTCACTCAAGATATTGCACTGCCTGCGGTAAGATTGCATTTCCTTTGTTTATATTTAGTGCTTCTTTTACTTAAATTGATGAAACGAATGTTATTTCAGGGCACTACAATAGATTTTAGACAAACTGCAAACGGGCAGCTGATAACAGAAAGTGAGTAGTGGCTTTCTTGTACTAATAGAATTTTTTATAGTAGTATTCACCAGATGGTGTGAACATTGTTTGTGTGCAGTTGGTGGTAGGCAAGTTGGTGCTGTGCACAGTAAGGATCTATGCAGTAAGTTGATTTTCCTTGGTTTAATCATGTGATTCTTTGATAATCTAGATGGCTCAGAAGCTTGGTTCTAAACCTCGGATACTGGACCTGTATTAGACTCCGGCTTGTGTCAGATCATCACAGTTCCAGTATGCATCTGCATACCGAAACATGGTACAATTTTGTGTACTATGGTACTGGCATGCGGGAACTTAAAATCAGTAATCTTGCTTGGAGGTTTACCTGCCAAATCATTTCCATTCAATTTAATTGATATCACCTTTTATGTTTGTTCTTATTACTGAATTCACATGGCCTATCAACAAGGTTGCCACCCTTTGGAGCTACAATTATGCTTGATAATTTTGTTAAACTTGCAGCTTCACTTTTTCTAATATGATATGCTGATAAATAAAGTACAAGTTGGGATAAACTGCTTTAGTCTGAAGAAAAGCGCTTATGAATACAAGTGTACATGCAGGAGCCTTCTTTGACATGTACATCGGCGATGTTCCTGTATCATTACAGGCCAAAGAAGAGGTTGCTGAAAATGTTGCGGGACTCATAAGGAGATGCTAAGACGAGAAATAGCTTCTGCTATGGTTTGCAAGTTTGTGCCACCTATTAAAATTCAGGTACTAATACTGGTCAGATAATACATTCTTGTTATGTAGAGAGTCGTGTATATGAAAACTACATGGTATCCAATTATTTTTAAGCTGAGGGGCCATGTTTTCAGGTTCTAAATTAAACATTAGAACTTCCTGATTCTATTCATTTTGGTAAGATTGACTTGGGCAAGCTGCCTGCCTCGGCCAAAGCCAGATCATATCTTTCTGAGGTATACATTTCTTTCGAGTGACGCAAGAAATCTCGTGATACCATTTATTTGAACATATGGATTCAAAACTGTACATATGTTTCTGTATCAAGATAGTATTAACCATGCGTTCTCCTTTCTGAAATTTAAATATGTGTATGAATAAAAAGGCCACGTAATGTGCCACTCTCATAACATTTTGACTTCTTATCTTTATTTCATTGTTGGATGATCGTATTTTTTATCAGCAATGCCGCAGAACGTCATCTCGCCTTTAAATTTACACATTCCATTTAAGAATATTACAGTGCTGAAACTCGCAGTAGATTGAGCTGTAAATGTGGATAATTTTGGCTTATAATCTCATAACAAAAACAAAAAAATAGTGGGTTAAAACAATACAACTTTCAATAATGAACAATGTTCCTGTTAAATATAATTTCTCATTTGTTCAGTACCTCGGTCCTCGTATCATACATTGTGCTTATTTGTGTGTGTATCCTCTGAAGGAAGAAATGTGTTTATTTGTGTGTGTTTTCTTTGAATGTAAAAACGAGATTAAAGTAGAAACAAACACTTATGTTAAGTTGGTGATGCTTAAATCCAAAGCCCACTAACAGGCTTGTTAATCTAAGTACAAATTAAAGACCTACTTAAGTGTACAGCATGGTTCACTTTGATTCTTAAAGAGGGTTGTAAGTGTCACAGATTTATAAAATGTAATTATATAATTTTTACATGTTTAAAGCTTGATTATTGGTTTTAAATATATCTTAGAAAATTTTAAAGTATCAAATTCATTTTTGAAAATTGAGGGTTCAAAATCTCGATATACTTGAAGATGATAGCGAACTTAGTTGGCAAAATATTTTAATTTTTATTGTCTGGATTTAATTTTTATTTTAAAAAATAAGAATATATATATAATGTATATAAATTATAAATAATTTTATTATAACCCAATTTTAAAATGAAAAAATATTAATGTCATATTTATAAATGGATATGGACCAATACTAATAGCATGTGGAATTAAAAGAAAATTATTATGTCGAATTCGTTGGCCATTAAGATTAAGAGTGTAACATAGATTATTTTTGGAGCATGTAAAACTGGGATTTAGCTTTAACAGACAATTGTTAACGTTGAAATGGTAAAAAAAAAAAATTACTAAAATAGGTCATCCTTTAAGGTTGAAGAGAAAATTAAAAGATGTATATCTGCTAAAAAGATCCAAAGTTTCTATATATATATGATGGCATCCAAAACTTAGATATACATTTCACAGGAAGTCAAAAGATTAATATGTTATGTTGCTTCTGAACGAAATAGAGATTAAAGAGAGGTGGAGAGACTATTTTTTATATATTATAAAATGTTTTACAGTTTTTTCCTGGTTCAAAAAGCACGCAAAATTGATGGTAGCTGCCACCCGTTGCCCATTTTGGGTGATATCTCGCACGGCGTGTCGCCGCTGGAGCATACTGCGGGGCCCATGTCGTCTCCACTGGCAACGCAGGTGGTGGGGGCCACGGATAAAGAGTAGATATCCTGGCCCACGCAGATCTTTGTTCACTAAATAAGTCGAACGAGGAATCTTCCATCGCCGGATCCGTCTGCAGGCACGGGAGGACAAATCATACACCGTCGACTCCCACGGACCCATCCTTACATCCGTCCGATTAAGATCTCCACACTGCCGACTCCGCCCGTACAATTCGGATAAGCCGCCGAGGCGGCCCTATCCCTTGCCGCGTGGCATACTCGGAGCCGCTTCTTTGGTGGAAGGTACGTACGTGGCAAGATCAGGTGCGAACCGGACAGTTTGTCAGCAGTTACGGACTCCACTCGCTGCAAAGGAAGCCCATCCAATTAACCAGACAACATAATTAGCGACAAAAATAGGATCGGTTTGCTTATCCTTATCTTGAAATAATGTATACTGGTGTTAATGGAACGTAGATTACCCGATTCAATGATAATTAGATACTCCCTCCTATAAATAAATTGCTGTGGGCTTCTTTGCCCGTTGTGTTCTGGGAGAGGGGAAGGGGTTGCTGCGATCGGAGAGTGCGTTGGGCCGGAGGATCGTGGCCGTTCCTCCGGCGAGGGTTCGTGGTGGAAACGGTTGATCTGATCCTGAAGTTGGTGCGGGTTGATTTGTTGAGGCCGATGCCGATCGCGCCGGAGAAGGGGAACGGCATCGGAGAGTCGGGGTTCGTCCGGGGGATCGCGGCTTGCTGCTCCAACTATGCGGAGGCTGCGGTGGAGGGGAAGGTTCGGGAGGACTCTTGCAGCTCGTCATCGATCGGGAGGAACAGCAGCGACGTCTCCAGCGGTGGTGGGCAGTCGGACGGCGATGAGGAGTCGGGGGAGACGGAGGTGCAGAGCAGGTTGAAGACGCCCCTGGAGGCCATGGACGCCCTCGAGGATACGCTGCCGATGAGGTATTCTAGAATCTAGATTGGGTTTTTGCTCCTCGTTTATTTAATTTGTTTTTATTTTCGGTTATTTGGCTACGATGTTTTATTCTTCAATTGAACTTTTATTGAATTTTAGTTAGTGTATTCTTTTTTTCTAGCCTATGTTTTTCTTTGAGATGCTCTTTATATATGTCAGATTATAAGTACCAAAACCCTGTGAAAGATTCTGTGGATGTTTCAGAAACATATCAGTAAAACCAGAGGTATATTTGTTCTTAGTCAAATGTTCCTAAGGAACATTTCTCCTTTGGATTAATATCACAATTTGATACGAGGAAAAATACTAGAAAACAGCCATACAACCGATTTATCGGTTCCTCTAACCATGCTCCTTTTCTGTGATAAGAAAGCACATAATATTTAATATATGAAGATATATTTTGATCTACTTCCTGATACTGTACATTCAAAGACTTAAAAGGATATCCTGCTCGATTTGCACCTGTTGGAGGGCTCTAAGTCTTCAATCACTGTCTCACATCCCTCCATCTTCACTATGCCATTCATTTATTATAGGCTCATAAGAAGTGACAAGTTGTTGGAGGGTGGGTGGAACCTAAATAGCTAAAATGGTAAATTGTGAGGGTTGGTTTACTTCCAATTATCAGTTTGAACTGGGGAAGGTTCCAAATCTAAGTTATTACCTTGGTTAGCCTTCTTTCATACATACTGTCGTGGACGAAGTAAGCCTATACTTGACCATCTTTTCATATACCTCTACCGCATAAGCAGTAGATATCAGAAATGTAAAACCAAGACACTGGTGTAAATTCTTTTTTAATGAATATGCTTAATATATTTAAAATAATTCATTTAAATTCATATAAATAGTCAAGAGAAACGGAAAAACTAACTCAGTGTAATGTCTTACTTAACAATGGGATCATTCAGGGCATGACTAGTGATTAAGTTTATTGTTGATTTAGTTCAAAATCATTCATTTCAACCTTTTTAAGCAATCAGACTTTCAAAAACAAAGACAAATATCATTGGTCATTCTCTTTTGTCTCTTTCCATTTTTATTAAATTTGCATGAGAGCCTATTAACGTTTACTGACCATTTTTACTGTGTTCTTGTTCTAATATGACATTCTTGATCCTTTTCACTTCATGACCATTTATAGCTATTGAAGCATAAAAAGATCTTACGTTTTGATATTTCTACTCTTTTTTATCATACATATAAAAAAAATCTTTTGTTAAGCATCATTTTGTTAACTTCTTTGTCATGAGTCATGGTAAGTGACAACTTTAAGCATTTTAGATAAGATGGCTCAGGTCAACTACTTCTGAACCGCAATATAATTTCAAACTGTATCTGATATCAAATCAACAACCAAATTGTTGCTTAAACAGAGAAAATTTTCCAACAAAATGGAAACTTATGTGCAAATGCTTCAAAAATATGGTCAATTATCTATCAGAGGAGTTGGAGGAGAAGAAAGCAACAGAAGGATGGAGCAATATTCCATATTTTGTTGGATATGCTATTCTACCACACCCATGTGGACCAAAGAGCTCATCATATGGAATCCTGTAATGCACTTATGTGAACAGGCACATCAAGACATACCCCTGTTCATCCAGACATCAAAATGTCTGACATACTTGCAGGATACAAAGCCTCCACTCTATGTATGATCTCCCCTGTTCAAGTCTACGACCCTACTTCATGCATGATCTTCACTACTGATCCCACTTAAAATGTAAGTTAAGAGGAGAGATTACCTAGCAGAGATGGGAATGTGGGACAAAGAAAAGAGCAATTAGATATAATTTCGTAATATTATTTCACAAAGAAAAGAGCAATTAGATATAATTTCGTAATATTATTTCAGAAAAAAATTAAAAGAAGTCAGTTATTTGAGTAGTTTTTTAGTCTTTGGTTTATACTAGTTAGAGATGGTATTATCATCGTATTACTCATGATGCTATTTAAGGAATCACAAAAGTTTCACTCCAGAACAACGAGAATGACTCATGAGGATATTTTAGGAATTGAAAATTTTCACCAACAGCAAAAATTTATACCATGTCTGAATTAGCATAATTTTGTGCCATAACTTGTCTATATACTGTAAAGTTAATGCTTGTAGTGGATTTTTATGAAACAAACACTTGGTTTGCTCAAGAAATATTGGATTGGAGGGTTTGTCTCTTGTATTTAGTAGGTTGCCATGCATACATAGCTACATGTTGCATGGTGAGCCATGGTAAGATATGACCAGACACCTAAGATATGTGAAATTTCCATTAGTTAACTGGATATTCATGGGTTTGTTCAACCAGAAACATAAATGGTTGGTTTCAAGTTTATTATCTAAATCTAACGAATCAAATGGCTGATATTGGTAATTCAAAGAATATTTGGCAAGATTGAACTTAGTGTTATGCTAGATGACCTACAAGTATGGGAGAAATCTGATAAGTATTTTAGAATCTATATTTTAGGTTTAGCAGTTCTATGGTTCCTCAAGCATAAAAACTTTTTTTTGAAATAGTCAATATATGTATATTTACCCTTTAATAGGTAGAAAAGACCTTAACGTGGTGCCAAAAGATTGCCCTCTAGGAACTTGTTTCAACTAGCAAGAAATGGTCTCTTTCAAGTTTCCTTCTTATTTTTTAATTGATTAATTATCATCTAATCCTAAGACTTGGCTTCCGGACGTCAACACCAGCACCACCTTATCATCATTGAGGCTGATTCTAGCCATCAGTTATGACTTAAGTCTTTATGCTGTTATTGAATCTACAGAAATATATTATGTTGCAAGTTACTTAAGTTGACTCTAAACTAAAGCAATTTGTTGTTTGTTGAGTTTTTCTCTTGTAACTTTGAATATAAATTGGCATCAATAGTAGAAATTTGTTTGAGATGATTGGTATAAACCAGCATGTACTTAATACTAAATGAGTAAATGCAGCAAGCATTTTATAGTATGTGTCTCACAGCTATTAATTAGATTGCTCTAGAATAGAACACATGATTTGTCAATTATATCAAGCAAGTATAAGTCATATATTGAGGTTTATATTTTAAAGAATGGTAGAACAGTTCGATATCTTGTCTTCCACATGTCTGACCAACTGGACATGTATTTAATTTGCATATGATGGTGTTTGAAGCATGGACACTTTAAAATGCTAGCTATGTCTGTACTCTTATGGTGTCAAACACCAATACCTGATGGATAATTCCATGATCAAGGATTTATGTTAATGAACTCTATACATACAAGGCATTTAAATCATCAAATAATGCTTCAAGGCATATCAAAGATATTTATATTAGTTAGATGAATGACTTGATGTGTTGTGTGTCCTCGAAATATTTGTGATTTTTTTTGGTACATAGTGGTCATTATGCTTCTTGACTTCTGATGTCCTACTTCTATATGATTTGTCATGTCAACGTGCCCATGGATTGTCGCTACCTATTTTATGTGTTCGGACTTGGTACATGATGATGGATATTCCATCACCATCTGCATTTATTCACAACAGATAAACAACAACTGAAGAAATAATTGTTGACATGATGCCAAATAGTTAGGTGAAGTAGGATGAATCAGTAATGTATGGTACATTTAGATGAAACTGAAGCACTTTGATATCTACTATCTATAGGTCGTTTTCTAATGCTGTGGCTTTATGAAACTGCATCTAGTCTTGCGTATGTTAGTTATTGATCAAAATTGCAGATGCGGCAATGGTCTGCAAAGACAGTTATAGATATCAAATGATGTTAATGAAGGTTGAAGTACATATGTCCTGTATATGCAAGATGTCTCCTAAATATATTAGGAAGAAATTAACTTTGTGCCAAAGAATTAACCATACTAGGAGCTTTTTCTAATCCATTGTAACTTTTCCCTCTTTCCAGGCATGGCATCTCTAAGTTCTACTCTGGGAAATCCAAATCTTTCTCGAGCCTTTCAGATGCTGTAGCTTTGTCATCTGCTCAGGACCTTGCTAAACAAGAAAATGCCTACACCCGTAAGCGGAAGAATCTTCTTGCCTACAGCATTATGTCAGATAAATTTAGGAATAAGAAGCAGACAGTCCTTGAAGGTGTGATTTCAGAGAAACCTGCCAGTTCAAGCCAGAGTAGGTTTATTTCTTCTGTGATCAGTAGCAACTCTGGGAGCAACAGCACAGGCAACAATAACCAGCATGGACGAGCTCAACATCTCCCTCCCCGGCACCCACAGGGTAATCCTGTTCTCTCCATCCCTGCTGCTTCTCCAGTCGATTCCGCCTCACATAAGAAGTTCTCTCTTTCGAAGAGATCTTTCTCGTTAACATATTTTCAATGTGTGGCTAATTGAACGCCTTTAAGTCAATTAAGATAGAAGTAGTAAGGATAAGCAGCACAGACCTCTTGTTTTGTACTGGTTTAAATGGACTGGTTATGGAATCCAAGTTGATAAAATTAGGATGTCTATGGTGGCTATATAGGCTTTGTTAGACTCTTTTTGTCTTTTTTTAAGATGAGTAGTAGATTTAGTTATCTGAGTATTCCACCTGTCATATATTTTTGCCTTTTTCCTTTTATGTTCATATCCACAAGGAAATGCGGTTATATATCATTATTATCTCGTTACGTTAACCTACTTTTCAACATGTTGTGTAGAGTTCACGTTACTATTTATATTTTTTTTATTTATTTATCTTATTTTATTTTATTTATAAATATTTTTTATAATTATGTCTTCGGAGATGAATATAAATATTCTCTATTCTCTTTGTCCACTTTCTCCTTCGCTTCTTTGTTGTCCTCCCTCTCTTTCTTTTTTCTTCCTCCTCGTCGAGAAAATAATGTGAGGGAGCAGCCAGTGGGGTTGGAGTGCAAGCTAGGAGAGAGGAGCCTAAGAGGCGATGATCGATAAATGTGGGTTGGGGGGGGGGCGACAATTAGCGAGGAAGACGGGGTGAGAGGGGGTTGGGAGCGGTCAATGGCAACATGGCGGATCATAGGGCATGTGGGGAAGTCAAAAAAAAAAAAAAGGATAGACTTAAAATGGTAGAGGTTGCAAGGAATAAAATAATATTTTATTAATTTTTAAAAGGATTTATAAATAGTAAGATATTATCGGTAATAAAAAACGGACTCTAAATATTAAGCCCGGTAATGAATACTTTTGGTATAAGAAATATTTAGATTGTTGTGCATGTATATATAATGGTTTTTTCTCATATTAAAACAGTTGATAATTTGTATGAATTTATGTAAAATTTTTGCCACTTAGAATTAGGGGGTGATAAGAAAGAGTAAAGAGTTGGTTAGTATTACCCAAGCTATTTTCATAAATACATTCTCAGACTATAATCAAATTTAAATAGTATTCATAAATGAAGAGCATATTTTCTATATATATTGATTGATATGACCCTTAAGATTGAATAAGGTATGAATCATTTATAGAGAGTATTTAACAAAAAGTCCTCTCTAAGCCGAATGCTTTCAACCTACTCCTCAAATATTGGTCAGCTTAGAGAGTTTGACATCTCATGCTGACCCTAAACTACCAACCTGGATTAACTTTGTCTGTAATAACTTAAGCAATAGAGCTAAACTTTAGATGATCAAATATGAATATGTATAGCCACAAAGGATAATTAGATTGATCTAAAGAGTTCTTAAGGAGAGGCACTTGGGAATAAGTTTTTATTAGGATTTAAAGTCACTAATAGTAAATCTGAATAAGAAGCTCTTCTAAATAGACTTTGCCTAAGTCAATTATGTGACCTACCTGGTGATTTATAGGATTAAAGAAATAGGTTATCATGGACTTAGTTGAATTTGCCTAAGTCGTACGACACCTTAGCGACAAACTTCAAGACTTAGCTAGAATTATCTATGTCACGGAGCAACTTTTGTCCAATGTTTCGAAGTTAGTTAAAATTGTCTGAGTCATGAAATATCGAAGTATATTTATCCGTAAAGTGTTAGCCCACTTGTAACCTCGTGTGGGTCCTAAAAGATCAAAAAAAGAGAAGTTGATTAGTTTTGAAGATGAGTGACGGACAGGTCCCGACATCTCGCAAAGAGGATAGCTTTTACAAGCAATTCGTTGAACACCTTATGTGCAACAGAGAAAGGTGAGAAAGAGAGCGAAACAGGACTTTAGAGGGCTGTAGGAGGAACGGTCGCAAGTCCATAAACGACAGTCTCCAAGGTATCAGATGCAAGATGAGTTCAACAGTCGATGAATGCTTATGCTCAATACTGCTAGTTACAAATGTTCTGTAAGCCAATCACGTGAGTGATGACACGTGTGACACACTGTGTGATCTTTTTTACTTATGATTAATATTGGCATATTTTCACATTATCTGTTACATATATATTGTGATGTCCTTGGTTCTGTGCTATGAGAGTCGGATCATGATGAGATCACGATAATGAGATCGATTCACCTTTAAACACATATCCTAAATAATCTCGGTTATAGGTTACTCAAGAGGGACATTGAGATAACCAGACAGATCAGTATACTATATACCCATCCATATGATGGAGGCGGCTGGTCTCATAGCCACTTGTGTTGAGACACTAAAGATATAGTACAGGTGCTCATTGGAGAATGAATTCACTGATTGATCCGCTTATGGAATATTGTATGGTTAACGATACCTAATATCAGACGGTGATTCTATAGTCCCAGTTGTGTATTGGGTCCTTAGACTTGAGATACCAAGGATGCCTTGTATGAGTACTCCTTTCTTTGAGTCATACTTACAGGTTTGGAAAGTTTCAGATCTGGTACAATTGGTTATCGAGATTAGTAGTCTACCTTACGAAGCTAATTAAGTGTCAATAGAAGATTATCCACTCTCGATATCACGAGAGAAATATCTCATATATGCTTGCTCAGACAAATCCCTGGCCAGGGTCATTCGAATTGAAAGAGGAGTTATCCAGTAAAATCCGAATAGAGCAAGATAAACTGATTCCGTATGTGACCTGATAGTACCATGTCCAATATACTGTTATTTGAATGAGGAATTATAGATACATGGTAACTGTGGATAGACAGGTTCGATGGATTTGATCCCCCTTGTACCGTCTGGGGACTATAGCGTAGTGGCATAGTACGTCCATAGTCGATGAGTCAAGTGAATTATTATGGGGATAATAATTCACTATATCAGAAAGAGTTCTGATAGGAGTGACTTATGGCCGACTTGGTATCGGACCTAGAGGGTCACACACATATGATGGATGCTTTAGCGAATAGAGGATTGGATGAAGATCCAATTAGCCCCTATTCTTATTAGATGAGATCCTATGTTGATGGGCTCCTTGATTAAGGCCAAATTAGAGGCCTGAGGAGATTATTGGATAGAGATCCAATAATGCAAGGTTAGTGGGTTATTGGATGGAGATTCAATACCCACTAAGGAAGGAGCCCTAGGGTTTTGGTGGCTCTTTATAAATAGGAGGGGAGACTCATGGTTGATAGACTATAACTTTCGCCACTACCTCATATTCTTCTCCCTCCTCCTAAGCAAGAGTTACAAGATCAGATTGTTAGAGTTTCGTTGCAGAGATCGATCATGTGGATACCGCTAGAGAGGAGGACGCTTGACCTCCTTCATCTTCTCCATCTGGATCTGGAATACTGGGATATACGATCTCCCTAGGTAAAATGAATCTCTCACACATCGTGATTTTTCAGTTTTTGTGATTTTTCTCGCTACCCCAATCTTTTGCATGACGATTTGATCTGCATGGGAAACTGATTTTTATTTTGATTTTCGCTGCGTATGTGATATACCCATTGAGGTTTCCCAACATATACTATCCCAAAGCCCCATCTAGCCCTATGCCACCTGGAGGGTTTTAGAGGACTGAGATGGCTAACATTATGCACTGCTCGGCCACGTCACCGCAGAATGCGAAAACGATAAAAAACTAGACTATTTTGGCTCCGCGCAGCGAGCGATCATTTTACAGCCTTATAGACTATTTATGCTCATATTTTAAAGACAAAATCACACAAAAACAAGGTAAAATATGATGTAAAATATTTGTACAAATAAACAAAAGTGACAGATGGTTTATTGAGCGAAGAGTTGTGGTTGAGCAACGGTCATTCGTGATATTTTCTCCCACTTAAACTATCGACGCCCTCATCAACGCTTATTGGTAGGGTTTGACGCAGACTTCTTCATGTCGTATTATATCTTCTGGTTCCCAAATGACTTCTGTTTGGGGAATCTTTTGCCACTTCACCAAGTACTCAGTTTGCTCTGCTCCGTTGGGTAGCTTAAGTCTTATGATCCGTCAGAATAGTCTCAAACTCACTTCTCGTAGGAGACTCTGATTGGAGGTAGTTGACTTGAAATATTTCATAGATTAGAATGATAGGCTTTCAAGTTGATTGCATGGAAGATACTGTAAATTTTGAGCCATACCGACAGTTTCAACTTGTAGGAGAAGTTGTCTATCCTACTGATAATTGGGAAAAGGCCTTCATACTTGCGCATCAATCCTTTGTGCACTTTGTGCCAAAAGAACTAGAGTGATGTTGATTGGAGCTTCACCAACACTAAGTCACCAACTTTAAACTCATGTGGTTGTCTTCCCAAGTCTGCCCACTTCTTCATCTTTTTGGTCGCCTTCTCCAAGGAGGCCTGAGCAATATCTGTATTTCAATATTATTCCTTTATAAAGTGATAAGCTGACGGACTACTCCCCATATAACCGATAGCCAACATATGATGAGTCGTCAGTTGTTGTCCCGTGATAATCTCGAAGGGACTCCTAATAGACGTAGAGCTCCGCTGCAAGTTGTAGGAGAATTAGGATATGTCCAATAGCTTCACCCAATCTCGTTGGTTGACACTTACGTAGTGCTGGAGATACTGCTCCAAAAGTGAGTTAACTCTTTCAGTTTAGTCCTTCGTCGGGGAGTGGAGGCTTGTGGAGAAGTATAACTTAGACCCTAACAATTTAAAGAGTTGAGTCCAAAATCATCCTAAGAATCACGAATTTCGATCACTGATGATATTGTGCGGGACTCCCCAATACTTCACCACATGCTTCATCATTAACTTAGCTGCCTCCTCTACTAAACAGTGTAGGGGTGCAACAATGAATATTGTATATTTTAAAAATTGATCGACCACTACGAGTATCGATCCGAGCCCCCTTATTGTCGACAAGCTTGATATAAAGTCCAAAGAGAGACTCTCCCATGACCTTTCAGGTATGGGCAACGGCTCCAAAAGTCCCACTGACTTTCGCTGCTCTACCTTATTTTGTTGGCAAGTAAGACATGTTCGAACATAATCCTCCACATCTGTCTCTATCTTCGGCTAATAGAAGACCCTCTCTATGAAAGTCATTATTCGGTGGATGCCAGGATGTCTAGCCCAAAGGGAATTATGACACTCTTTCAAGAGTTCACACATCAAATTATCCGCTCATGAAACATAAACTTTGTTCCCTTTGGTATAGATGAGTCCCTCCTGGACCCAAAACTGTAGTGTCTTGCCTTCTTTGATGAGCTACATCAGGGTTACTGCTTAAGGATTACTGTACAATCTATCCCTAATCCTGGAAAGAAAGTTAGAGTGTAACTGGCTTGCTTGGCCTCCGCCTTCCAACTATTCTGCCTTCCAACTATATAGCATTCACCAATTTAACTTTTTGGCTCAATGCATCAGCCGCGACATTTGTCTTTCTTGGCTTGTACTCCATTACCATGTCGAACTCGACCAAGAAGTCCTACCATCGTACTTATTTTGGGGAGAGCTTCTTTTGAGTTTGGAAGTAACTCAATACAACATTATTCGTTCTTAGCATGAATGGTACTCCCAAAAAGTAATTTCGCTAGACTCGGAGATAGTGGGCCACCACTATCATCTTCTTCTCATGTACTAGATATCGCCGCTCGGTCTCGTTGAGCTTACGACTCTCGTAGGCCATTGGATGACCCTCTTGTATAAGTACTCCCCCAATAGCGAAGTCAGAAGCATCTATATGGACTTCAAAAGACTTTTCATAGTCTGGTAATTTGAGTATTGGTTTCTCTGATATGACATTTTTTAGGTCTTGGAATGCCGCTTCACATTTGTCTGACCATCTCTAAGACTACTCCTTCTTAAGCAACTCTGTCAGTGGAGTTACACACTTCAAATATCAGCAATGAAGCACTGATAATAGTTGACGAACCCAAGGAAGGATCTTAACTTTGGCACCTTCCTTGACATTCGCCATTTTGTCACAGCTTGCACCTTTGATTTGTCTATCTTGATAGAACCATCGCTGATTCGATTCCCCAAGAATAGAATCTTCGTCTGAGCAAAGTAACACCTTTTCCTCTTTACATACAAAGTGTTCTCCCTGATAACTCTGAAGATTGTTGAAGGTGTTCAATATACTTCTCAAGTATTCGGCTATAGACAACTATATTGTCCGGATAGATGACCACAAACTTATCCAAATATTCCTTGAATAGTTCGTTTATTAGAGTACATAATGTGGCTGGAGGGTTGGTTAAGTCGAAAGACATTACCAAGAACTCAAATGCTCTATATCTGGTCACACAGGTAGTCTTCACCTCATCACCTTTTGCAATATGCACCTGCTAGTACCCCGATCGAAAGTCGAGTTTGGAGAAGTACTTGGCCTTGCCTAGTTGATCGAACAAATCCACGATGAGCGGGATGGTGTATTTGTTCTTCACCGTCATTTTATTTAAGGCTCGATAATCGATACATAATCGGAGGCTCCAATCCTATTTCTTCTGGAAGATGACTAAAGCTCCGAATGGTGCCTTTGAACTACAGACAATACCACCGCTTAGCAATTCATCTAACTGCTTTCTGAGTTCTGCCAACTCTAGAGAGGCCATGCAGTATGGTGGTCTTGCTGGAGGCTTAACTCTAGACTCTAGCTCTATATAATGATCCATGCCTCTGTGTGGTGGTAGAGTTTTCGGTAACTCAGTCGGTATCACATCTGAAAACTCCTTCGGGATGTTCGCTACTATAGCAGGTTCTTGAATGGCCTTCCCATCAAGTGTTTCTAGCTTTATGGCTGCTACAAAGGTCGATTCACCTTTTTGTATCCCCTTTTCAATTGTAATGCTGATATTTATTATAGATCCTTGGTTCCTCCTCAAGAAACTGGAAATATGCAAGGGTCATCATCTCCCATTAGACATAAAGAGCTCAAAAATGACATAGGCACCAACTTTACTACGTGTATGAATTCAATTCGAAGAATCACTTGGAAGTCATCCAAGGGCACTACCATCATGTTTGTACTTCCGCTCCATGTTTCGATCTTGATATGGATCTCCTTTACTAGTCTAGAGATCCGCTTAGCCTCCGAGTTTACAGCTTTCATACGACTTAGATTCTTCTCCAAGATTAGTCCAAGTCGCTTAGCTTCTCTATCAACAATAAAGTTGTGGGTAGCGCCCGTGTCTACCATTGCCCGGGTTGTTCAACCATTTATTTAGCTTGATGTCCACATACATCAGCTTGCTGCTCACTGCCTTTAATAGCTTTACATTTGTGTTCTCCCCCACTTGACCTTGCACTGTATTCAACAAGCACATTGCTCCCATTCGGGGTCATTGCGACTCCTCATCATCGCTGCTAGATTTTGAACTACTCAAACTAAGGGCGATGACTTTGCCCTTGTTCGACTTGTGGGGGTGTATGGATGTTGTTAAAGTATTTAGTACCTGCTTCTGTGGGCACTCATCACCGTGTATGATCCTTTGCACAAGAAGTATCCGTCAGATTTCGAGGTTTTGCCTTTTGAGCTTGGTCCCTTATGGAAGCTTTTTCTTTTTTTGTTCACCCCCTAGAGTCCTTCATTCAGGAGTATTTTGTTGGGCGATTTTCTGAAGATTATTTTTTTTCCCAAATCCTCTAAAGAAATGAAATTAGTTAGTCTTTTTGCTACTGCAATTGCCCCGGCCACATCGGTGACATTCCTCCAATGCAGTTCCTATTACACCCATGGCTTTAAGCCATCGAGAAAGTTGAATAGTTTGTCATTCTCGAATATGTCTTGTATATCCAATATTAGTATCGAAAATTGCTTCACATAGTCTCGAATGGACGTACTTTAGCAGGGTTGTCTCAGTTTCCTTCTTGCGATAAACTCTGTGTTCTCAGGCAAAAAATGAGTTCTTAGTTCTCGCTTAAAGTCTTCCCATGTATCCACTCGGCATCGGCATTGTTGGATCTCTTTCCAACGGATTTGCCTTCAAAGTTTTGCATCTCCATTCAAGTATATGGTTGCTATAGAAACTTTGGTTTCCTCCAAATCAGGTCTCATAGCATGAAAATACTATTCCATGTTGAACAAAAAATTCTCAAGCTCTTTGACATCCCTAGTGCCCCCATAGCAATGCAGCTTTGGTGCCCCGAAACTTCATAGCGGTGCAGCATGGGTATTGTTCCCTCCCACATTAAGAGTTCTAGTGATTAATGTCACTTTGGTCGTGAGTTTCACCACAACTTCATGTAGATGTCGTATGGACTCTTTGAAGTCCTCCGTCAGTCGGTCGACCAAGGACTCAACCTTGTCCATCCGAGATTCAGTTTTTTCTTGCGAGCTCTCTACCCTAAGGATCATTCCTTGGCCTCAGTAGAGTTATTCCAAGCTCGCTTCAAAAATATCGATGCGGTTTCCATCGTTATAAGTCTCTCTTTGTGGCTCCTTTCTCTAGTTGGCACATCAGATTGTGCCTCCTTCGCTCGTAGAGAGTACCCAACTTCACGCTTGTCTTGTTTGCTACCACACTCCTCATGGGCAACTCCAACAGCTTACGAGCGAGTTTACACTTGTAGCCCACCTATGGCTGCTTGGGGCAAAAGTCTGGCGTGCCCCATCTTGCTCGAATCACCACCGTGCTTCGTCATGGTGAGATTGCAAATCCTCTTAACCTGCTTGTTCGAATTGCTTGTCTGCTCTGATACTACAATGTCATGGGCTTAGCTAAATCTGTATAAGTCATGCGGCACCCTAATGTTAAAATTGAGGACTTACTGAAATTGCCTAAGTCATAGACCAACCTTTGCCCAATGTTCCAGACTTAGCTAAAAATGCCTAAATCATGAAAAAGTTGAAGCGTATTTGCTCGCAAAGGGTTAGTCCACTTGTAACCTCGTGTGAGTCCCGAAAGACCTGCAAAAAGAGAAGTTGATTAGTTTTAAAGATGAGTGACAGACAAGTCCCAACGTCTCGTAAAGAGGATAATTTTTATAAGCAATTTGTCAGACACTTTATGTGCAACAGAGAAAGGAGAGAAAGAGAGCAAAACAGGACTTTAGAGCGTTATAAGAACGGTTACAAGTCCACAAATGATGATTCCCAAGGTATCAAACACAAGGAGAGCTCAACAGTCGATGAATGCTCACATTCGATACTATCTCGAAGCTCCATCCAGCCCTGTGCCACCCGAGGGGTTCTAGAGGGTTGAGATGGATGACGTTTTGCATTGCTCAGCTAGGTCACCGCAGCACATGAAAACGATCCAAAACTAGACAGTTTTGGCTCCGCACAATGAAAGATCATTTTGCAGTCTTACATACTATTTCTACTCATATTTCTGAGGTAAAATCACATAAAACCAAGGTGGAACATGCTGTCAAATATTTGTACAAGCAAACAAAAGCGACGAACGGTTCATTGAGCGAAAAATTACGATTAAACAACGACTGTTCATGACAAGGTGGCTAAGGCTAAAGACGCAACGGTGTATGAGCTCTCAGGCATCCTACAAAGTTATTGAACTACTTTAGGGACTTGGATTGAAGAATTTTATTTATGTCTTATCCATAGAACCGAGGTTTAGAGCTAAACATACCAAGGACTCAGGTGAATCTCAATCTAATTCATGAAATACAAGCTAGGGCTCACTTGTAAGACTTACCATACAAATTTGTCATGGCAAAGTATTATGAACAAAAAGCTAAACATCGATTCCCAAAGATAGAATAACACTATAGAGACTTGAGACCAATGACCCTATTCACTTTGGAGAATGTTCACTACTAATCACTCCCAATTATGAAGCACTCCCTCCATGACTATTTATTTTAGATATTTTGGTACGTTCGATTCTAACGACTACTTTGGCTTCAATAAGGGCTTTTTATCGCAATAGGTGTAAGTGTACTCTTGACCATCGAGTTGGGAGCTCTTTTAGAATGACCTTCATCATGTCCTCCTTCAAATTCTTAATTAAGTCCAACTATATTATGAATATTATCATTCGTGATTGGGTCATAATTCACTGTAGTCATCATTGTCATCATTCTCAACTAGAACAACTTGGTTATCAAAGGAACGTCATTATCGAGATATTTAAGGAACGTAAAACTTGGATGGTCGTGTAGAACTTAGTAATTATTGAGTGGTATCCATAATTAAAAGATATTATACCCCAATTGTGTGATCCCCTTGTTGAACCTGATCAACTTAATATATTTGATGAACCCCTTTGTTAAGATATTGGGATGACGAGCGTCCATGGTTTGAAGTCATCAGGTGAAATACTACATATGGTCTCAACGATGATTGTTCCCAAATTGAAATCCTTACAACAATGGAATTGATTCTCAAATCTTTATCATTTTATAATGATTTATTATTTTGTAATAATGTATTCAAACATATATCACACAATAAAAAAACGATTTATCACTTTCTAATGATTTATTTAAAACCTTTGGTATCTTTATGATGATTTTTATTCTCTTTTATCTTCTCTCATCTTTATGTTTGATACCCTTTTATCTTTCTCTCTGGACGTATATAAGGTCATTGGAAACTATTTCATTATGATATAGGTGCAATATGGTAAGAATTTTTTTTATTATTTTTGATACTTTTGAGTAGTCTTATATTTGATATGATTGATAACTCTGATGAGGATACAGAAATTATATAAGGTATCCAATTGTTCGAGGGAATATAGGGTAATATAAGATTAACAGAAATAAAAGAAAGGGGTAGGAGATATAAAAGGATAAGGTAAAAGGAAAAGAAACATCAAACAGAAACAAAATTTGTTTATTTATTTTTAATGTACGATTTTTTGGGTTTCACCGGTGATTTTTAGCGATCTCAATTTCATGCCCAAATATTAGACCATGAAATTTGAACCAAGAAAAAAATATTTTGGGTTCGCTCACCTTTTCCGGTCCGACTCGCTCAGGCCCACCCAATACGTTGCTCTATCGCCATACCAACACTCTCGCGATGTATTGATTTATTTTCGAATTATACCAAATTAAACTTGGAAAATGAAATCGGACGTGACTCGTCATATAACTCAACTTCCCATACACTGTTCGACGAGCACACCATTAGCAGCAATAACACGCGATCAAGCGACGACGATACCAAAGCATTGCCCGTTCATGGCGTCCAGTTTTTTTTCAAAGAGGTCTTCTTCTATTCACTGCCAACCCAAAGCAAACATATAAAACTAACAAACGATGCCTCAACCCGCTTGCCTCACACGCTTGCCCGACACGAACGGTCTCGCCATCAACAACCTATCGTCGACGTGGACGAAACCGATCGCAACAGCATCGTCAACTCCAGCGAACCGTCCTCATGAATGACACGTGCAGTACACGCACTTCCGGTACCGTGCAAGTAATGGAAACCCAACATTATTTCCTCCCTTACGTACTCTCTCTCTCTCTCTCTCTCTCTTTTTTTTATCACCTGCCGCGGTTTACACGTGCCACGGCGAGGCGTATTCTCCGAATTACCCACCGTCCGACCCTGTTTTTTTCCATGACGCCCCTCGTTGGATGCATCCTCTCGCGGGCATTCAAAGTTTCAACTTATTTTGAACTGCTGGTGAGGGTGTGCCGTCGGATCATATCGTCGGCCCTAATCACGTGGCCACGTTAACTCCCTCGGCTGCGCCCGCACCGACTCCAGGAGCTTTGAATTAAGTGACGAAAAGGCAAGAATACCCTTATGGCGATGGAAATCGCAGTGGCGTTTCCGGAAATCGTGGCAGTTTTGAGCCTTTTTTTATTCGCCCGTTTGTAAGTGGCACCCTGGCGTCGGTTATCCCGTGCTCTCTTTACTTGCCAGTACGGGTCTTCGAACGGGAAACGGGATTCCGCTGGGAAACCGTACCCGGTGGCCTGGGGAGAAGGATTCACTAGTTCTCCCTCTTAAAGAAAACCACCACGCGAAGCGATCGCAATTTCGTGATCCCATCTCGTTTCTTTTCCTCTTTTCTAATTCTTGTTTCCCGTGGCTTTGGCGGGAAAAAACCAAAGGGGCTGCCGCCTGGTCTCCTCCCCCTCTTTTTTTTTTTTCGATTCGTGGCTAGGGTTTTCGAAGGTGTTTGTCGCGTTGCTTCCCCCTTCCTACCGGTCGTCGCCTTCGAATCAGGGCTCTTAGGGTTTCCGGGCGTTCCTCTTAGGGTTCTGCGAAGCAAAGATGAGCTATCGGAAGGGCTCCAAGGTCTGGCTCGAAGACAAGGACTCCGCGTGGGTAGAGGCCGAAGTGATCGATGTGAAGGACAAGCTCGCCACAGTGGTAGAATCAACTCGGAGGAAGAAGGTAGCTCGATCTTTTTTTTTTCTTTCCCGTCAGTCTCTTTTCTTGGTTCTGAAGTTAGTTAAATTTTATTTTTTTTAGTTTTTAGAATTTTGGTTGTTACAATTTCTGCAGCTTCTTTAAATTTGGATTCTTTTTTTTCTTGGTCCTTTCATAGGTTACGGTTGCTTCGGCGAAATTATTGCCTAGGGATGCGGATGGTGATCTCGGAGGGGTCGATGATATGACGAAGCTGACGTATCTTAATGAACCGGGTGTTCTTTACAATCTTTCAAGAAGATACGCACTTAACGAGATATACGTGAGTACTTCTTTTCGAATTTATGCGGTCACTTACTAATTTGTTTGAATGCTCTCTAGATATCTGCCCTATGCATATTTTTCTGGGCAGTAGCAAGTGACATATTGTTTTACTAATTTAACAGTTATCATCGTACTATGATTGACGTGTGAACATGACATTTGTGTTGTGGCCAAGTACTATTAGGTGTTTTTTCTTACTGCATTCCTGGACTTGGTTGCTTGGTCCTACTGCCTTTCTCTAAAACTAACTAGGCTTTTTAGTTAAACTTACAGCTGTATTTTACCTTCTGCTTTTTTCCATGTATAGGTTATAAAAAATATTCCTTTCCATCTAGCATTGTTAGTTTAGTTCTCTGAATATTTCTTCTCGGTGTAATTCAGTAGTCCCGATGTCATATGAACATACAATTATATACTAATATGCAAGAATGTTTGCATTGCAAAAATGAACATTGAACGAAATGCTAAATTATCTGTCTATGATTACTGGGCGTGTGTTGCCTGTGAATAGGATTGAAGGATATAAGACAGATAGAAATATACTAATGTTTTTGAATAGGAAAGAGTCATGACATAGTGTAAACTAGATTGGTCAATAGTGCATTTGCCAATCATATTAAAATTGCTGCAGATCACATTGAGTAGATTTTGTGAAAAAATGTTAAATTGTTGAGACTAATGGTCTGTGGTTAGAAATGGTGATGCTGAAGTCATGACACTTGAAAATATGGGCAAGGAGGGGTGGGCATATGGCATGTAAAGGGAGTTCCTTTATGGAATCATGGTGAAATTCATGCAACATGGACTGCTTTCCTAGGAATAGTAAGAGGCAGTAGAAGAGATAAGAAAAAAGATATTTTGATTTATGAATCAAGCTTAATGTAGCATATGGCACCACAAGACATAATTTCTAGTGGTCTGGAAGGGTCAATGCATGCAGTTCACTTTGCAAGCAAAAACAATTAATCTTGCCACTTCAATTGTGATTGTCTAGATCCATGAAAGACGACCTTCTTATGACACCGACAACTACACCCTTGCATATCGTTTGGAGCTTCCACTTGTTTCTCACCCATGTTGTCTTCCAAGTTCCAAAATTTAGCTGTACCATTGTGAGTTTGAGGCCATCAATTTTCCCTTTAGAGTTGTACCTTTAGAAGTTGTTGAGGATCGGACTTGTGTTCCTTTGGAAATTTGCATAGTTAGAGAAAGATCACAAATTGAGCTGCTTATTTGATCGAGTAATGGTTCACAAAAGAGGCTCTACACACACACACACACATATTTATAATTTTATCTAGGTGATTTTGAAAGAGAGTCATTATTGAGCTGCCTCATAGTGGAAGACTACCTAAACTGAAAGGGACTAGCAACCATTATCACTGTCATTGCCATTGTCTCATGGCCTAAACTCACATTGGTGTCTCATGGTCTTTTTGTGCATGTGGTGATGCTCCAATGATGCATGAACATTTGCAAGCTTGGGATCCTCCTTAACATCATCCTCTCAGCCCTCATACTCATTATAGATTGTTGGCTTGGACATTTGTGTATTTGAATCCTTAGTCTTTATGGCTTTTTGGACCTTATGTCTAACCCGAACCCATCTTATTTCTTGGGGGTCTTTTGTGCATTTGACAACATTTTAAAATTCACCGACTAAATATTGTTTTAATCAGGGGTTGTGATTTCGAATCGTATCGCTCGTACAGGGCGATACATATCGGTCCGCTCGATATAGTCCTATATTGGATAATATGGACCTGTTTGGGCGGCAATGGTCAATTTTGATCGTGATTGTTTGCTATTGGGTGATATCAACTTGGTTGTGGCGAGGGAAGAAGGCAAGAAGCGTCGAGGGAGAAGGAAGAACAAAGAGAAGGCGTTCGAAGAAGAGGGAGAATCGGGAGAACCTCGACGCGTATCGATCCGACGTCGGCCTCCCTCGATGATCCCGATCCAAGAGGTAACGGCGAGGTGACAACTAGAGTTGTGGAGATGCGGTCTCCTTCATCACCTCGTCTGCGATTTTACGGCTTCTTCTTCACCGAAGGTTGGAGAAGTCTATGGCCTTTGCCGCGTTCTTCGCTGAACGCCGTAGATGAGGAGATGAAGGAGATCATGTTCTTCTCCTCGTCTGAGGTGACGAAGAGAAAGAGGAGGAGGCGATGTCGTCAAGGCAGCGTACACCTCTTTTTAGATTTTTTAAATATTTTTAATATTTATATATATTGATTTTTATATTTTTTATGTTATATATATGTATAGATATATAGACGTATTGCTTGGTATGCCCTAGCGTGTTGCTTGGTACACCCGTACCGTACGAAGCTCGGTACATTGGTTCAGTATGAAATTTCAGTCCCTGATTTTAATCATAATTAGTCTCATGACCTTAACGCCATCATTCTCTCAACAGATGCTGTTTGTGCTTGTGGTAATGCTCCAATGATTATTCGTCCACAATGACAAACATAATCATAATATATGCATTATTAACAAATGTGGTTCTCCATGTGCTGGGCATACTACCACGTAGGATCGGTATTGAACTACTTCAGTGTCAATATCTTTCAGCCATTAGTAAACTAATTTAAATACACAAGTACAAATTTACACTTTTAAGTAATGAAATACATCCTTGACCAATGATATATCCTTGTAGATCTAGCCAGATCCAACATGTGCATAGGCTGAATCCATGTGGATCCCAGATATAGACGTACGTTAAATATGCATGGATCTTGGCCCAATCAATGCTGATCATTGGATTCAATCATTACAGTAATGCAGATCTAGGATAAATCCTCATGGATATTGGTCATGTATGAATGATACTTTTGTTGGTTTTGCATTAACCTTCATTAAATCTGAATGGATCTAGTCCAAGTCTGAGGATCATTTCGGATTCACATGATCTAGATCTTGTCCAAATTTGTCGCAGTCTATTTTGGATTCTCGTAGATTTTGCCTGGTTTTGAACCACTTGACTTGCGCTCAAGTAGATCTTTGTACATTTGACCTCATCTTGATATGAAATTAGTTAATATATATGTATACATCTATGGAAAAAGCCAAAACTTATGGTAAGTGTAATTACAAAGCTTCGTTTAGCAGAAAAAAAATCAAATTATTTGAGTTTTAGTTTCAGATTTACCTTATTTTGGAGAGAAATCAGGATGATGTCTTGAGATTTAAGTTAACTTGTTTGAAATCAAAGTTAGATTTATAAAGATGATTATTTGAGAGTAATATTGAGAATTTAAAGTGAAAGAACGGGGGAAAGAGGTTGCTGGTGGTGAAAAGTAGATTAGAGAAGACGAATTGGGTGAGAAAGTGACGACAAGAATAAGAAGAGTAGCTTTCCGCCTAATACAATTTGATACTGGTAAGGCCTGCTTCGTACAATAAACCTGATATCGAACTGTCCAGTTCTGATGCCAGTTTTCTGTAGACAAATACTATTTCAAACTTACCACTGTGGTTGAAATTTAAATCGTCGGTTGTCATGCCAGTTCGACTGAGTCCCGCCCATTTACAGCTTCTGAATAGCCATATTGTTGGTCCAAGCCAACTGACTAGCTTGATTGGCAGTTAGTCCAGCTGAATGGAACTGCATGTGCTGTGGGCTTATCTGGCACTTTAATGTTTAGAGTTCTAGCAGTTCTAATCAAGTTAAGATAGTAGCTATAAAGACTTATTTGAACTCCCGAACTGTAGGGAACAAAAAAGGAAGGGAAGCGAGGACCCGAGATTCTTGTCCTACTATGCCTCTAGGCTGCTAGTGCTTGTGGATCATACAAGGGTTGCTGGTCCTTGTCCGAATACCTTAGTGGATGCTAGTTGTCTGTGATATTCTGGGAAGGTCTTTCTTATTACTGGATGACTTATTTTAGCATATGACTTGATGTGAATGGCTTGTTAGAAAGCATGTGGTAGCAAAAGATATTATAATAAAGTGTGATCCAGTATATCTGTAATATGTGTCTGGTATTTAGAATGATCTATTCAAATGGTCGTATATAGTCTAGTGAATTATTGGGGTGATATGGATGAAAAGATGCATGCATGTCATGTTATACTGATATGCCCTTAATTCTGCATTTGTCTAATCTTCTGCAGTAATGGATAAATGTCACTTACTAGAATGAAAGAAAATAAAGTTAGTATTATAGTTGCTTTCCCTCTTATAATACTTTATATATTATGAACGGTGATTTTTTGACTTTTTTATGGATCATGATAGACATACACAGGAAGCATCTTGATTGCAGTGAATCCATTCACAAAACTACCTCATCTTTATAATGAGCACATGATGGAGCAGTATAAGGGTGCTCGACTTGGGGAGTTGAGTCCTCATGTTTTTGCCGTGGCTGATGCATCTTACAGGTAGGATTTCTAAAACTCTATGGCTAGTCATTAATCGTTTTAGAGATGTCGACTTCCATGTACTGCATGATACTAGTTAACTTAGGTTTCTTATTATAGAGCTATGATGCATGAAGTACGCAGTCAGTCCATCTTGGTTAGTGGGGAAAGTGGAGCAGGGAAGACCGAGACAACGAAGTTGATTATGCAGTATCTAACGTATGTTGGTGGTAGAGCTGCAAATGATGACCGAACAGTTGAACAACAAGTTCTGGAAGTATGTGTTTTTCCACTTGTATCTTGCTTTTCTTCTTTCTTGTAAAATTTTCATCTGCTTCAATCTTATATAGTCTGATGTTTTTGTGAATAAGCAAGTAATTTGAAAATCTTCATTTCTTTGTAGTCAAATCCACTTTTGGAAGCATTTGGTAATGCAAAGACAGTCAGAAATGATAACTCAAGGTGAGTTTTATGTTTTTGTCAATCAATGTCATCCATTTAATTAATCTATCATGTGGGGATCATTTGTAATTTACATGTTAGCGATATGCATATGTACTTCATTGGTTGACTTTTATATACCGATGTCGTGTTTTGTTGATCCAAACATGGATGCTGTGTGAACATTTTGGAACCGGTCACCGGGAGGACCATTTTCAAAATGTTGCTTGAGGTTGGTGTTGAACACATGATTCCATTTGATTTTTGGATTTGATCAAAAAATTTCTAATGAAATTTGTTAGAACTGGTATACTTCATGTTGAATTGATGAATTTTGCTAAATCTTTAAATAACACAGTGCAGTTTCAACACTACTCAATAGAGAAACATTTTGGAGCATGTGGTTTATTACTCTTAAATATTGTTGACAGTAAATCCCGGTGCTTGGTCTTACTAGTAAATACCAGCCCGTATGTACCTGTAAATACTGGTCTGATGTACCTGTCCAACTTGTGTAAACCATGATTGTAACTTTTAGTATATTAAGTCAAACATTTAAAATTTTAACAGCTAAACTCATGTGAGAGTTCTGCAATATATATTTTGTTGTTTACATGCATTAGAAGTACAACTAGTCTAATATATTTTGATATGCTATTGTAATCCCTCAATTTTTTGTGGGAAAGTCACTTTGAACTCACATTGAACATGTTTCATATTCATCTTTAAAATCTGACCTGCAAATTTTTCTGTAGTCGCTTTGGAAAATTTGTTGAGATTCAGTTTGATGCAAGTGGTAGAATATCTGGTGCTGCAATCAGAACTTACCTTTTGGAGAGGTCTCGTGTAGTCAAGATCACAGATCCAGAGAGGAATTATCACTGTTTTTATCAATTATGTGCCTCGCGAAAGGTATACATTTAGTGCTGTGGAATCTGCCATTTGGTCTTCTTATGGTGCCATTTGGCAAATATTTTCCTTCTGTTATAACGATTATTTTTTTAATTTTTTTGCTTGATGCTTGAGATGTTAAATTGCAACCTGATTATTTATGGAGTTGATAATTAATTGCTATCTGACATGGGCTTACTAATGAGAAACTAAAGATAATCCGTGTGGTTAAAAAACATTTAGTTGAAGCGTGATGTGAAATAAATGCAGAATGGTTTTAGAGCAACCATTTTGAGTGAAAGGAGCATAGACCTTGATGAAAAGCTGACAAATGGAAAGGTTGAACAATGGCATGGTGTCACAAACTTTATGGTCGTCTCCTATTTTGTATTTTTCTTTATTATCTTTCTGTATTGTTTAATTTCCTTTTTCCTTATTATGATGAATTTTTATTTTTTTTCTTAATTGATTCCGATCCTCTAATCTGGTTTCATCGATACTGATTGCATGTCTAACTGGATTTTGATTATGCCTCCCATAATTTATCCACACTACTTGCAAGATTTATATCCTTTATCTCAATCAGTTTTACTGTAGATTACTAATCTAAATTGTGGCACAGCTCTTGGGAGCCATCATAAGATTGACTTCTTTTGACTTGTTTCACTCTACGTATGTCAAATATATAGATGTATTTATATTTCCTTAATTTTGATATGTACCTTGATAGTCCATGTTTCATTACGTCAGAAACCTTAAATATGTGGAACAATGATTTTATTTTATGCAAATTCTTGCTTCATTTCCTGTTTCTTTATCAGCAATATGGTGAACTTCGAGATATTTATCAGTAAATCATGTAGGAGACCAGCATCACCATCAATTTATGTTCTGTCAACTTGTTACCTGCCTGCTCATTTGTTTATCATGCTTTTGTTCTTTAGAAATCATATCTGCATTACTGTGGTATGCCTTGCAGTTCTTGCCTGCTTGATGTTAATTTCATGTCTAAATATTTATGCTATATTTAATTTCACTAGTAAATTTAACTGGTTTTCTCTAGCTAATGGATTTGTCTTCTTTATTCCTCTCCCTTTTCAAGGATGCTGACAAATACAAGCTTGGCCATCCAAGCAACTTTCATTACTTGAACCAAAGCAACTCATATGAGTTGGATGGAGTAAGTAATGCAGAAGAATATTTGAAGACAAGGAGGGCAATGGATATAGTTGGGATAAGTGTAGATGATCAGGTTAGATCATAGATATTATTATTTTTATGTTATGCATTTACTACAGTCTATCTTTTCATGTGCCTATATGTGACTAGTCTTGACCGTGCTTTATTCTCTAATACCTAGGAAGCTATATTTCGTACATTAGCTGCTATTCTTCATCTCGGCAATGTTGAGTTTTCACCTGGCAAAGAACATGATTCTTCGACCATTAAGGACTCAATGTCCTACTTTCACCTTCAAACAGCAGCTGATTTATTCATGTAAGTAACTTGATAATCAGAGTTTACTATTTGTTATTCTTATAGAGTGTGAAGTTCCATATGTGTGTGTGTGTGTGTATATAAAACAAGGATTATTGTTCCATACAAAATGGTATAAAACGAATGGTATGTATCAGTTCGGGCGCGGGCCGATATGTAGACTATCCCGTTTCGAGTGGCTTGGTCTAGTTGAATAAAAATAATAAAAAAATAAAATCATGGTGGGGCCCATCTAACTAACAATAGAAAACCTAAAATAATGCGAGCCCTCTTCTCGCATTCAACATTGCTATTGCCATAATCGTTCTGCTGTTGCCGCCACTTCATTGCTGTTGCTTCCGAGTCTATTGCTTCTCTTCCTCTTCCTCCATTTCTTCCTTCTTTTTCTTCCTCCACCATCGCTTCCTCTTTTTCCTTCTCGGTCTGTTGGTTCTCTTCCTCTTCCTCCATTTCTTCCTTTTTCCTCCTCCACCATCTCTTCCTCTTTTTCCTTCTTCCTCTATTCCTATAGTGCCCCTTCCTCTTCTCCCTCTAATTTTCCTCTCTGAAACACTGGGACATATAGGTGTATCATATGTTGGTACACTAATATTGACAGTTATGTACTGATATGATAGATCATCGAAATGGATTTGGTACTCGAAATGGTGATCCTTGATATAACTCTAGATTCATAAGTTGCTATACCAAGCTTGTCCAAGAAGAACAAAAAGAAAACCAATCCAAAGGAAGGAAACAATTGTAGGTTTGATTCAAGGTTCTCAATCTTGGTTCGTACTGATGTACTGAGCCTTGCTTGGTATGGTACACATCGAGGCGTACTGATGGTACGTTGGGGCATACTGATGGTATGCATAAAAAGAGCTGAAAACCTCTAAAATTGCCTAGAGGTAACGGTCTAAAAATATCGGGGTGTATTGATCGGTACACCTCAGTAACAATCGAAGTCTGAGGCGTACTAATCGGTACACTTCGGTAACGGTCGAAATCTGATTCGTAGCGATCGGTATGCAACGAATTTTGATCGTTACTGTCCGGTATAGACCCCGTATTGCTCAATATTGGGTCAAAACACTGGACCGGTCGATAGAGGTCGGTCTGCATACCGATATCCTCTCGGACGATACGTACTGCTCGTACTGGGCAGTACACATCGAAATTGAGAACTCTGGTTTGATTAAAGATTCTAAAGAAAAAAAGGAAGGAAACAAGCTGCACAATTTGCTTGAGCAATGTTTTTGTAGTGGAACAAACTCAGTTTTCTGCCAGGCACTATATGTTCTTATTATTTGAAGTTTGCTAGTCTTTTAACTTCATGAATGGAATTAAATTATCATACTATGATTTAAATGGTAGCAATGCTTGTTCATTTAAAATTGTTGATAGTAAATCATCTAAGCTTAAGAAGCAAAAAATTTTAAAGCCGAAGAGAAAACAAATCCTTAACTAGGTATGTGCCCCCAAAAGATCAAACAATATGAACTAAAGCCAGTTATTTCTGATTAGATTAGATGAGGCTTATTTTTAATTGTCAGTTTTTATTAATTAAAATCTTTACTAGTAAAAATGGTCGTTGCATAAGATTCATAACAAAAAACTGTGCAATATGTGACATATCTACCAATATACATTGCTAGAGAAAGAAATCAGTTGTAATGTAGAACCTTTGGATGGATCCCAAATCTTGGGGCAGTTAAGTAAAACACATAATGTTGCGACAAGATTTTGCTTCATGACATAATGATGATCTGTTTATTTTAAGAAAACTCCTTTCCAACTTAAGCTCTTCTGTTGCTGCTGCTATCATTCTTTTGCATCAAACTAATTGATTCTTGATTGTCCATTTAGTTGAGCTCGTGCTTTTAAGTCATTAATTCTTATTGTGCTTACCAAGAGAATCATTTTGTTTAACATTCTTTGGCAGGTGCAATCCCGACCTTATGATTTCAACATTGTGTACACGTGCAATACAGACCCGTGAAGGAATTATAATTAAAGCACTTGACTGTGCTGCTGCTGCTGCTAATCGTGATGCTTTAGCAAAGACTGTATATTCTCGATTGTTTGACTGGTATGCCCTTCTTTCATTCTTCAACTTATCATCTTATTATAATACATATCACTTGTTATGACCTTAATTTTGCAGGCTTGTTGAAATTATTAACAAGTCTGTTGGACAAGACCTGGATTCTAAGATACAGATTGGAGTCTTGGACATTTATGGCTTTGAGTGCTTCCAAAATAATAGGTGAAGAACTATTCATGTATAACCATACCTGCATTTTATATTTAAATCTTTTATTTATTCATACTACAATATAATTAAATTAATAGCACTGTTCTTTACGGTAATATGTTTTGGTTATGTTAAAGACCATATTGTTTTTATACTTCCAAGTTTGTTGAGATATTTTGTAACTAGAAATACTTTGTTGGTTCATTTTACCCCACTAATTATACTTATCATTGATGTTAGTTTGAACTATGAATAGTTTAGTCACTAGCAGCATGGTTCACTTTGCTAACGGATTATAGCTATAGTATGTTATTGGTTGGAATTTAAATAGCCAAAAAATTGTTGTTTGATTTATTGTATTGATTGAGTTTGATTTGGCAACAGTTTGTGTCGTTCAAACTGAAACTGAAACTAAAACTGAATCAGAATAAATTTTCAGTTGGGCTTGTTGGTTACTGATAGCAAAAAAAAGATTTTCTAGAGGCTGTGGTTCTCCTTGTGATAGTTGCGAGCTCCCACAATCTTGCAAAGTCTGCAAGTGGAAATGTTGTATCCCCCGAGGTTGAGGCCTAATTGTGGTCTCTTGGATGCATTACTGTGAGTAGGAGGGAAAGAGCAAGCAGACGGAGGATATGAAAAAGGTAATGTTTTATTGGTTGGAGTGCTCATGAGGGTGCTGGAGGTGTGGAAGGAATTAACTCAGGTGTTGGTGATGGCAACGTTTTATTTACTGGTCTGTACCGATGTATCAACATTTTGTCGGTACTGGTACGATACTGGTACCGGGGTGGTATTTACAGTGCATACTGCTCGGTATATTAAATATATTATATTATAATATAATATAATATTAAAATATTAAAAACGAAATAAAGGGTTGATGTTGCTTGATCTCCCGTAGGACAAAAGACGCGAGGCGGTGATGGCTCATGGGGACCCGCGGTGAGGGTGCGTGGGCGGCACGTAGGCGAGGACGGCGCGAGGTACTTTTTCTCTTCTTCTTCTTTCTTCTTTTCCTCTTCTTCTTCCCATTTTCTTCTTCAATTGACCGCCGACGGTCGATTTCTTCCTCAATCGACTGCCGGAGGCGGAAATCGACCACCAACAGCCAAAATCGATCGCCAACGGCCGATTTTAGTGATGCCGCCCGGTCTGCATACCGGTCAGCTACCGGATCGGTACGTACCAGGCGGTACGGGGCCTTATCGCTCGGTAAGGAGAACCGTGGGTGATGGCATTCTTGCAGTTATTGGCAAATGTGATGTTGCTGTTGGTGTCCTTGATTTGCAGTCGAGGAAAAAAAAGGATTGGGTTTCAGCAAGGAGAGAGAGATTTGGAGAGTGTTGAAGTTGTAGCAGCAGTGAAGTGTTGGCTCAGCATTCAGTGTGGATAATTAACTAGATCAAATTGGGTCCAACGTGGCCATCAAAATCAAGTTCACATTGGAAACAATTGTCATTTCTCTATCTAGCAATGAATGAAGAGTGTCAAACACCCAAGGTCATGTGGTAGTAAAAGACTAGCCTTTGCTAGCCTTTATTATATAGTGTCATTATGTTCGAAATATCTTTCTGCAAAAGCTATGTTTAATCAGTTGTACAGCTGAATTATTTAACTATTTATCATATCTATTTAGTTTTGTTGAATTTTGATATATATACAATTTAGGAACCAAATGAATTGAATACATTTTCTTAGTTCTTAAACAGAAGCTACCTGACTTTTTATATAGTTCATATATATGTAAATTTCTTCTGGTGTCATCTGTATAGTTGTATAAAGCCAGTCTTGGTCGAGTTCTACTTGGTTTTGATAATTCAAACTGGTCTCACTTGTGCCATGTTTTGATGGATTGTTTTCAGTCTCTGTTAACTATTAATAACATCATCATGTTTGCAGGATGCATCAAGCATTACATCTTGGTCTGATATCGTTGCTGGTTAGCAAGGTTGACACAAGTTAATTATTAGGGTCTTTGAGAGCTCCCTAAAGTTAACAAGTGAATTATTAGTGTTCCTCCAAAGTTGTATCTGTCAAAACAATGAAGTAATTGTTATACCTCATTAATTGCATCGTTTGCTCTTGAAATTTTTAAGAATTAAGAATTGTAGCTCGATAAATTATGCAAAATAGTTTATCTTCAATCTTGAAATTAAGATCTGTAGCTTGTAAATTTCATCCATCACATTCTTTATTAGATGCTATAAGGAATATATGTCATGAACTAAGGTTCTAAATACGGTACCGTATTGGTGTATCGATCAACTGTCGGTACAGTAAGTATCGTCCAAGATTTGCAATTTCAATTTGTACTGTTTGGTACGAACGGTACATATCGATCCACCAGGTTATCGGTACATGGACAACCCACTACTGTGCGGTACCGCCAAAAATCGATGGTCGGCGGTCGATTTCGACCGTCGGCGATCGATTGAGGGAGAAAAAGGGAAGAAGAGGAAGAAGAAGAGGAAAAGAAAAAAAAAGAAGAAGAGGAGAAGAAGCAGTACCTCCTTTATCCATGTCGTCCTCGCCCGCTCGCCGTCGTCGCCTGCGGGTCGCTCGCACGCATCCTCCGCTCTCGCTCACGAGCGCTTTTTCTCCTGCACGGGGAGACGTTTAGAGGAGAAGAAGAAAGAAGTACCTCCTTTATCCGTGTCGTCCTTGCTCTCTCGTCGTTGTCGCCCGTGGGTTGCTCGCGTGTAGCCTCCGCCCTCACTCATGGGCGCTTTTTCTCCTGCGCGAGGAGACGAAACATCTACCCGCACGGGGAGAAAGATCGAGGCAAGGCCACCCTTTTTTTAATATATTAATATATTAATATAATATAATATAGTATAATATTATAAAAATATTATAAAATATTTTAATATACTTGGCAGTTTGCATTGTACGTACTACCGGAACTGAGATAATCTCGGTGCCCTGGTACATACCATTATGTCAAACCTTGGTACCGCTTGTACCGAGCTGTATGGTATGCTATTGCAAACCCTGTCGTGAACATAATATGTTGTATAAACATAGGGTTCAATATTAACCATATTGCTTGCTATGGCCCAGGGCACACTGTCAGTTGCTTATTGTACCGAGATACTGCAGGTTGCTTTACTGTTAGACCCAGTTTATTGGGCAAATAAGTATTTTGTCCGGTTTGATCCATTAGGTCAAGGTGGATTTTGAATGGGTTATGCTTGCATGAAGATTCTTTGTTGAGTATAGTAGATGCATTTTAGCCATTTAAAAGATCAAGTAGACATGTCGTATGCTCTTTTGATTGCACTCTAAAAGTTCCTTAAGCAAAACGTTTGTTGTGATGCAGTGGAAGGTCCTGTTTCATAGAGGTAATCAGAACCGTCCACTTTCAAACATATCTGGTAATCATAATATCGGGAATCTTGCCATTGTCTCCATCCAGAGTAGTAATCATCCATGATTATTGTCAGATTTAAATAATATGACTGCCGGATGACATGGGTTTTTAGGCAGGGTATGGAATTTGTGGAGGCGTACATATGTATATATGTGTGTGTGTGTGTATATATGTGTGTGTGTGTGTACAAAAGCCGTGGATCGGAGGGGTGCTAAGATGTTGGAAGGAACAGTCCAGTGGAAAAAGATAACTAGAGTCAATAATCTAAAATAACCATGTTGTTTTCATTAAGAAAATTACAACTGTATTTACATTCTTTCTCCGAAGACAAACTACCATTAAATGTGACTTAAAAGGACTTTCATTTGCAGTATTTTGAAATAAGAAATGTTTAGTTTTTGGCTTGATCATGCTTTCAAGATTGAATCGTTTTTTGCTGTCAAATATGTTTTGGATGTTCTTGGAAATTTTCTATGGACTTTATTTAGGTTTATGTTTCTTTTTTCAATAGTGCTGTCTGAGTTAAACTCTAGAAATAGTGGTTAGGTGCATTTTTCTGTGAATTGACAGTTCAAAATGTGAGGTTTGTGATGTTGATGCTCAAACATATATATTCCCTTGCAACTTTTGGATGTAAAAAGTGGACGTTATCTTTGAAAAATAAACCATGATCAATTTCCGTGGAAGGCTAGGTGGTTATCTGTAAAGTAAAGCAATTACTTTTTGACTTTTTTCTAATATTATTTATATCCGTATGTGCAGCTATTTTCTTCAGTAACTGATTATATGTTTCTCTCCAGCTTCGAGCAATTCTGCATCAACTTTGCAAACGAAAAGCTTCAACAACATTTTAATGAGGTAAACTGTGAGACTTTTGTGTTTTGGATGCATATGATTCTAGAGTGCTATAAATATAACTTTTTATTTGTTTTCAAATGACATTTCACCTTGCGTGACACTGGTGCTGCAGCATGTTTTCAAAATGGAGCAGGAAGAGTACAGAAATGAGGAAATTAATTGGAGCTATATTGAATTCATAGACAATCAAGATGTTTTGGATTTGATCGAGAAGGTTCTTATTAACTCCTTTCTTTTGTAGAAATTAAGGCATTATGTCCACTTATATTAGTTAACTGTATGATATTTGTGGTCTTGGCGATGTGTATTTAAAATTTATTTGTATCAATATTTGCAATACTATCGTTTGGCATAGGCTACTATATTGGTCCGACAACCTACCGGCATGTGGACCAGGGTAAACCATGTGGTATGTCTAGTACTGGGCTTGTACTGGACTATATTTGCAACTTGGTATGCAGTGGTGTATTGGCACATGGTATGTCGTTATGGTTTGGACCTATACCGATGTACATTTAGAATTTCAGTTCTGGGTCCTTTTCAGTTCAAAATTGTTAAGTGGAAATACACTATCAATGTTTGTAGACATTTTGTATAATTATAGCCACAGAATATCATATCATATTCCATGCAAATGATCCCTTATAACCAATGGGATGCATCATGGTGATGGGTTAGCATAATTATAGCCACAGACTTTCATGCCATATGCCAATCAAATGATCCCGTATAACCAATGGGATACAGCATGGTGATGGTTAATTCCAGATGCCATGACATCAATCTTTATGATGTTTCTCCTGTTCGCTGATGAGATGAACGACTACTATCTATCATTACCTTTTTTTCTCTCTATCATTTCCGTTTTATTTTTCATGACGGTGTGGTGGATATTGCAAGAGCTAATCTGATGATTGCAACAAAAAGGGAGCAATAGCATAATCTTATCCTTGATTGGCATCATAACTTTTATGTTATTTTTTCTCTTTTCCATATTCCCTTCCCTCTTCTCTGTTTTTTTGTCTAGTCAGTGTTATTGCCGTAAATTGCTTAAAAGTCGCCAGCTTCGGTTGTGTCGAGTGGTTCAAGTTGTTTTATATCAATTTGCAATCACACAGCCAAGAATCAGCAGGAATAGTCTTGGACTTTGGTGATGCTGATATGAAATTAGGAGTATTTTGTTGGAATCAGATGCGACCATGAACTATATGATTTGGTTGCACAATGCACCTTGTTGGGAAGTGAGCTGGTTGTTCGGAGGATCAAGCCTTGCTCCATTGACTACTCTAAAGATGAATTTACAGTTCTTAAGATAAAAACCCATGTTGTGACATTTATTGATTATACCATATTCAAAATTAGGTATGACTTGCAGTCATTTCTTGAGATAGTAAGAAAAACTAGTTGAGGCATAGTTGAAACAGATGGTCCAAAATTTTCTAACAAATTTTTGGATCTCCTGTTCTTATTATTCGATAATTTGATATGTAACTTGAGTGTTAATAGTTTGCCTCCATAGCTTGCCTAATCTTGTTATAGTGATCACTGATGTTGTTCTTTTACTTGCTATGTTCTTGTTGTGCAAATGCAGATATTTAATGTTGCCTTGTATTTTTTTTTTTTTTCCAGAAACCCGTTGGAATAATTTCTCTCTTGGATGAAGCTTGGTAACAGATAGCCTTCTTTATTTTGTTTGTCATATAGCTTATTTTTTTTATTTAGGTGTTTAAAGGACTAAAACCCCATCTTCTTTTGTCAGCATGTTCCCACGGTCAACACATGAAACATTTTCTACTAAACTATTTCAGAGTTTCAGATCACATTCCAGATTAGAAAAGGAAAAGTTTTCTGAAACAGATTTCACCATTTTACATTATGCTGGAAAGGTAGGTGCAATACATACACTGTGATTTTTGAGCAATAATGTACCTCATTTCTTGAGCAATATTTTAACTTATATATTTGTGGCTTTTTTCCCTTCCTGCAGGTGACTTATCAGACGAAATCTTTTCTAGATAAAAATCGGGATTACATTGTCATTGAACACTGCAATCTTTTGTCATCTTCAAAATGTCCTTTTGTTTCTGGGCTGTTTGATTCCCTACCAGAGGAGTCCTCGAGATCATCATACAAATTCTCATCTGTCGCCTCCAGATTTAAGGTGTGCTTTTGTCAATCATTTTTCTCTCCTGCTGAATGTGGATTCTTTGGTTTAGAAGATAGCATTATATTAGTTGTGCTTTAGTTTTTTGACAGTGAAAGAAAGATGTAGTTGTACCTACTTGTGCTTGTATTTGTTGATAGAGAGCTAGTTAAGTTGTATGCGATCTAAAGGAACACTTTGTGGGATATCTGTCTAGGAAGCATGGTACCTTGTTGGTAAATGTTATATACCTGGTCAATGATGTGTTATGGGTCTTCTTTGAGTTCATTTACTTTTGACGTCTAATGTGAAAGATCTGCGCCTGATAAGCAACTTGTCAAATTTTCCAAGGACCTGATCCAGTAATGCTTCATTCTGTTATTATTGTAACTAATTATTTTGATTGACATCACTGACTGGTAGGCAAAGTGACATTATCTTTGGTTTGGATTCTTGTTGTGATTTTCTAAAAAACTTAATGTGAGATTAAATATGCAGCTTCAGGCATAATCAGTTTCCAATTACTCAGTCTCCTAAGATTGTAATTTCACATGTAAAAAATAGTTCTAAAAGCTTATATTACCACTTTAGATGGAAGTGACATAGTGAAGACATCAGATAGGCCAAAAAGTTTGGATTTATGACCTTTAACATGCCAGTGCCCACTTCCAGCTTTCTGTTTAAGTATAATTGAACATGCTTTTGGCCTAGGTGATATTGTCACAGTCAGGGTTTGCAATACCCTATCGTACCGCTCGGTATGCTCGGTACATATTGGTCCAATAGAGGACCGGTATGCTTAATAAAGCTCAGTGCCTTGGTATACCATGTGTCGGTATGCTTGGTACAACTCGATATGTATTGTACCGACAGTTGATCGATATGCCGGTACGGTATGAGATTGCGAACCTTGGCCACAGTCTCTATTTTGATGAGCTTATACCAAGCTAGTTCTTTTTACATTTGCACTTATTAAATCTAGTGAACTTTCTCTAATCTGAAGGTTCTCATCTGACAATCAACACTAATTCCTGTAGCATCATGTTGTATTTCTTTTTTCTCTGAAGATATGTTTACTCCCTTTTTACGCACACAACTTAGAGTGCCATGCATGGCCACCCAATTTGAACATGAAAAATCTTGGATGATAGTGGTGCACAACATATTTACTATCTCCGACTCAAAGAAATCATAATATACAGGTCTGGTTTATCTGTCTAATAGAAGTTTTGCATATCATGCAAGTTCTATTTACATGACTCATAAAAGGTCAAATTAATACTCCCTGCCAAATCGTGTTCTGCACCGAGCTATATGTTCATGATAATATTTTTTTCAAACCTATCTACATCGTTGTAATTAATTTCTAGCTTGATATGCACTTTAAAGCTTAAACTCCTTGATTTGGTACTTGTAGCTTCAGCAATAATTGTATTCCTGCAATTCAGCATTGTGTTTGTGTTGGTATTTACATATTTGTTAACAAATCTTTTGTAGCAACAACTTCAATCACTCATGGAAACACTGAACTCAACAGAACCTCATTACATACGTTGTGTAAAGCCAAATTCTTTAAACCGCCCGCAAAAATTTGAGAATCAGAGTGTCCTACATCAATTGCGATGTGGAGTAAGTACCATTTTAGTTCATTTTATATGCCAAATATGTACTAGCATTGAATTATTATAGTACAACCTTTATTGTTATCCATATTCAAGATCTTCTAGTTTGTTTAGGTTTTTCTTTTTCTTTATTTGATTCTTATGTTGGTATAGTGTTCTTTTCTTTTTGTAGAAGTTGTCTAGTTCTCTTGTTACGGATAAATTATTTTGGTTGTACACGTAGGAGTTTTTTTTAAATGTTTCCTAGCATTTATTTTGTGATTGTTTAGGTTGTCTGTTATAGTGTTTTGAATATCGGTCCGTACTAGTGTATTGAGCTCTGCTCTGTATGGTACGTACTAGTATGAATCGTCGGTATGCCAGGATGTACCGATGGTACACCCTAAAACCCCAAAAATACCTCCACCTACCACACCAGGGTGTATTTGTAGGTATGCCTCGATAATGATTGAAATCCGGTATGGTACCGATCAGTATGCCTCGATATTGGCTGGTACCGATCGGTATGGCTTGGTACTGTTCAAAACACTAGTACTACCTGGTAGAGGACGGTCTGCGTATCGGTATCCTCTCGAAGCGATATGTAACACCCAGTACACATCGAAATTGGGAACCTTGGTCTGTTGTTTTTAACTAATTCTAAACTAAAGATAAACACTGTTTTAGTTGCACTAGATTTGATTGTATATAAATCTGAAATTTGTACTATTATGTTATTTTATTGGCAAATACTTACAACAGGATCTTTTTTGTGATGCTTAAATGCTTTGCTTAAATGCTTACTTTTTCACTTCATCTTCTGACATTTCAATAATAGCATTGTTGAATCTATTATTTTTTTAGTATTAAAAGACAAAACCATGTGATCTTTTGGACAAGCATCATTAATATGTCAGCAGGCTGTGTAATATGCAATCTGTGCTGAGCCAGTTGACATGGCTGCTATGTGGCTGAAGCATCGTGGCTGAATAGAAAAGTAATAAATTGAAGCAATCTGAAGGTTATAGTGAAAAAAAAAACTCGCAAACCTCTCTTTTGGCTTCTCGGATGCCCTATTTTGCCTCCTCTTTGATGGACTGGTGGTGATTGATTGACTGAGGTGGATCATGGTGTTGTGTTGTCCCGGAAAGCAATGGGGAATTGCTCCTATTGATTTATATGCTTTTGACCTCTTCCTTGATTGAATCAAGGTTTGCTTTACCGAGCGGTAAGGCCCTGTACCGGGTGGTATGTACCGGTCTACCAACTGATCGGTAGGCGGACTGCTCGCTATCAGGTGGTATCGCCTAAATCGGCTGGCGGTTATCGATTGAGGGAGAAGAGAAAAATACCTCGTGCGTTGCTCTTCACCGGTTGCCTCGCGCGGTCTGTCGGCCGTGCGATTCCTTCTCCCCCCATGAGGAGGAGGATCGAGGCGACGTCGCCAGCTTTTTTTTTATTTTTTTCTAATATATATTATTATATTATATAATATTATATTATAAAAATATTATATTGTATCGGTGGTATGCATTGTGCTTACTGCTCACTACTAGATATCGTATCGTACCGAGATAAACTCGGTAATGCTAGTACGGACCGATACGACGAACCTTGGATTGAATTATAGGCATTATCATTGTTAAAAAGAGTTTGAACCAAGGTCTGCAATACCGAATAGTACTGTCGATACTGGGCAATACGTATTGGTACGTTAATAGATCGGTACGCGGATTGCCTGTTATTGGGTTGTACTGTCGATTGGGGTTGTTTCCGACCTGTTAGCGTCCGAAATAGGTCGGTAATGGTTACTTTTGACGTCGTTGCTCGCTGAAGGGCGGCATCAACCTGGCTGCAATGAGGGAGAAGGAAGAAGAGGGGGAGGAAGGGAGAACATGGAGATCCGACATCCCTCTCCCTCGATGATCCTGATCCATTGCCGCCCTTCCTCGTCGGACGCTGCAGATGTGGAGACTGTGTTCTTCTCCTCGTTTGAGGCGACAAGGAGAAGAATGGGGCAACGTCGTGTCTTTTTAATTTTTTATATTATATATATATATATATATATATATATATATATATATATATATATCACCTCTTATAATTTTTATATTATTTTTATATTATGTATATAAGCGTACTGAGCGGTATGGCAGGGTGTATTGCTCGGTACACTTGTACCATACCATATCGATACGCTAGTACGGTGCGAATTGCAAACCTTGGATTGAAATGCTTTCCTATCGTCCATGTAAAAATGATCATCAATTTAATACTATACTTGCATTTATTCTCGTTCCTCTTCTATCTTTCTGTTATTCCTTTGCTTTCTGATTTAGTATATGGTGTGACCCCAGCATATTACAAACACAAATTTTATGCTGGAATCAGCTGTAATCTGTTGGAATCGGCTACAATCAATTGATCTTAAGACAAAATCGTCCAATCCCAACCAAAATTAATAGCTTGCAGTAAACAAAAAAAAAAAAGATGTAGAGACATGATCTCCTTGTAGATGAACCTCAGTTTGGAGCAACTTTCGGTGAATTAGTTATTCCTGTTGTGCATAAGGGATTGCGTATCGGTATCTTCATATAATCAGGTTTATTTCGTCTTATTCTTATTTATTTTCCTTAAACCTTTGTACTCTGTTGTGCATTTTTCCATTGTACTTGATTTATATTGCTGCATGGCAATTAGTACACCTCATTTAATAATGCAAAACTAATATTTGTGTAATTTTAATTTCATAAACAGTACTTACATCTTGATAAAATAGTTGTTTTGTGTCTTCATATTTTTTATGGGGGGTCAACTATTAAGCGAACTTTGTTTCTTTTAGTGCCTTGGTGAAAACTGAGTTTTTTTATTTGGATACTGTCCACAGGGCTGTCACAGTTGTTATGGCTCACCAACTATCTCTTTGCTTGTCATAGCTGAGCGTCCATATTGCCTCATTATCCATAATATCCACAATATCCTGAGGAGCTTGAATGGATTTATCTCGAATTGATAGTATTAGCTTCCTTGCAAATCTATATAGTTTGGACAAAGAAAATTTATCTTGGTAGATAGACCACTAGTTCAATCTAATTTATTTCCAGAGTGGAAGATTTTTAAGTCATGTTGGAAAATTCGATTTGTATCTTAAAATGTGAGTGGAACCACAATGCATGGAAACAACTGCTTATATATCGAAGTATCGCGCCTGTTCATACATGTCACATTTGCCTACTACTGCTTTATCTTAATTGTCTTCTTATCTTAATTATCCTAATCGTCTGCTTTATCTTAGATATAATTCACTGGTTCAGAATGTTGTCTATCATATCTACTCTTTTATATCCATGTTGTTTTAGTTAGTTCCATCAAGCTATTTTGTCATCATGTATGTTTGTATGCAGGGTGTTCTTGAGGCTGTTCGAATAAGTCTTGCTGGTTATCCAACTCGAAGATTTTATTCGGAATTTATAGACCGATTTGGGCTTTTAGCTCCTGAACTTTTGGATGGAAGGTAGTTGATTTACTGAGCTTATTCTGCTATGACTGGGAGTGGCTGTTGCATTAATTTGAAGTGCTTGCGCTTTTATTATTTGATGTGCTATTTGTCTTGCATCTTAGTTAATTCTTTTCCCAGTTAAATGTAGTTTTCACCTGCTTTTGGATTTGAAGGGTGGACATTCTATGTATCAAAGCCTTATAGCTGCATGTAGTTGTACTTTTCAGGGTTTTCAAAACTGAATCATACTGCCCGATACGGGCGGTATGTACCAGCCTGCCAGCAGACTGGTACGAGACCACTCAATACCATTGATTGAGGCTGTTTCCACCCCGTTACCGCTCGAAACAGATCAGTAACGGTCGATTTCGACTATCGCCGCCCACTACCGGGTGGTATCAACCTTGCTGCGGCCTGGCAGTGGCGAGGGAGAAGGAAAAAGAAAGGGAGAAAAGGAGAAGAAGAGGGAGAATCTCGCGTCTCGATCCGGCATTGCCCTCCCTCGTCAAATGCTGCAAATGAGGAGAAGCCTTGGCAACGTTGCCTCCTTTTCAATTTTTTGTATGTCTTCTCCTCACCCGAGGCGACGAGGAGAAGAGGAGGGGGGTGACATCGCCTCCTTTTTAATTTTATATATACATATATATATATATAGGCATACCATACCGAGGTATGCTGGTATAGTACGAAATTAAGAACCATGGTACTTTGTTTTCAGTTCAGATGACTTCTATTTTCTAAATGGATACACTATAAGATGTGATGGCTATAAGATGATTTAATACATGAGGGTTTGGCACTTTCAAGTGTACGGACATATGGTATGCTGGAATATACCGCAGTACACTGAGGGTAGGGAGAGAGTAGAAGAGTAGGAGGCGGTGGCAGCATAGAAGGATGAGGATAAGAATGAGACGGGTACCACTGGCATGTGGTGTGAGAGGGTGGTTTTCTTCTTTTTTTGGTTTTTTTGTTTTGCGAAGGTGCCAGAGTATTGTATGTGACCAGTTTTAGGGTCAACTTTGGATGGTAAGCACAGTTCACAGTGCTTACCTAGCGGTAAGCCCTGCTGCCACTTGTGGACGTATTCCTTGGTATGTATACTTGCTTAACATGAATAGGCTGAGTGAAACAGTGAAGGTGGGGCTTTGGTATGCTTAATTTGTTTTAATTTACCGTGATTCTCAAGGTTAGTTATTTTATCCTAATTACTTTTGAGGTTTGTGTTGGAATTCAAATTTTGATTAGGTTGGACTGTCAAATCATTTGGATTAATAAGAATTGTTGCTTAGACCCATGCTTGATTGAGGTTATTTTGAACTGATAGGATTGGTTGTATCTGACATTTTATCCACTTCTGACCCATTGTAGTCGGACAATTTTGGCTAACGATTCAGTCCAACAATCAGGTAGTGATTACCAACTAGTAATGAGCGTGTGTGTCAGCATAAAGTATTTCATGCCTATTTTGTGGTTGATTTAGAGTATGTCTGTCATTGATGTAGATAGTCTGTTATGGACGCTTATCAGATTACTGGTGCTTACTGGTGGGCGTTTGCCAGTTCAAGGATAGTTGGGACGGAGGATGTTGAGCCTTGACTGTGAATTCCATGGAGGATGAGATGTAGGCTTACAATCAATTGGGGGATGCCATTCTCCAAGGAGTTCCTCATGGGGATTGCTTTGCCCGACACTTTTGATCTAGTTGCTCATGTGGGAGATTGCACTTGATGACTACCTGGTTGGTGCTTGCATGAGGACTATTTGGGCAACTGTTATGTGGATTGCTTTTTATGTTGGATTGCTATGGTTCACAGTCATGATCATTGACAATATTTATCTAATCTCAAGTTATCTGGATTCACTGACATAAACCAACAAACGAAGGATAAAATTCATTTAGACATTCATACTCTTGAAACCATCTAATGAAGGTTTAAATCAAAGAAGTATATAATTATGATAACATTTAAAAAATTCAAAGAATTCATCTATGGGTTTGTTGTTGTTGTTGTTGTTGTTTTTAAGAATTCAAAGCTTCTAGGCCTTAATGTATGTGGTATACCTTTATTCATAACAATGAAGCATCGGTTCCTACCCTTCTTTGCAAGCTTTGTTATTGAACTTGGTAGTCTACTTTGTAACTGCATGAATTAGAATGTTCAACCAATCATTTTTTTTAGCCTTACTTATCGGTGTAGCTTTAACTATAGTTGCTTTAACTTTTTTTTTTTCCCAAGGGTTCATAGTAACAATATGGTCACATTCCCCAAGTGAAAAGAGAATTTCCTTTTCTGTTTATATTATCATTTTCTCTTTCTCTTTTATTTTATTTTTGTTCCATGGCTTTGGCACTTCTGTGTGGTCTTGTCTTTGTCATGCCATCCACAGAGTAGTGCATGGGTGTGCATCGATATCTCAATCATTCCTCTGTTTCCAGTAGAGAGGAAGCATCATATGAATGGGTGGCTCTATATATGCTGTTCTTTTTCGCATTACTCATTCCATATACAATATTTTTTGTCCATGTGTTGTTCCTTGAAGCTACTTCAAAATAGTTCAAATATATGCCAAATGCATGTTTCTGGCATACAATGCATTTTGTAATGCAAACACTTGCATACTCTTTGAATTTTAGTTTCAAGATACATGGCAGTTATGATTTCATCATAATCTATTGCAAGTATTACTGTATGATGGCATACTAATACCCTTCCAGCACTGTATGATTCTGGGCTAGGCTAGTATGCATGCCTTGTGGATCTTAGCACAAGGTATTTGATTTTTTATTTCCTTTTTAATAATTTTGATCTATGTTTCTTTGTTCCATATATCTGGCAGCTATGATGAAAAGGCATTGACAAGAGGAATTCTTCAAAAGTTGAAGCTTGAAAATTTCCAAGTATTATTATTGCTTATGAATTCTTTTTTATGCTTCTTAAATTCTATTTGCTACTTGCGAAGCATTTATTTGAGTGTAATGGACATGCTTTATTGTTGATTAGTATCTTATGTATGCTATCTATATATTTTTCTTATTGCTCGTATCTTGTAAGACTTTACCTTTTTGGTGATGGTTATGAGTTGAAGTGCTGGGATTCTGGATGAATGGATAGAGAACAGCTGACATAGAGGCATGGTTTGTCGTATTGTAGTGTACCGCTTAGTATGGTGGTATGTACCAGTCCGATAGGGGACCGGTATGGGCAATATATTATCGGTACATTGGTATACCCCACCATATCATATGTTGGTATGTCGATACAACTTGGTATGTATCGTACCAATGGCCCATTGGTACAGACCGGTAAGACGAACCAATGCATAGAAGAACATAATTTGGTGTCACAAAACTAATGACTCATTGTTTAGTCATTGTAGGTTCATATAATAATACCAAAAATGTGTAACTGTATATTATATATGATGGAGAAATGTTATAGTTATAAAAAATCAGGTTAGTCTATTCCATGTTGATACTTCATCTGTTAGGTGTCAGCATGCATGGCTATCTAAATTAGTTTTATATATTAGATGTCACATGCATGACAACTTTAATGGGCTGCTGTCACTTTGAATGACATTTAATAAGAAAGGAAGCTCATCTTACCTACCTATATGTCATAGATGATATTGCTTCTCCATCTACAACACGAATCATTAAAATATAACACTCTTTTGGGTATCTAACTACTTAAAGGTAAGGGTGGAAACAGAGTGATTGAATAATAAGGAACGGATAGAGTAGATGGAGAAAGTGAAAAAGGATTAAGATATGATGAGTAGAAGACCTCCGTATGTCTTGACCAAATAAGATGTGAAATTGTGAATTATATTGCACCATAATTTTGGATTTCACTTATTTTGTATTTTTAAGTGTTTCCTTTTTGAAATACATCTTTGTATTTTTTATATGCAAACCTCTTTTACATATTTACTTAACTATGGCAATTTTGAATGTTCGATATTTTTCAGAGTTGAATTTATTTGTATTTATTTTAGTAATATTAGTTCTAAATATTCTCTCATCATGATAAGTATGTTTGCTATATAATATTATAATTCTGAAATGACATTCTTTCATATTAAGAGTGTTTATTAATAAGGATGGTTTGGTAACAAATTTTCCTATTGATAGCATTGAGAGTATGTTTGTTATGTACTTCTAGATTCCTATATGGTTGTTTAAGTTTAAGAATCATATTGGATTGTTTTTTATTTATGGAATGAGTTTGTTATTTGCATTGAGCTGTATGCTCATGAAAAGTGGTTTAGTTAATTTCTAGATGAGTAAAATGCCATTATCATTATTTTCTGGGTGGTATCAAGAAAGCCCAAATCTGAGTTCCTTAGCATGGCTAACTGATGATCTTTAGTTGTTGTTAACAATCATAATATGTAAAATGAGACATGTCTAATTTTTGTTATGTGTTACTATAGAATGAATCTCTTTTTCTTATGTTTTGTATTCATTATGAATCTGAAATAAGCTTGTGTAAGTATCTTAAATGTGGCAGTTCAGCTCCAGTTCCTGGGAGTTGGAATGTGACAAATAAAACGGCCGAAGCTTGGCCTTAGTGGAATTTCTTGTGATTGCAGAGCCTTAATTCATATTTTATCAGCTCGTAATCTCCTAATAGTGAACCTAGCAGTCTCCAACTTACTAATATGTGTCCAATTTTTCGACTTAGAGAGCATATCACTTTCCACAATAATTATAGCTGTTTAATATAACTATTAATATTCTTATAGACCTATCTGAATTGGTACATATCAAAAATGTCTAAAAAAAAAATGCTAGAATCATGCTGCTAACATGGTTCTCCAAAATTGGTTCTGGAGATAGGGACACAGATCTTTAGATTTTTCCCAATTTCACTAATCTGTCTGTGTTAACATTGAATTTCCAAAACTTGATATGGAGTCTGATTTATAGGGATGCTGGCTCTTTTCAGCATGGTTCTTACTGTCTACATTTTGATAACTTTATTACAAGCTAAGATATCTGAAAACTTGATATGGTTTTTATAGACTATGAGGTGCTGAAGCTTTTCTTACATTTTTATAATATATTGTTTTTAAGTTTCTCTCATCGATTTTCTTGCACTGTAATGGAAATGCAATTTTATAATTCTTAGGTTCTTCCAGTTAGTTGTGCATGGCACAGACTAAGCAAATGTTTTTTGGCTTAGGGAAGGTTGGTACATTCTCAAATATAACATTTAATGGTATTTCCAAATTTTCTGTGTGGATGTTGCTGATCATGTGGTTGTTGAAATATGTGTCTCGTACAGCGGGTCATATATTTGACCTTTAGATTCAGACTTAAGCTTACACTGTGTAACCCTTTGCTACTGCAAGTTTTCTTTTTTAAAAGATCATAACCTTTTTTATTGGTACTATTCAGTATTCGGTATATTCATATCTTTGCGAAAACGGGCTCTCTTTTTTTCAATCTGCTGAACAAATACATTTGTCAACCTTTTAGAATTTTTAGGTTGATGCTTTCCTATAACAGTTGTTTAAAAGTCATATTATTACTATAAAGCTTATTGATGAAGTTCCTATAATATAGTTTAATTATCATCTCCGTCCTGTCTCATGTCATTCGAAATCCATCTTTCGTAGCCTCCTTGACTCCTTTTCGCAAAAAAATATTAATGAAGTTCCTTACCAGCTTGGCAGGAATAAAGTTTTCCTTAGAGTTGGTCAAATTGCAATCTTAGATTTACGGCGTAACGAGGTTTTGGAAAATGCTGCGAAGTTCATTCAGGATCGTTTTAGAACATTTGTGGCTCGTAGGGAGTTTGTTGTGACTCGAGTTGCCGCAATTACTCTCCAAGCATATTGCCGAGGTAATTACATCATTTCTTTATTTTATGTTAGCTGCACAGAATTATGAACTCACTGAATAATTGTGCATCAGTGATCATCATGTTTACTAAATTCTGACTTTTAAATACTGTGCATTGAACATTTGATTCTCCACAACATGTGATTGTTTTATTTTTATGGTATTTGATTATAAACACTGGACATATAGGTTGTACTAGGTTTAAGCCAGGAATCAATCAATTATAACCCAGATCTAAACTAAGAGTTGGACCAATTTTAGTTGTGTGGAAAATTTTACACCTATGATGGTCCATTTTTTCATGATGTCAGTTTAGTTAGATTAGTTGAATGCTGATTGTCGCAGATGACATGCTCCTATTGAAGTAAGATGTCTGGAATTTCTTTTCTATTGTTTTTAGGCTGTTCATCCAGAAGAATGTTTGCAAGTAAAAGACGTATAGCAGCAGCGGTTTCAATTCAAAAACATGTTCGAAGATGGCTGTTACGACGGACTTTCTTGCAAGTTTGTTCAGCAGTTGTAGTAATTCAATCTAGTATTCGGAGTTCCATTGATCAGCAGAGATACATGTCTATTAAGGAGCATAGGGCTGCGGTGCTTATCCAGGTTTTCTTTCTCATCATGCTGATTCTATACCTCATAAAGGGTTTTGACATCTCATTTGTGTTGGCTGATAATATGCTAAATAGTCATTTATTTCCATTCGCCAGTGAATCTTACAACCACAATCTTCTTGGTCAGCCCCTCTTGTATAATTGAATTACGGTTTTTTATAGTTTTTAATACAAGCAGTGGTCTGATGGATACCTTGAATATTTCTTGACTTGGTGCATAATTAAAGAGAATGTAGGTGATCCATTTCATAATTGTTTTTATCGTGATATTATTAATTTTTTTAATTTATAATTTTCAATTTTAAATTTTTATCTAATTATTTCTGTTGATGAATAAATACTTCAGCTTCAGACACCTGCTCGACTAGTGAAATATGACTGGAACTCCTAGATTGTCTGATGACTCCTGTCGAATATTGGCATTCTTGATATTTTCTTCCAGAATAATATCGTGACTTTCTGGAGTTCCACTTCATCCTGGAACTGATCAGAATTTTACAACTTCATGGTTCTTGACCTCTTGTAAATTATTGTTTAGTTATGTTGTGTCTAATGCTTTTAAATTATGTTTTACACATTATCATAGATCAATGTCAGGCTTCTTTTTCTTAGTCTGTTTATACGTGTTGCATCTGCAAATAAGTTTCATCTGCAAGAGCTGATGTTGCCCAACACTCTGAACAGGCATGGTGGAGAATGTTAAAGTCATGCATGGCTTTTCAGGAATACCGAAATGCTGTGGTGTGCATTCAATGTGCTTGGAGATGTAAACTTGCAAAAAGGGAGCTTCGGAGGCTTAAATTGGTACAATCTCTTCCTTTCATTTGGTGATGTAGATGTGACTTAGTTTGTCAAATTTTGGGTATAAGCTGATGTTGCCACTGGGACTGGTTATATATGTAAGTTTGTGCAGTCACCTCAAAATGTCAGCATGTCAGCAATCTTACCATAATATAGGTTCAAATTAACATGTCACTAATAGAGCAACAACCAAAGTGGTTCTTTCCCCAACCATCACAAAGTCAAATATACTGAGTAAAAGTACTGTATTTAGAATGACAAACTTGTTTCCCTGTTTTCTAGAGGGTTCTTAACGATCCTTGGTACTAGTTCCCAGTGAAATTTTGGGAGATGCACTGAAATGCTAATGCTGAATATTTTATGATAATGAAATTGGTGCGAGGAATTGTAAATGTGTGATCCCGAATGACCCCATGCTCAAGCTGTTAACTCAATTTTGTGTGATAACATGTATAGATAGAGAGAGAGATGGTTTCGATGTAGTACCTATGACATTATTTTGGTCTTTAGAATCTGTTGTTTGTACGAGCATTAGAAACTCTAATAAACCTTAATCTTCTGTCATCTTAGCACTACATGTAATTCTGACCTTTTATAGACAAAATAGTTTAGAGAATAGATTCTTGAATTTTGTTGGTTGCACCGTACATATATCCAAGGTTTTCCTTACCGAGCGGTAAGGCCCATGCCGCTCGGTACATACCGATCCGGCAGTTGACCGGTACGTGGACTGGCTGCTATCGTTAAAATCGACCGTCGGCGGTCGATTGAAGGAGAATTCGACCGTCGGCGGTCGATTGAAAGAGAAAATGTTGGTACACCGGTATGGACCGGTATGTAAAACCCAAAATCCATCAGAATCTGCATCTTAGAATGAGTTAATCTTTTTGTACCATTCACAGCTCACAGTTTATTTCAAAGATGTCTAGAATATTCAACATTATTTGACATGTTGGCATGACTTGAATTAGTAAACGTATTACCAATATGATTCTTACTAATATACACAATTAAGATGTTGATCTACATTAACAAAGAAAAAAACAAAAACCTTGGTTGGTTGAGTGGGAGTTGGAACAGGTAGTGAGGGTTGGAGAAAAGAAGAGCCTCTTGTAGGAAATACTATTCATTATTAAAAGATTAGAGTGGCTTAAAATAAATCAAATTGAAATGTCTTTATAGTTATACAATGATGGATATATGTACGGTTATGCATCATGTATCATTGTCATGCTGTCAGTTCTGTTATACATGTCTATCATACATTGTCAATTGAAGGATGCTTGAAAATGGTATTCGGCCAGGAAATAATTCTTGATCAAGAATTGAAAACAAGAATGGAAATGGTATAATTTTCAATTTTTTATAAACCTGACATGTACAAATAAGAGTCAGATGGTGTTTACCTGTAATTTATAAAATCCATTGGCTTTTAACTACGTGCTACAGCATATGGTTATCCGTGTTCTATTCCTCTTTTGCCCTCTTTTCACTTTCACATCTCTTTCTCTCACTTTCTCAAATGTTTATCAATATGCACATTGTAAAAATGTAGTATTGTTTGATAAAAGAGGAATTTAAAGTATTTATTATAGAAAATTGTTAGTATTAGCCTGTGACTTATATATGCTGCAGCATATACTCAACCCTGTTTCATTTCTTTTGCTTTCTTCTTACTTTGCATCTGTTTCTCTAACCATCTCAACTCATTGTATGCATAAATGTTGTAGCAACATTCTTCATTTTGTTGTTCTTCACCAGAACTGCTTAGGTCTTGTATATTTTTCCTTTTTATCCTTCTCTCCTACCTCTCTTCTTTTTATTGTTATTGTCCAATCGGAATCTGTATAAATGGTTCTTTTGTTCCCCAAAAACAAGAAATTGATTGAAATCTGATTGGGCTGGTGGACCAGATGGGAATTGACGAGTATTGCAAACAATGATGGGTTAGAACCATTAGTTTAGAAACACAAAGATGAATAGACATGCATATATCATAATTTTTTCTTTATCATTATTCTTTTTGGTATGTTATCTGTGTTATGGCCGAGCTTAGGGAGCTTATGAGTAGCATATAATCGCACTGATTCCTGGTTGTTGGTGTAGATTTTATTCGTGCATTTATAGTTTTTGGATAACCACACCGAAATCTATCAGAATCTTTCAAGATTGATAAATATTGGAGGAAGCTATTCGCTTAATATATGTCCCATAACTACACCTAACTCAGTTATATTTTCTCTAATGAGGGGCTTGTTTAGATGTTTCCTGCATGAGCTTTTTTGAACTGGATTAGCCAATTCTGTATACAATGTTTTTATGGTAAAGCTAATGATAACCCTTTTCAGATTGCTGTCTTTTTAATGCTGTGTTATTCTTTATAGTGGGTGCAACATTGTTGCTTATTGCTTTCTTTGACTTCTAGTCATACATCAGAAAATTTTCTAATAGTCTTCAATTCTATATATTCTTCTATAAATAATTACTAGTTGGCTTCTTAATTTATCCTGATGCTACTATGTTGTTTATTCTGTATGGACACATAGGTTTGCATATTAGATTTTGCTGTTGCAAATTTACTTACGTTCATCTTAAATTTTGAAGGCTGCAAATGAAGCTGGAGCTTTACGTGAAGCTAAGAGTAAGCTTGAGAAGAGATTGGAAGATCTTTCTTGGCGTTTGGCTTTAGAGAAAAAGCTGCGGGTAAAACCAACATTACAGCTACATTTCTGGGCTATCTTCTTTTTCATTTTCATTTATGCGTGTTTTATTTCAGTGCAGAAGATTTATTGCTATTTAATAGTCTTGTATGATTATATCATGAGTGAATTCTATTGCTTTGGTAGCCTGTAGTAGGTTAATTGGTGGCCCATTGTGTTTTGACATTATTAGAACATGAAATACTTCCAGTAATATGAAAAAAAATTGCTAGATGTATAATGATGTTGTGTCATGTTCTTGTGACATTGACATTTTTGAGAGATTTACAAAACATATGAAACCTGCATTCTTCCTACTGGTTTATCACATTTGAAAATGTGTTGCCAAATCTATGTGATCTTTCTATGAGAAACATAAGATATGTTTCCATTTTCTAGTTGCAAGAACGTAATTGTCAGTCCAATACTGGTTTCAATAACCAGTTGGACCTCTAAGTTACCAGGATATTGGGTGGTATATAAACCTGTATTGCTCGGTTCAAAATAATAATAATAGAATTAAATCTTGGTTCGTATTAACTTAAATGGTCTGTTACTGGTCCTTGGTCATATTTGTAAAAACGTCTATTACGTACTGGCTTAATTGGTATTTGATTTCTTGGATCTGAAAATATGGATGGAGAGAATAAGATGCAGAAATCACAATCTAAAGTAACAATTGAAAGAGGATTGTTGTGGTGATTGTGATGTGTCTGACAAGTTGTACATAGATGACTTGAATTTGTGGACATAAGTGCAGAATATGAGCATTGTTAGGAATGAAGAAATTGTTGATCTTGTAATTGCTGCTGCTGATGTGCTTAAAGGGCATACACATTTTGGATTTTGTTATTTGAAGGGAAACCTGCAGCTGCTTTTCCCTAACTGCAGATGGATATTTCAATTTTAGACTATGGTGCAAATATTATTCTATAGTTGGTGCATTTTTTGTACTTATGTAAGAAAGATTTTGCAACTATTTGTAAGGCTGTCTATTGACCATTTGGTTACCACCTCTTCTGTGTTTTTTTCTTATTTAAGTGGTGTATTGCTTCTATATTTTTCATAAAGTTCCTGCATGAACTTCTCGATTGTAGTTTGCTAGTGAAGAGTCAAAGATGCTGGAAATTTCAAAACTTCAAAAAGTTCTGGATTTAAAGAGTGCTGATCTGGATATGGCAAAGTCGTCTACTGCCACAGAGTGCAACAAGAATGAGATACTTCAGAATCAGTTGAACAGTACTTTGAAGGAAATGGAAGCTATCAAGATTAGCCTCAATGCAATGACAGAACTTAAAAAGGAGAACTTGAACCTGCAGGTTTGGCCATCTTATTTCATGCAAATGACTTACAAGGAAACATCTGATTTGATTGTATTTTTATTGTTCTTAGTTACTTGTATGATCTTTTACTTGTACTGTCCAACCTAAGGTATATGTTGAAGCTAACAATGTTGATAAAATTATGTAATATAAGACACTATTCAGGAGTTTATACCATTAAAAGTTATAACAACTTTACAATCCAGATCACATATAAACGACATTTGATTTCAGTTTTTATGAAGATCCATTAACCTTATTCTAAATTTTTTATATGACCTAAACACTAGACATGCATAATTTCGCACCTACGAGGTTTTTAATTTCGGGTACCAGACCTGTGTTGGTCAATTGGCCCAGTGCAGTCTATTCTGGCATACCGAAATACAAGTACGCTGATACGTACCCCAGCACAAAAGAAGTGGGGAGGGGGAGGGGGAGGGGGAGTGGTGGGAAGAGGTGGACAAAAAGAGGATCGGAGGGAAGCAGTGATAAAGATGAGGATGTGATGAGAAAGCTCGTCTCATGTTAAGGTTGACATATAAATGAAGAAGGTACATGCTGATATTATTTTGTCAAATATGAGCATTGTAACTTTTGTTCCTATAGTTTCTCCCTCTTTTTCTTTTTAAGGTCGTATGTTTTTCTTCCATTTAGTTTGGGTTTTTCTTAGTCCAATTATCAAGTTGATTGAAATGTGCTAAGTTTAGAGAGACGTGTACATTCACTATGCATGCCTTATCTTAGAAATGCTTCATCGAAAAAATACAACATCTGTTTACCGACAAATAATCATTCTAATGTCTTCCTGTTAAATTTAATGTGACTATGACATCCTTATAAATAAGCTTGCATAGGTTAGTTGTTCCATTCTGTCCTCGCTTCAGTATACATCCTCCTTTTTGTCATTGCTTATATTACTGTTTTTTTGTGTTTGTTTTGTTTTGTGTTGCAGAATTCTGTCCAGTCTCTTGCAAAAAAAAATTCGGATTTGGAGAGTAAGCTTCTTAAAGCAAAAAAGTGTCATGATGAAACTCTGGAGAAATTACATGATATGGAAGAAAAATGTCTAGAGCTTCAAGGGAACTTGAACAGGTTTGTTTTATTTCTCGAGTTTGAACTTCAACATCAACCAAAGAACGGAAATTGGAAAATTAACTTGTTGAGAATCTTTGTTATTTATTTCTTTTGAATTAAAGTATATTATACAAATAGCACTCTGATCATGTCAATAGCTTAAGTTGAGTTTCTTTCAGTTAAATGTTTTTAACTTATGGGATAAGATTGACATATTCTGGTCACATGCATATTGATGTTCCTAGTTCTCTGTATGGGCACTGTATACAGACCTTGTGCTTTGTAGTACCATACAAGCACAAAGAATTATGGCCAACATATGAATCTAGGAGGCACTGATGAGTGCTTCTTGCACCTAACTAAAATTAAATGCAATCAAAAGAATCTTTGAAGCTTAATCTGGTGAAGCCCTTTTCTTCAGAAAAATTCTGACAAGGTGCTGTTAAGTGCCCTTTTGCTAAATTCCATTTTGAGCATATATTTAATGGGTTTTTTAGATAATCCAAATTTTTAATATTAGCCACCCATTCTATTCTTGGTATGCTAACTCCTTATGGCAATGACAGTATGCCCAATCGTTCATCTAGTAAAGTACTACAAAAAAAAATTCTTGTGAAACAATATTCTGCTAGTTATATTTTCCATCACACCGTTTTTTTTTTTACCTTATCACAATATTCATCTGATTTCTCAGCTTGGAGGAGAAGCTATCAAGTTTACAAGATGAAAATCATATCCTCAGCCAAAAGACAATAAGCATGTCACCTATGAACAACCTTTCTGGGGTCAAACCTTTATCCGAGGTTCTTATGTTGTTACGAATAGTTTAATTTTGTTGGTTTTTTTTCCATCTTGTAATTAAGTTGCTTTGCAAAGACTATTGACTGAGATGATTTATCCTTTGTCTTTTCTGCAAATATAGAAATACTCGAATGCACTTGCACTATGCAACATTGACCAGACGCCTACATTTGTAAGATTAATTGTCTTGTTGGTTTTTGGCTTTTTCCATTTAACTACTGGGTTTGCAACTAACATTCATTATTCAATGTAGGAGACGCCACCTACAAAATATCTTATTCCTCTTCCTCAAAGCTTGTCGGTATCACGAAGGACAAGGAGAGGTGTTGAGAGACACGAGGTAATTTTTATGTTGCTTTTTATCAGATGTAATCTTGAGTTTGTTCAAGAAGTCCAATTATGTTATTCTTGGCCTTCTAACGATAAATCCATGCTGGGAATTTCATCGTACATGTGTCTAATTTGTTTTCCTAAAATTGTGTGTCTAAATTACATTTCGTCTTACAGTATCTCTTTTTATTTGGAACATCATTTTGTTTTTCTATTCTTTTTGCTGTTTACTGTTTAAAGTGCTGTGATTTTTCCATAAAAATCTTACTTTATGTGAAGTAATACTTTTTTCTTGGTCTCAATCTAAGCAAAATATTTTGCAGGAAAATCATGAACTGCTTTTAAGGTGCATTAAAGAAAACTTAGGGTTTAAGGATGCTAAACCAGTTGCGGCTTGTACCATTTATAAGTGTCTTCTCCATTGGCATGCCTTTGAGGCTGAAAGAACAGCTATTTTTGATTTCATAATTGAGGGAATCAACGATGTTCTAAGGGTTAGAAGTTGATTTTTTTATTTGTATTTCTTGTGAGCTTTACTTCAATTAAAATATAAGAGTTGTTGACTTTTTATTCACATGTTTCAGGTGGACAACGAACATGATAACTTACCTTATTGGTTGTCCAACTCTTCTGCACTTCTCTGCCTCTTGCAGAGGAATCTTCGATCAAATGGTTTCCTTGCAACACCTCAACGTGCTGGATCCTTGGGCCTAAATCGAAGAAATGTGCAAGTTTGTTATCAACAGCAACCTATTTTCTTTTCTGGCTACTGGTTGAATTTTTTTTTTTCTGGATCCTTGGGTCTAAGTCGAAGCCCACGTGGCTGCTGAATCACTGCTTCCTCAAAATTGTTTTATCAAATTGGAGTTTTCTAATCACTACCTACCCAAGAATGGTTGTTTGATATATTTACTGTACAGGTTGCTGCCTAGATAGAGTGGGAGGGTGGGTTTTGCTTGAATGAAAGATTTATTTTTTTCTGTGCTTCAGGAAGGTGGTATGGGATAAACTAGGATATTGATGAATGAAGTTTCATGTCTGGAATCTGACATGGCTAGAAGATGTAGGCTTTATAACATGGTTAGGGATAAGTTACGATATTGGCGAATGAAGCTTCATGTCTGGAATCTTACATGGCTAAAAGATGTAGGCTTCATAGCATGCTTAACTAGGAGTCCTTAAGAGTTGGTGCAGAAGATGTTGTAGAATAAGATATTGATCCAATTCAGAAAGAATGCTTGTCCATTATAAGCTAATTTTAGTACTTTTTAATGTAGGCTTTATTTGAAGGTCCTTAACTTTTTAATGGTCTCTTTTCTTTCTTTGACTATTTGGATAAGTTGTCATATTGGCTAGTAGTAGTATATATGTTTGAGATTTGGCTTTAGCACTTGCCATTAGCCTACAATGCATGTATACTTGATTTTAACACTTGCATTGTGGATTTTTAAATTACTGAACTTCGTTCTTTAGTTCTTAAATTTATATACCCTTGCAGAATCTGAAATCACCTTCAAAGCTTATTGGAGGAGATGATAACCTGGCATATGTGGATGCACGGTATCCAGCTATCCTTTTTAAGCAGCAATTGGCTGCCTGCTTGGAAAAGATTTTCGGGTTGATGAGGGATAACCTGAAGAAGGAGATTTTACCACTTCTCAATCTTTGCATTCAGGTGGCGTGTTGGTTACGTGGTTGTTATTTGTTAAGTTTTCCATACATTGTGATGTTATTCTCACTGATGTTCATGATACTCCTTGATGATATTTGCTCTATCCTGTCTTTATAAAATAAGTAAAATAATAATCAAGTTGACTTAACCTGTAAATATTATTTTTGCTGAGGAATATTATTGTTTCTTTTAAATAATTTGTTGAAGGCTCCAAAGTCTACTCGAGGACCTAGTGTAAGGACATCAAAGTCGCCTGGTGGTGTTGCTCAACCACCGTTGAACACTCACTGGGACCGCATAGTCAGATTCTTGGATACACTTATGGATCGGTTACGTGAAAACTTCGTGAGTTTTTACTGGTTAATTCTTCTATGATTGTTTATTCATTTTACAGTTAATATTCTAGAATGTTGATTTTAACTCTTTTAGTTTGATTTAGATGATGCTGCTCTAGAAAGCCTTCTCTCTTTGTTGGCATGTTATGTTGAAAATATGTTTGATTTGGTTAGAGGAAAATTAGTTCAGTTTAATGTAAAAAGGTGTACACATGAGGATTGTGAAAGAAAGCATGTCAGGATAAGAGAACAATAAATATTTTGATATTTTTGATGTTCAATCAACCCAATCCCAACTTAAGGGCTGGTATTTGTTGCTACCTACCAAATGTTGGTTAACAACATCATTCAAGGGAAGGGTGGTACTTTTCACTGAAATGGACAGAAATACATTTTGTATGATGTTGTCTTGGCATTGTGTCTTGATCTTCATTTTGCATAGCCATTTGGATTAGAAATTTAAAACTTTTGTCAATTTGTAATATTTGGAATAAACTCTTATGTTATTCCTTCGAGTTGCTAGATAGCATCTGGCAATCTGAGGGTGTGTCAATGTGACTAGTGTGTTGTTCTGTTTTATTTTAAGTTCCCTGAAAATAATTATATTTTGTTTCAGAAAAACCTGAAATTTACTTGAAATAAATTATGCACAATAGAGATAGATGAGGCTTCTGCTGCAACAATCTATAATCATATTCTTTCAACTGGCTTCATTTTATGTTGGGTTCACTAACCTTCATCTTTTGTAATTTTTCTCTTTTCCTTCTAAATGCAATTTCCTTATTCATTGTCTAATTTATTTTGTATAACTTTAGTTTGAATTATATTTTTTCCAATTATCACATAGGTACCTTCATTTTTTATACGTAAGCTGATTACACAGCTCTTCTCTTTCATTAATATCCAGCTTTTTAACAGGTAAATGTTTATTTCTTTTGGAGTCACAATTTTTAACTAATATCATGACTTAAAGGCGAGCAATATTATTCTCTATTTGTGAATGCTAGTCTCTTACTACGCCGTGAATGTTGCACATTCTCAAATGGTGAATATGTCAAGTCTGGACTTGCTTTGCTGGAAAAGTGGATTGCAGATGTTACAGAGGAGGTGAATTTATATTTTTTAGTGCTTAGATTTTGAACTAGCACCACATAATATGCTGTATTTTGCAGTATGCAGGGACTTCATGGCATGAGCTAAACTACATCAGGCAAGCTGTTGGATTCCTGGTAAACTTCTGTCAACATGTTTCGAGGTCTTGATAGGAGCTTTCATTTTAAATTCTTTGCTAATCTTAATTAAAAATGATAGATTATACATCAGAAGCGGAAAAAAACTCTTGAAGAGATAAGGCAAGATCTTTGCCCGGTATGATTAAATGTTCATATTAAATTTCTGGAATTATTACTACCTTGATCAATATGTACTGGAAAAGTATATTTTGTGATCATATTGGCAATCATTTAGATTATGTTCTTTTTTCTGAGCTTGATCAGGCATTGAGTTTACGGCAAATTTATCGCATATGCACAATGTACTGGGATGACAAATATAGTACACACAGTGTATCAAATGAGGTCTGTTGCATTGACTCAGTCTCTTTCACTTGATTTATTTTTGTTCCTTGGACTAAAATTTGGTGGGCATACAGGTTGTTGCAACAATGAGAGAGATGGTCAACAGAGACTCTCAGAATCTTGTATCAAATTCATTTTTGTTGGATGATGATCTATGGTATGCTTCTTACAAAGAAAAGAAAAAGAAAAAGCCCTTAAGAGATATAACTCCAGAAATAAAGGGTTCTTTTCATACATTTTTTTATTTAAGTTAAGCATGATGGTTATATTGTTTATTCAACTATAGTACCCCACCACATGTTTTCATATAATAATATCAGTACCTATATTAGAATTTTGTGATACATGCCAGGATAGAAAAACATAGTACACCAACAGAAAAATGCTAAAAGGTATATTGGACCAGCATGTGGTTGGACTGTTATAATATAGTCCATATACTTCAATTTTGAGAATTCTCCACCATTTGAATACCTGTGGTATAGCCCACCTTTGAACTTGATGGTCTTCATATATTCATCTCCTTTTCAAACTCCTTCCCATCATCAAACCTCATGTATTACCTCTATCCTCCCAGCATTTCTGTCCTCTGGTCACTATCAAAACCCTTGATTATCATGTGTCATCTGTTTATTCTTGTGCATTACTGATGAATAATAATTGCCTGACCTGGTAGTGTTTTCATTAGAAAAAACTTCAGGTTCTGACCACTGACATTGTCTTTATTGTATCACGTGTTTTCACTATTTTCATTTTGTTGAGTTCTGTTATTGCCTTTTAGTGATATTCCCAAATATGAGAAAAATGGAATAGCAGTATCCATGATATGATATCTTGAGAGAATACTGATTGAGTGTGCATCTATCTACCACATTACCTCATCCATGAAATATCTGTCATACTTAAAAAAAAAAAACTTTTTCCTAGTTTATGTCTTTATAGCAGAACCATGTTTTGGAACTGCATATATATGAGTTCTCAAAGATTTTGTAGGATAACTTTATGCGTTAAATGCACTGGATGAATCTGCCCATTCTTTTTTGTGTGTTGGTCTTGTAAAATTTCAATTGTGTTATTGTCAAAGTTCGTGATACCATCTGGTTCACTTTTGGTATGGATGGTATTTACTGGGCCGACAACCTATCAACAGACCAGGGTAAGCCTGGCACTTCAAGCCTGGTATAAGGTGTACCTTATGGGTTTGTTCTATCTGGTATAGACTTTGTAGCACCTGGTACAAGGATTGAACCCTAAAACAGGATTAAATTTTTTTATTTTTCAACCTTTTCTCTGTTATTTCTGAAACTCAGTGCAGTACTGGCGTGTTGGTACACGGTATGCTGGTGTAGCCCAAATCCATATAGATTCAATCCTAGACTAACACAGGTTCAGTAGCCGAAATCACAAACACTGGTTGTAGTAATACCTCAAATTATCTGAACAAAAGGTTTACATTTTGGTTATCTCAAATATTTTGGTTATCTCTAATTTAGTGCAGACGCTTTGAAAAATAAAAGGTTTACATTTGTACTAGCCCAATAAACTGAAATCTTAAGTTACATTTCTCTTATAGAAAGTTTTTTGAGTGTTCGTATAAATAGGTTCTATTGAATAGATATACCTGTCAGTCATTGTCACAATCTCTGTTTTCCTTAATGCAGCATTCCATTCTCAACGGAAGATATATCGAAGGCCATTCCTGCTATGGACCCTACAGATGTTGAACTTCCACAATCCCTTCAGCAGCTTCCGTCTGTGCAGGCCCTATTTCAGCTCTCCAAGGTGCCACTACCTTAGTTGAAGAACAAATGAAGCTTAGTTGTTGCTGAGAAGAATATTTTGTACATAGAGACATGCCATCCACTTTAAGTTGATTCAGGCAAGTGCGTTGTTCTGCGCACCAGAAAGAAGCACCATCAGACAGCTTTGATGACCCCAGCGATGGGAAGAGAGCCCCAGCAGCAGCAATGTGAATATTTGGTCACTACAACAAGCACTTGGGAGGAGGTTTCAGTTGAATTCAAATGAAGATGCAAAATGGCATTCAGTTGTCTATGCCCTGTAAAATATTCTCATGGCTGTGGCATTGTTATAACACAAAGTGATGGTCCTTTTTTCATTTTTGTTGTGTCCATGCCATTTCTGTTTATCAGAAATCAAGTGTTACCGCTCAGCATTGTGATAGAACTAGGTTTATTTATACTATAAAAGTCTTGATTTTTTTAGTAGTTTGAATACTATTTGTCCTTCAGATATTACTTGATCATTTCTCCAGGTATTGTTACAAGATCAATTTTATATGATTCAGTTAATTCTCTCTAAGTATTACAACATCAGTGCCATGTGTGTATCCATGTCAGTGGTGTTCATCATCATATGGTTATTTATTTCATCAGGTGTGCTGCGAAAAGAATGTATGTTTTGCGTAGCCCCAAATTGATGACGACACCAACAAATGATTGTTTCGATCGTACATCCTCGGTACGATTCAAGGCCACAAGTATAAAAGCCACCTTTAGGAACATTAATGGGGGATGGATTCATAAGGCTTCGTTGGGTTCTCAGGGCTCTGGTCCTGACTAACTTAAGCTTTAAAGGTGTCCAGTAGGGATCCCTCTGCCCGACTCTAACCTTTGTGCAGGGTGTGAGCGATCTAGAGGTGGAAGAGATCAGAGGAACAGACGGGCTACCCTACAGTCAGACCCCCGTAAGTACTTATCGCCAGCTCAACAGAACTGTTGGCTGTCTTGCATACTTGAACTGGATCGAGTCTTGCTGACACTTCAACCATGGCATAAAGATGGTAATACTTTTTACGCTAGAAGGAGGGCTGATATCGTAAGAACGTCGATAGCCAAGCAACATCGGGGAGCACCTCAGGGAGGAAACCCATATAGGAATGCTCTGCCTTAGGATGGGAATGCTTCGTCCCAAACCTCGAGCTGGTATTGGAGATTATTTAATGGCCCGGGGCTCTCACCCCCGGGGGAGGTACGGGACATCATGGTGTTTCGCCAGAAGCGTATCTTAGCCTCACACAACAAGTCCAAGCTTTGATCGAAATGATACAATCCATCATTCTCTTCATCCCACAAGCAAGTCTCCTCCACCAATTCGCTCATCAGATAGCACCACTGCAACCACCATTACTGGCATCCCAACCGACTCTTTTCCAAGCACCTCTGAACCCCCCGTGTCCGATAGGCAAGCCTGAGATGGCTACTCGTCAAACAAAGAATCATCTGGAGGCAGTTGACTCACACCCGAGCATAGGACTTCGATGGCCCTGATGGCTCCCGTGGGCCATCCCGAGCTGGATACTTTGTCATCAAACTCATTCTGGGCCCAACTACGCCAAGTCAACTATCGCTTGGAAAAAGTACAGAGAGAGTTCCACAAGTCAAAGGAATAATGAGGGGAAGGCTCCCTCGAGGGATCCCCTTTCGTCCAAGAAATCCAAGACAAATCGATCCCCTCCAGCTTCCGTCTATTGATGCTATAGGCTTATAATGGAAGCTTCAACCTGACAGAGCATGTTGTGACCTTTCGAGCCCGTATGGCTCTGTACGACATGCCCAACACCTTAATGTGACGAGCTTTTCCCACCACCCTCTGAGGTCAAAGGAAGAATGAGGGAAGCCTCCCTCGGGGGATCCCCTTTCATCCAGGAAATCCAAGATAAATCGATCCCCTCCAGCTTTCATCTGCTAATGCTAGAGGCCTATGACGGAAGCTTCGACTTGGCAGAGCATGTTGCCACCTTTCGAGCCCATATGGCTTTGTAGAGCATGCCCAATGCCTTGATGTGCCGAGCATTTCCCGCCACCCTCCAAGGTCAAAGGAAGAATGAGCGGAAGGCTCCCTTGAGGGGGGATCCCCTTTCGTCCAAGAAATCCAAGACAAACTGATCCCCTCTAGCTTCCATTTGTCGACGCTAGAGGCCGATGATGGAAGCTTTGACCTAGCGGAGCATTTCATCGCCTTTCAAGCCCATATGGCTCTATATGACATGCCCAACGCCTTGATGTGCTGAGCTTTTTCCACCACCCTCCGAGGTCCTGCCCGAATGTGGTACAGTTGATTGAAGCCTTTTTCGGTCTCGTCCTTTGGCAAACTAGCAAGGGAGTTCAAGTTTAACTTTTTGGCTAGTGCTAGCTCGAAGCCATCCATAATCACGCTCCTAAACCTAAGTCAGAAGGACGATGAGCCCCTCTCTCATTTCATCTTTTGCTTCGTTACAAAGATCAGGGTAGTCTCAATGCTCATCCTTATTTAATCATGCAAGCATTCTTAATGGAACTATAGTCGTTCAGGTTCTCCTATTGTTGATTGAAAGGCCATCGATGATCATGCTAGAGATACTCCAACACACCAACTAGTACATCACCATCGAGGGATTGGTGGCAGGGAAGCAAGAAGATCACAAGAGGTCTCATGCAAAGTATTGTCATTTCCACTAAGACTACGTTCATGACACGGAGGAATGTCATGGCCTTAAAAACCAGATCGAGTAGCCTTCCTCATGCCACCATGGTCCGATAGAGAAGTAGATCGACGTCATCGTTGGTGGATCGATCTTCGATGGAGATAGTGCATCGGGTTGGAAGGCTTATGCCCATGTTGTCATGGAGAAGCGCCCCAAGAAAAAAAATGAGCCAAATATCACCTTAGAGACAGGGGAAATTGAGTATTCTAACCATGATGACGCTTTGGTAGTCTCAATCTGCATCACCAAGGGTCATGATTGACACTTGGAGCTCGGCTAACAACTTGTACTTCGGTGCCTTCCAAAAGCTTAAGTTAACCATTGTCAACCTACCACCAACAAACTCCACCCTCACTAAGTTTATAGGTGACTCTGTCACCCCTCTCGGGATGATCATTTTACTCATCACCATCGAGTAAGAGCCTAGGTCAAAGATCATGATGGTCATCTTCATAGTGATCAACCACCCGTCGGTATACAATGTCATCCTCGACCAGCCAATCCTTAATAACTTGAGGGCAATCATCTCCACTTGTCATCGAGTGATAAAGTTTCTGACCTAAGCTGGGATCGGAGAGGTAAGAAGCGACCATCAAGAGTCCGTGCAATGTTACCTAACTATTGTCACATTAGCAAAGAAGTTAAAGCTAAACCAATCGACCATGGAGAAGGCCGAGCAGCCGCAACCACTTTCCAACCAACCTTTGATCGACCCTCGAGAGTCATCTGAGAACCTATGCCAACCATAGCCTGTAGAGAGGGTAGTAGAAGCCCCCCTTGACAAGCACCGACTTGATCGGGTCCAAGCTCCTAGAGAAGGGCCAGGTTTAGCTTATTAATTTTCTAATGAAGAATGCCGACGTTTTCGTATGATCACCCAAGGACATGTTGGGCATCAATCCGGAGTTATGCAACATCATCTTAACATCCTCTCCGAAGCATAGCCGGTGAAGCAAAGGTCTCAGAAATTTGCCACTGATCGATAAAAGGCGATTAGCAACTAAGTGGATCATCTGATGGAAGTAGTGTTCATAACCTATCCAAGTACCCTTAATGGCTCTCCATTGTAGTCTTTGTCAAAAAATCTAATGAAAGCTAGAGGGTATGCATTGATTACACTAATCTTAACCGAGCATATCTGAAGGATTTCCCACTCACGAGGATAGAGGAGTTCCTCATATTTATGGATGTCTTCTTCGGTTATAACTAGATTTGCATGACTCCCAAGGACCAAGAGCACACCACCTTCATCACTGATAGAGAAGTTTACTATTACAAGGCTATGTCATTCCATCTGAAGAACACTAGGTAATGTACCATAGGATGGTAAACCAAATGTTCAAGCATCAAGTTGATAAGAATATGGAGATATATGTTAATGTCATGATTGTGAAAAGCAAGGTTACTGAGACTCACTTGGAGGACCTCACTGAGACATTCTTAACCCTTAGAAAATTCAGAATGCACCTCAACCCCACGAAATGCATATTCAAGGTCAGTTCGGGTAAGATTCTCTACTTCATCATTCACCAAAGGGGGATAGATGAGAAGCTTTAAGTTATCACCGAGATGCAACCTCCCCGAACAATCAAAGAGACACAATGACTCACATGAAGGTTAGCCACCATCAAATGATTTTTACCTCAGTCTGGGACAAATGCCTCTTATTATTTTGTGCACTTAAACATGCCAAAGATTTCCAGTGGGACCTTGAGTGCTAGGAAGCCTTTGAGAAGTTGAAGGAGTACCCTATTCGACTATTGCAACTCACCTTAGCATGCTCAAAAAATCACTTAGCCTCTAGTTGGTTGCCTTTTAGCACGCAACCAGCTTGATTTTGGTCCGGGAAGGATTATACATATAATGACCCATCTACTATTCCAGCCACATCCTATACGGGCTTGAGGAATGACATCTCCTAATCTAAAAGCTCATGATAGCCTTAATCTAAGCAGCTAGGAAGTTGCACCCCAATTTTCAAGCCCACACCATAAGGGTGGTTATAGACCAGCCTCTTCGCCAGATTCTTTCTAACTTTGATGCATTAGGCCAAATGCTATAGTGGTCGATCTAACTAGGGGAACTTGATATTCAGTACATCCCAAGGACAACCATTAAATCACAAGTTCTTGCAGTATTCATTTCTAAATTGACCCTTACCTTAACAATACTCTTAGAACTACGATGCAAGATTGGATCCTATTCATCAAGTGCAGCCAATGTCGAAAGAGGAGAGGCAGGCCTTGTCTTAAGGGACCTGATGACCAGTTATACAAGCATGCACTCCGCTTCAAGTTCAAAGACACTAACAATGAGGTCGAGTATGAAGCCTTGTTGTACGAGCTACGCTTGATATCAGAACTAAATGTAAAGGAGCTCAGGGTCTTCAGCGACTCCCAGTTGGTGGTCGGCTAAATCAACAAAGATTATGAGGCTCATGACCAGACCATGACGAAGTACATGACTGAGGTATGATGTATAATTAATAATTTACAATGTTTTTCCCTAGCTAAGGTCCCCTGAGTGAAAAATGTGTAGGTCAATGCACTAGCCAAGATGACCTTAGCGCGAGGAGTTGGGGATTGCTCGTCGACTATCCATTGCGAGCCAAGACATAGCTATTGCCAAAGTCATGCCTAATTGGATAGAGGAGATCCTCAGATACAAGAGAGATGGGACGCTACTGAGTGACCTCGTAGCTCGATGATTGAAGCACACATAGGCCAAGTATTGTGAAGTCAGCGGGCTACTACACCATAGGTCATTCAACCTACCCCTCCTTTAGTGCTTCGAACCCACGGAAGCAGAAGTTGTGCTAGTCGAGATCCATGAAGACATCTGGAGAACACATCGGTGACCGAACCCTAGCATTCAAAACCCCTAGGCAAGATTATTATTGGCCGACTATTCATCAGGATGCCTTGGCATATGTGAAGTGATGCTTGCAGTGCTAAAGGTATGCTCAGGTGCAATAACAACTAGCAATCCCTTTAACATTGATCGATTGTGTGTGACCTTTTGCACAATAAGGGATGGACCTTCTCGACCCTTTTCCCTTAGACTCAGCATAGCGAAGGTTTATCATAGTCATCATAGATTATTTCACCAAGTGGGTTAAAGCCGAACCCTTGGCATCCATAGTGGAGAAGCAAGTTGAGAAGTTTGTATATAAAAGCAACATCACTCGGTTTGGTATTTCAAAAGCCATCATCACTAACAACAAAACACAGTTCAACAATGCGAGATTCAAGGAGTTTTGTATGTTCTAAGGAATCTATCTAAGATTCAACTCGGTAGCACATCCTCAAATCAATGGCCTGGCCTAGGTGACCAATCGGATGATACTTGAAGCTTCAAGGGACATGAATTGATGAGCTCCCGAGTATCTTGTGGGCATCCCGAACCAACGTAAAGATCGCTACGGACGAATCCCCTTACAGCTTAGCGTTCAAAACTGAGATAGTGTTGCCACCCGAGATGGTCTTCCCAATCCTCCAAGTTGAGAACTACGAAGAAAACATTTCGGGGGAGGAGCTCCAAGCGAATCTCGGCCATGTTGGAGAACGAAGGGCCAAAGCACACTAGAGGGCCCTTTCATATAAAAATGTCATAGCAAGACTTTACAACTAAAAAGTCCACCCCAACAAATCAAGGTCGGGGACTTAGGAGGGACCCTATCGGGTCACTGACGTGATCTGTGACAAAACCTATCACCTGGCTACTCAAGGAGTCTGACTCCCTCAAACATGGTATGTTTCCAACCTAAGGAAGTTCTACATCTGAGCCAAGACTCCAACTCCAATTAGAAGTAAATTGAGATTATTAAATAGAGATCTAATAATCTAAGAGGTATAAATAACTAGATAGATATTCAATACCCACTAAGGTAGGATCCATTAGGGTTTTATGTAACTCTCAATAAATATGAGGTAGGGGCTGCAATAGGGTGATAAGTTACATCTTTTGTCGCCTCTTTCTATTCTCCTCCCTCTCATCTCTTCTCAACCGACTAACCTTCTCCCTGCTACGTGAGAATAGTGAAGAAGAAAGGAGTTTTTTTTTCTATATTCGTTTGTAAGATGGTATATAAAAATTACGAAGGAGGTGCATAAAAATTGTAAGGATTTGGCTATGATTTGAGGAGCATCGTTGTATCGATCCACTATATGGATACTATTAGAGAGAAGGATATCTGACCTCCTTCATCTCTTCTATTGAATTTGGAAGTTTCAGGGATATATGATCTCCCTAAGTAATATATCTCACATGATCTATAGTTTTTGGCTTTGTAATTTTTTTGTGCACTAATCATCACATGAAAACATTATAAATGTGGGAAACATTTTGTTTCATTTTTTTCATGATGCATGTGATGCTCTCATGGTTTTCCAATAGTCTCGGCTAATCTATTGCTAACTTAGTCTCGACCAGTCTATTATCGACCTAGTCTCAGCTAGTCTATTGCTGACCTAGTCTCGGCCAACTCATCACCTCAGCCAATCTATTATCGACCTAGTGTAGGCCAATCTACTACCGACCTAATCTTGGCCAATCTATCTCTAACCTAGTCTCAGTCAATCCATCGTCGACCTAGTCTCGGTCAGTCTATTTCCAATATAGTCTCGGCCAGCTCATTGTTGACCTAGCCTTAGCCAGTCCATTATCAACCTAGTCTCGGCCAATTTATTGCCAACCTGGTCTCGACTAGTTTGTTGTCGACTTAGTTTTAGCAAGCTCATTATCGACCAAGTCTCGATCGATCTATTGTCGAGTACTCCCGACCAGTTCAACACTATGGCATAATTCAATGGGAACAATGCTCAAGTCTCCCTCGTTACATGGAACCAAGCATACCTCAATGAAATTTGTTCTATCAGTGAGACCAATGAACACGCTAGCTTGGACTTGGAGTCACACCTCTCGATTCTCCCAAGACACAACTCCTTTAGGGAGCAGAGAATGATATGACTAGCACCAAATTCCATAGGGCCCCCGAACTGTGATAGAAGACCTAGTTGGGCACTCCGAGCCAACTTAGCACTACGAATCCGGGATGAGTCAATAATCTGTCCTCCACATCTGTGGCCTATTAACAAGTATGGGGCAACACAACCTCATATCACGTACTCGAGAAGCAAGGAGCAGCATCACACTGTCTAGGTAGCATCTGTGCCCAGTGTATAGGCTGACCACTGAGTCACCAGTGCACATTAAACGCCTACATACGTTAACATCGATGATCATTAAATAACTATATACGTCGATCGAATGCTACAAATATAAAAGCCACCCTCATGAATAGTCTTAGGGGACAGACTCTCCACACTTCCATATTATAGTTCTCTACCCTTTGAGACTCCCTCAGGTTCTCAGGGCTCCAGCCTTGACTAACTTAAGCTTCAAAGAGGTCAAGTTGGGATCTCTCCGCCCGACTCTGACCTTTGTGCAGGGTGCGAGCGGTCTCAAAGTGGAAGAGATCGGGGGAACGGACGGGCAACCCTATGGTCGAACCCTGTGCTAGTACTTATTCGCTAGCTCGATAGAACTGTTGGCAGTCTTGCATACTAAGATTGGACCAAGTCATGTCGACACCTCAGCCACGGCATAAAGATGGTAATAGTCCCTTTATCAATTGTCTCGATATAATGAGTATTGCCCCATATGAATAGGAAAATTTATGAACAACATAATCTTGCTCTTGCCTCTCCAAGTGATGTTCTTGACTTTCATCCAAGCTCCACGAAATGGGTAATTCCGCTTCATATTTTATCTTCTAGGCGATGATGCGGCCCAAGTTGTTTATTAAGTCTAACCCAATTTGATTGAGTCTGATTCGATCTGTAATGTGATGATGGTGGCTCTTGCATCCAATGTTGAGCTTAAAGTTCTCATTAACTCAGTGTGTGTATTTGCCTTTTGCATTACCTTCAATCGTTGCGTAATTTAATCTACCTACTCATTATCTTATATTCTTATATAAGATGTCATTATCTCAAACAAGATGTTTTAGCGATTCATCATCCCCTACATGATTCTAACCTCCTTAGAGTTTTCAAAATATATGTTTTAAGGTATCTCCTTGAACTATGAATTAACTTGTGAAAAATTTAAGATTTATCCTTACGAAACTTGTTTGATTGGATCAACTCCCCTCCTCATATATGTTTTTTATGCAAAAGATAAAATTTTTATGATCCATGATGTCAAGTCTTGATTACCTTAGGATAGCCATAGATAGTTTGTCATAGAAACAAATTCTACTAGCTGTCAATTATCTCACGTCTTCTAGTTTTTGTATAAACTCCCTTAGCGTAGATCAATCATTCACTTACTTGCTTTGCATGGTCTCCTTTATTTACCAAATGCTATCACTTGTATTGGGAACCATTAATATAGATTGATAATGTTAAGTTATAGTTTGAATTTAACTATCCAATCTTTATGTGTACATGCATTCTTTTCGATTTATTTGTCTTTGTGTTGTCTTTTGCGTAAATGATTTGTCATTCCTCTAAACATAATCATACATATGAATTGCTCCAGTGTAGTCTTGCTAGGTCTCCTAAAATTATTTATGAATATAATTATCCACTCTAATACTAATTTTATAGAAGCTATGGGACACCCTTATGATATTTATGTATGAAGAGTAAACCTCCCTTTGACCTTATACTGTTGAGTAGAGATTTGTAAGGAAAAGAAACGACTTAATGAAAACAAATGTGATCAAACTGCTATTATCACAGACTTGTAAGGAAAAGAAATGACTTAATGAAAATGAATGTATGATCAAACAGCTACTGTCACTCCATTAAGGTGTAACTTCAGGGATCGCATAAATAGATATCTAAGCAAATACTCTATATAGGCACTATAAAATATAAAGATGGATTTTATAAGCTCTAAAGAACACATGATAAAAAGAAAGATTTAAGACAATCTAACTTGTACAAAATCACTATGCATAAGTGCTCTTGCGATACCACTAGATGCTCCATGTTTCATACGGCATCTCCACCTTAAAAAAAGTCTCAATCAATTGTAGGCTAAAGGCTCCATTTTAGATAGTTTTGTCTTCATGCAACAAGGGAGCTACGATAAAAATTACAAACAATTAAAAAACTTAATTAAAATAAAGTTATCAACTCTACTATAAATTCTTTACATACCGAGGCATGAATAAATCACAAACATTATATCAAATACCTTCATAATCAGTACTGTAAAAATATATATATATATATATTTTTTCTCCTACCTTTCATTATAAAAATATATATATAGACAAAAGACAATCAACCTCTACCATGGAAATGCCCATGTCAAGCATCAAAACCTTTTCAAACATTTTAAATTTACAAGAGAACAAGGAAGCATATACCTATATGTGATGGGAGCAGTGAGTGATCTAAGGAACACAGAAGACACTAGAGAAGAAACACCCAAACATCACAAAAAACAACGACACATGACCATCTCACAGCCAGGCCAGTGAATTATACCCCATTTGTATTCTTTAATGTCAATTAATTAGTCTCATCCTATACACACAGTCCGAGGAAAAGATTCTTCCTTGTAGGATTATGTTAAAAAAAAAAGACAAAGCTACATGCACATAAATAATATGAATAGACTCTCGAGATGTTGTTTGGATTAAAAACGCCGTGAGGCACAAACAAGAACATAAGCAGCAATCACATCAGAGATATGAAATGTTTTGGAGCATAGCGAGTAGTTGTACATTGTCCTGAGAGCATGTAGAGCAATCACCCTTTTTTTTACCTTAAGCTCATCGGTTACTCCTCTTTCCAGAACACCATGCACGGAGACATATGAGACCATCGACGCTACAACATGCCGGTGTCGGCAGATATGTTAAAATTCTTTGGTTGGAACGAAATCATTTGGAGAAATGATTGAAATTTTAAGGATACAATCAGGATCTTAATTATTATATAAACATTTTATTTATATAAAGGTATAGAGAGAGAGAGAGAGAGAGAGAGTCATATTATTTTTTGTGAGGCTTCGGAATCGATGTAAATTATATAAGGAAAAAGAGTCATATTATTTGTATCTTGGATTTTTCTCTTTCTTATTATTATTATTTATTATCGATTCTCTCGATTCGTACCCTCCTCCCTTCTTCCATTAGGGGAAAAAAAAAAAACCCCAATATATTTGCTGCTTGTTCTTCACGTTCGAAGACTTCTTTCCTTGCCAACTTGTACTCGATGTGGTCCTTACATCATGCAAATCATGATCGGTAGGTCCCATTTTAGTAATAAGAAAAAGGTGAAATTTACAAAAGCTCCTTTTTGAAGAAAAAAAGAAAAAAAATAAATTTGTAAAGAACGCGACAACTTTGACGCCTTTTCTACGCGCATGTGACTGTGGTCTCTGTTGAGTCCGCTTGTTCATCATCGAGTGGAGAAGCAACACGGAAGCCACGTCGCCCTCGAGAGGCTCTCCCATTATTATATCTTTCGTTAGGAAGACATTTAGCGAAGCTTAGAGAATTCATGAACATTAACCTATCAGATGTGATCTACGTGGCAAAAAGAAAAAAAAAATTAAGTGGATCGCAATCTTCCTATTATTTGAAGTCGGATATATGAATTAGGAGCATTTAAATATTTATTCATAGTTTTTAATATAATTCTTTCATGCCTCTTCTTATCTCTACTCATACTATTAATATTAATTATTTTAAAATTTTTAATTATGATATCTAATGTGTTAAATTAGATTTTAATTGTTGGGTCTCTGGTGTCCTGCAAAGATTTAACACATTTAAACCTTTGGATGTGAGATTAATGGTCCATCTAAAATTATCAGAGCTCGGAACGGGGGACCTGCACGCATTAGCCGCCGCACCCCATTCCCATCTATCGATCTGTCCGCGAGAGGGACATCATCGGGTGTCAGCTTTCTTCTTCTTCTTTTTTTTTTTTTTTTTTTTTTTTTTTTGGCTTTTACGTGGTCCTGTACGTTCCCCAATCATTCTCTTCCACATTCCTCCAAACCCTTCACCAGCAAAAAGGGATCGTCCTTTGACTTCACCATCGTGTCTCAAGTGCTCTTACTGCGGTCATCTCTTTGTCATTTTTAGCTCCACAAACATTATTCATCTTATTATTCTTGAAATTATCCTTCTTTTTAAGTATTTTTACAAGTTTTTTTTTTTATTTTCAGAACTCTCTAGCAACGCCCTCTTTCTTACCTAATATCTTACATTTCTCCCTTTTCTGGATCGATCCGGTGAATAGGTTATGTAACATAGTGTTTTCAACGATACTAAAAATATTATAGTTTAGTACAAAAAAAAAATAGTATATTGTAATATTTTTGTATTATATTATTTTCCTGGCACTGTATTATATAAACACTATGTTATAATATTTTTTACTACGTTGCAGTGTTTTCTTAGTATTATTGAAAACACTATAGCATAATATAAGAAATACTAAAAATATTATAAAACTTTTTTAAAAACTCTGTGTTATAGTGTCTTTGCCCTATATTATAGTAGTTTTTTATATATTGTATTATGGTATTCTTCTTGTATTGTTGAAAATACTGTAACATAGTATAAAAATATTATAACTAGTACCATTCACCCTATGGACAGATCCATAGAGGAAAAAGAGGGGAAAAAAAAAAGAGTAATAGTCGGCTAGTTATCAAATCAGGAATATTTTAGGTATTAGATAAAAAAAAGGAATACAATTAGAAATTTCTGAAAAATCCTAATAGAGAATCTTTTTTTTTCCAAAAAATAATAAGTTCATTTCCTCGATGCTTCTAATTCTGTCTTAAGACATCTGTTTTACTAGCTAAACTAATCAATATCTTATAATAAAAATGTGTCAGATAAGATGTTCTCTATTAAAATAGATCTCGTATGTTATCCTGAATATTTGATATATATATATATATATATATAATATACAATCGAACAATAAATGAGTGTGATACATCGCTACAACCATTGTTCGATTAAAATTATAGGCCTTTCTACCTACCAATATACTGAAGCCATACATTTTTAGCTGCAAACTTTGAGAAACCTTAAAATGTGGATGATTGCTTTCATTTAGAAGTAAAGGACAAGGTTGCCCATAAAGGTTTGGTTTTGGATTTTTGTAAATACCAAAAAGTAGGAGTACCAATTGGGGAGAACTTTTGCGGCTCTCTGGTTGCATACTTTTTGTTCTTTTGATGACATGTTTGTCATTTGGTTCTGATTGCTTGTGTAAATAATTTTTCTGAATTTTTATGAGGATTCGAGCTAAAAATATCATTGTCGAAGTTTTTTACTAACCAAGCCAATTGATAATTTTAAAAATATATCGGATGAGATCTCTCTAATCCTCCATCTTTGGTAAAAAGGATTTGGTATATCATCATCAAATCAATATTTTAGGTGCATAAGTCGAAAGAGTAATCTTCTGAAACTTTGTATCAGTATCTCCTCAAAGGACAGGAAAGCAAAAAAAGAGAGACAGTAGCTATAGCCCAATACTGATCACTCCTATAGACAAGTAGAGTCATCTTCTATGTGAAACAAGATGTGAAGCTTGTTGGCCTAAGGCCGAGCAGTTCGAGAAGTCGAGAACTCGGTGCATGGTTTGGGACGGTTCACAGTCTGGACTCTTTCTCCTATATTTTAGATCTTATGTTTCAGGGTTTGATGTCTCACGTCGATATAAATTTTCAAGTCTATACTTTTATTGTATGTACGATACTTGTTTCACGGATCAACTTGACAAGCTTATCAAAGTTGACAGGTACACTCTGATGGGTGCCATGGGCATGCTTTATTTTTGTCTCAGGATCATGTGAATCTCGATGATTTTTCTTTTTGCTGATCCGAACATGTAGAACTACAGTCCTCTAGCATCGGTTCTTGACGGTGCAGCGCAGCTGTCGACATCATATTGGCAAGAAGAGAAAGGATACCAACAAAAGAATTAATAGCAACTCATGTCTGCTTCGTTTATTGTTCTTGAGCTGACGGATACAGTGAAGTTGCAGCGAGATTCTACTGAACTTGCATGATGCGAAGGCTATTCATGTACGAGAGGAAAGAGACGATAAGCGAGCTGACACTATCTACTGCCCATGGATCAGTCGTCGCAGTGGAGGAATCTGGCCAGTGATTCGAGTTCCCGATCCAAACTGGTTTGAGCTGGATCACACATCCAGTCCTCGAGCATCCCCTCGTTTGCGGCGTAGAGATCGCAACGCGAGTCATCTCCACACAGCGAGACCAAATTGAGCTGTGGAACCTGCACGGCGGAGGCGGCTTCGCCTGCGTCGGAGCTCATCAAAAAGTCCCACCAGTTCCCTTCTGTAAGAACGGAGGAGGACTCACCGGGCACCGACTCCGGTGCCTTCTCGGCCTTGGAGACGGCAACAAAGTCTCCCTCGCTACTTACCTGCACCAAGCGGTGCAGATTGGAGAGCACCACGACGGGCTGGTGCTGGTTCTGCACCTTCTTCCTCAAGTAAGTATTCCAGTAATTCTTGATCTCGTTGTCTGTTCGACCGGGCAACCGCCCGGCAATCAGCGACCACCTGCGGAGAAGATTCCGTACTTAACTCTCGTCGATGGGAGAAGCAGTCACGGCAAGAGAGTACCTGTTTCCGATGAGCTTGTGGAGTCGGATGATGAGGTCCTCTTCCTCCAGAGTAATGTTCCCTCGCTTGATATCAGGCCGCAGGTAGTTGAGCCAACGAAGACGGCAGCTCTTCCCGCACCTCTTGAGTCCTTCAACCAAAAGACACTATTAGACGGCTGCTGTGCTCAGGAAGCCTGCATCTGAGCAGCTCCACAGCGAGACTCAGGTTTTCGTCCGCACCTGCTTTCTTGGGGAGGCTTCTCCATCTTCCTTCCCCGTGGGTCTTGATGTAAGCTTCCAAAATCCTGTCCTCCTCCGCAGTCCAGGCACCTCGCTTGAGATCTGCCTCCGTAGAGCAGCAAGGCTTCCTTCCCATTCCGAATCCCTAAGAAGTAGAATCTTTTGGCAGACAATTTCTTCGGATTAAGGTTGCAGAACACATTCCCCTCCGTGCGTTGCCACAGCTTATAAGCTGAGTTGGTGATGCTGCTCACATGTGAGGAATCTGAATCCTGAAAGCCTTGGCGGCACTGCATGTGTCAACCCATAATACGGAGCTTTCTTTTCATTAGGTATAAGGAATAATAAGAACGCCTAATAACTACAGGATTTAGTAGCTAACCACGTTGATTAGTGGCCTATCAGCCTAATGCTCAGGCTTAAAGGTTGTGGTTTTATCGCGGAATCGTGGTCTTTGTCTTTCTTCTTCTCCATAGTACTACCAATGCATGTCACCTAATCACTTCATCTGCCCTTCTAACTGGAATCTAGCAAACCTACCTTTAGTACCATCTCAAAGGTTGCTTCACCACAACTGTCCAAAATGCATACTGTCAGATATCTAATACGTTGCAAAAAGTTATTGGTGAATAAGAAGAGAATCCTCATCCGAACCCCGTTGAATTATTATGGTATGGTAATATAGAAAGCAGAAAGAAAAAAAAAAGAAAAAGAAAGGTTTGTATGTCTTCAAGCTTGCAGTGACTGATGCATGGCAGCTAATACACGGTGTCGAGAAGGAGTACAAGAACGGCATCGGATAGAAACAGGAACGAAGAGGAAGATGCATGCGTCTTCTATTTCAACCTTCACCTGTCCTTGCAATACACTGCGTCATCACCTTCTTCCTCGTCGTAGGCATCTTCCGCAGAACTTGTCCCTTAGCAGCCATTCGACCACCCCTTTGGATCGTCGATAAAATAACGAGGCATAGAAAAATGTCAAGGAACGATGATGCTTAGATGTTACAGCGAGCCTACTAAAGACGTTCATATTTTGTCGCGAGCTCTCTATTTACGTATCCGAAATCCGAATTGATCAGTATAATAACTTGATAAGCAACAACTCTCGTATTCGAATTTATCATTTTTTTTCTTATTAAAAATTATTTGATGTAATAAAAAAAGATTGCTGGATACATATAATCTTAATGAGATTTTATGCAGCAAAATTGTATTGAGAACCGGAGAAAATAATTGTTGGAGTATTTAGCCACCCGAGTGTCGACAATTATTTATCACAGAATATTAGCTACAAAATTATTATTATTAAAAAGATTTTTACTGATAATTTTTTGTTATTTATAATCATATTTTGATAATTTTTAATATTCTAATATATTCATCTACAAATGGACATAAATATCCTTTCGATCAAAATCTTCCAACTCTTTCCATATTATTTTTCTTCCCCTTCTTCCGAAATAGTCGAAGAAAGGTGTGGTTTCGATGTCAAGGATTAGGGGAATGATTGATAGGCATATGAAATGAGTTGTATAAAATAATGACAATTGAAAGCTTGAGGAAAATAAGGATAATAAAATGGGTAATTGAGAGGCTATATTTAGTAAAATTATATTTTTGTTATTTTCTTGGATGATTGTATGAAGTAACGGAGTTGTCGTAGTTTTTTTTTTTTTGAGTAATTAATATTAATGACAGTTGGAACCTTAACTACTAGGATCTCATCGGAGACCAACAAGATTATATTGATGATATGGATATTAAAAAAATGATCATAGATTAACCTTCTCTTAATGTATCTGAACGAGGGAACATAAAAAAAATTAAATGACAAAATTTATACATTATATATACAATAAGAAATAGTGTTAGGATCTAATATGGTTAACCGGTAAAGGTCTTAACATATCACCTCAAAAAGCTTGCATCGTGACAAGTTGGAAACCAAATGTCGAACATAACTTTATTCAAGGATAAGAAAAAAGAAAAAAAAACAAGGAGATTTGATCCTAGAATTTTAATTTTTATAGTCACGATCTTTCTTGGTTGCCATTCATATTGTCTTTGATATTCTCTTTCTCATGCTTTAATTTATAAGATTCTCATAGTACATGAATATTTTTGTAACTAGACTTCATACTATTGCAAATAATCAATTAATTATCAATGTTTTTATTTTTTTTAGTTATATAATTTGATATGACATATCTCGGCTCCTCATTCCATGGCGCTCCTAGATCGCCGTGGAAGAATCCTTGTGAACCCGGGATGAGTCAGCTATCTGTCATCAGCACTAGCAACCCTCTGATAAATACGACATAACAGAGCCTCATATCCCATTACTCAAGAAGCAAGGAACAGCGTCATACAGTCCTTGTGGCATAGAGGCCCAGTATACGAGCCGACCAATTGAAGCGTCAACACACATTAAACACCTATGTATATTAATATCGGTGAACATTAAACAATCACATATGTCGATCCAAGGCCAAAGGTAAAAACGTCACCCTTAGAAACAGTATTAGGGAAGGGGGCAAATACCACACACACACATCGATAGGACGTGGTCAGCTGGGAGTAAAAAATAATCATCCGTCACATCTCAGAAGATATGCTGAAAGATCTCACGATTGGGTTTCACGTCGGTCTCCCTTGACAGGTCCACGATCATGATATAAATACGATAACATAATTCATAAGTATTTATCAATCATTTTGTTGGTTTTTTTTGAAATATCATGAACATGTATCGAATATCATCACACATCATTGTTCAACAAAAGCATGCATATTTTCAACATGAATCCTGTCATATCTTTGGCCTATGAAGTAAGCACATAATTAATATACGTGAGAGAAGCAATCAATTCACATGTATAAATGGTTAGGTTTATGTTGATCAAAGTGCCTAAGCTTGTGGTCGTAATCCGTCACCATCGAAGAGACATCCGAGTGGTAAGGGTAGAACAAAGAAATGGACGTACAATAATAGAGCGTGGTAATGGTAGAAGAAAGAAAGAGTAAGAGTTGAAGTAAACATGTGACACGGTAGACGCCACCACACAAAGCAATAATAATATAGGACGAAAGATTCCAAGTATATTTGAACACCTAATGCACGTGATGAGGAGTTCGATCGTTCCCTTTTCTCTTTTTCTATTAGCTACAAAGTCTACGATGCGAATGCTATCTCACCATCAACAATAGTTTGATGAGAACGAGTTCTTCGATAATTATGTTGACATATCCTTCAGTGAGAAAACAATAACAATACCATCTTACAAGTTAGAGGTCAAGAATAAAGATGAGCATGCCATCTTGTGCTCTTAAAAGACACTATCGAGATCGAGGATGACAATAGTGCTTTAGATGTTGGTAGGCATTCGAAGATGATCTACCATGTTACAGGCACTTTCCAACTTGTTGAATCATCTACCTCAGCTAAAGGACACAGTATTATTATATCATAGTATATGCCAGCAACCATCATGGCATATCTCAAGTGAATATTGTATGAAATAAACATGGTATAAAGTGATACAAAGAACGAGGATCATCATTGTAAGGGTATGGATCTGATACAAAGTTCATCGTGGAGACTGTTAGACCTATTTTGGACTTCGGTTCATCTTAGTTAGATGATTCTGATAGAACACGTATAAGTAATTTTGTAAATTGATATAGTTATTATTTTCGACTGATTTAGATTCATTTCATGGAGTGTAATCGGAGTTAATTGGACGTGCTACATTAGCTTATGAAGATGACGAGGAACCTATAGATTATATTATGCTAACAAGGTACGTAAAGAGAAGATTCCCTCGTTAATTGAGGTTTTATAAAATTAGCATATTAAAGTAACACTAAACTCTTTATAATTTTTTACAGTACTGACTTGAGGAGTTTTATTATACGTATTCTTTTATAAAAATAAAGTAAGATGAGATAGGAGATGTGAGATATGAATATTTTATTACTCTCGATCGAAATCTACCATCATCCGATCATGATTCTCACATTGCATCCTCTCAGGAGTAACTTTTTTTTTTTCTCCCCCTATTCTAGACATGATAATATTTGAAAGCAGGAGGTATGACGATGCTTATTTCTTGTTCTTCTAACTCAAATCTAAACTAATAATGTAATGTGGGTTGCTCAATCACTTTGTAAGATTTCAAAGGATTTAGGCATCGGATGCTTAATCTCGTGGGCTAAACATCGACTATGCCTAATGCTTACTATGTGATTCTTTGTTCGAATTACAAAATATTAATCCATAGTATGAAACTTATGCTTAGTAACTCAGTGTGCTATTAGATAGTATTAAAACATATATATAACATCAACTATTTAGACTAACTATAACTGGATTCTTTTGGTAGACAAAATAATCTTTCTAAATTATCTTGATATTATTAATATAATCTTAAACAATGTGTCGGTAACTTGGGATTCTTTTCTTATAAAGCCTCCATCTAATTGCTCACATCATATTTGATATCTTATGCAAACTAAAGACAAACACTTGGATATCGGATGGTTGAGTTGTCTCGAGTCCAAATGGGTCCCTAAAGTATTGTTATCGTATTTATGTCATAGTCGATGTGTCAGCATGGTTTGATCTAATCCGAGTGCTCATAACCACCAATGTTGTTCCGGGCCGATAAAGGGGGATTGGCAGAAAACTCAATCATGGGATCTTAGGGTAGACCTTCTAAGCTGTGACAGATGATTGACTCCTCCTCTCAGTTGGTCGGTGATCAAAGTACATCATACTCTACAAACTCGCATCCATACAAATGATGCCTCTACATCTTCACAGCAAAAAACTATAGTTGTCTCGTTAAGAGTTTAAATCTTATTAGCGTACAACGAATGGTAGACTTAAATCAAACTTAATTCTCAATCCTTAGAAAACTCTTTTTACTGAGATATATGCTCCATTAATTTCCAAGAAAGATGAGCCAAAGAACAGTCAATAAATGGGGAATTCCTCCGTGTAACTCCTAATAATCGAACCGCTAATGACCCCAAACCCCAAAACACATCGCTTCATTTTACCATAAAGTTTTTATTCTCCCTTAAAAAAAAATTTCCAATCGCTAAGCCTACTCGAATGCACAGTTAAATCTTCATCTACTACTTCCGTGCCCTTTGGCTCGAACGCAATGTGACATATTGTTGTAAATTAGAACTATTTTTTCTTCTTCTTTTAAACAATCAGTAGATATAAATGTCAAGAAAGTCTATTCCTAATCGCCCTTCAAAGCTTGAACTCAGTGATTGCTAAGTTAATAGAATTGACCTAACAACACTGCGCCATGTGATCCCAAAGCTAGTTGGAACGTTCGCTAAGAACGCACGAGTGGTTTGAAGGGCTGATGCGGAGATGCCGAAAGCGACTTGGAATGCTGCTTAATTCGCCCTCCTCGGTAGCCATTAGGCATGCACAGAGGCCTTTTTTTGGACGTGGAAGAAGAGACCCACCCAAGTAAACCTATCACCACCACAAGAACTAATGCAACTCTCGATCGATGTCCCGAGCTAAAAGAATTGGTTCTCTCAATGTAAACTTTTTTTCTCCACATGAACATAAATAATAGAAAGGCCAAAAAAATCCATGTGCTCTTTGCAGGACTTGTGCTAGCTGGTTCGGTGTTTGTCCTCACTCGTTGATGTAAGATAGAATTCACTCGTTTCCTCCCTGTGGAAATTATTGTGGGACTCATGAGGTTGAAGACCCCATCGTCGTGCTTGTCCTTACGTGCTCTCTATAGGTCCCATCTCGTACAATGATCTCAATATTTTGCAGAAAGGCTTGTTTTAGGACCCAACATCCTAATGTTTTTATTTGGCATCTTTGGCTAGCCGTTCCATGCATCCATCATACATTTACATACATACATACATGACCTTTTATATTTACGGGATGTGCCCCCATCTTCCTTTCAACCAGCATTAGTATTTTGAGACCCACTCAGAAATGGCCGAAACCTAACACTTGTACAATATAAGAACCTAGTCTTATATAAGAACTCGTCCTTATTATTATTATTATTATTACAGTCATAACTACTGTTTCATGTTGGCCTTTAGGTAGCGTAGCTCAAGTAATTGGATATACCGTACATGCATCGGCTTTACATATGCATACATAGCATGGCATGCATATGAAACTATCATGCACGAGCTTATATATGACTCGGTGTCATCAAGTAATACTCACCATGTAAGACCCGGTAGAGCAAGTGCTTGAAGGTGTTCTTCCTGGTCTATATAGCCTTAGATGTTGATATCGTAAGGTAGAGATATATGTTTTACGTGAATGTGATCAGAAAGAGAGGAGAGAGATGGGGAGAAGGCCTTGTTGCGCTAAGGAGGGACTCAACAGAGGAGCATGGTGTGCTCGTGAGGACAATATCCTTGTCGACTACATCAGAACTCATGGCGAAGGTAAATGGAGGGACCTCCCCAAGAGAGCAGGTAAGGTTTGGTTCCTCTCGGAAGCATTCATCGATCTTCTCGTTCGTCCTCTACTCGAGCATGTTTCGGGTGTTAGGGTTGAAGAGGTGTGGTAAGAGCTGCCGGCTGCGGTGGTTGAATTACCTGAGACCCGACATCAAGAGAGGCAACATCACGGAAGATGAACAGGATCTCATCATCAAACTCCATGCACTGCTCGGGAACAGGTATCTGTTTCTTACACTTGATGATCTCCAAGAACTCAGGCCTCTTGGCTTGATTCATGTTGCTGTGTGTCTGTAGATGGTCCCTAATAGCAGGCAGACTGCCGGGGCGAACAGACAATGAAATCAAGAACTACTGGAACACAAACTTAAGCAAGAAGACGATGCATCCGCTTTGCATCAAAAGGTCATCGAAAGGAAAGGAGGAGAAGAAAGTGGGGTCGTCGGAGGAGGCGAAGCCAGCAGGTGAGAAACTTCCCGGCCATGTGATTCAGACCAAGGCCGTAAGGTGCACCAAAGTCTACTTCCCATCCCCAAGAGATGATCCACTGACCACGGGCCCCAGTTCCGAGCTTACTCGCGGCGAGAGCCCGTCGTCGTCGGTGCCTCGAGACGCCGATCCCGCAAGCTTCCTTGAGGACTTCGACATGGATAAGTTCATGTCGAGCTTCCAGGACGACGGCCTCCTGCAACTCTGCGTTGACGAAGCCGGCGAAGACGCCAACTTCGCACGTGAAGCTGCCGACGATGACTCGTTATGGTTCTGTGACCCCATGCAGATGGATCTCAGAGATGGTAACAGTTGCACAGAATCACAGGTAGCCGCTGAGGTTGAGAGATTGACTTCTCTGCTACATTGTGAAGGAGACGAGCAACACAAATAGTTGTGGTAAAGGGACAGCTCTGTTTGTGGGGAGATCCCTCTTCCAGTGTGCATCAGATGCACATCAGCTCGCTTCTTCCTGTTCATGGAATGTCACTCAGATATATCAAGCACCGTGCATAAGTTTTCTACAAAGCAAGAAATGTAATTAGAATTAGTATGGTGTCAAATTATGTCTTTACTTTTTAAGTTCATATGTATATGGTCATCGTGAAGAAAGAAAGAGTTTACATGTGTAATCGAAATAGTAGTAAAAATATATTATTTTAAACTAAAAAATCAAGATGCAAGTAAAAAAGAAGGGAGCCTGCTTTAACCCATTGAGGCCCTGTAAACATAATTTTGGCTTCAAAAATAGAACTATATTCCAATGGTTATATCATATAAATGCCCTTGTCACTTTTACCATATAAGAAGGTATTTTTCATATTAAGTTAACAAATTTTTCATCTAAAATTAATTGCTAAAGCACTCAGCATCTTGGCATATATCATCTTGGCCATAGGACTAAATATTTCATCTTAATCTTCCTTATATTTTTGAGAAGATGGCCTAATAAGTTTTACCTTGTAGCGATCTTCTACCTCACATTTTACATATGTTTATATTGTCTCGATCTTTGATAATTATTCCTTTTGTTCTTCTTATTATTTGAATTCTTATTTCATGAATATCATTATTCTCTCTATCACTTTGCTCCACTATTGTTGATGAAGAAAATAATACAAATAGATATAGATGAGGAAGAAGATGAGCCAAATAATATAAGAGCATTAGATGACAAAAAAATATTAGAAATAGATATAGATGAGGAATAAGATGAGCCAAATACTGTAAGAGCATTAGATGACAAAAAAATCTCAACAGGTTTTAAACATATACTGTGACTAATATTTTTAAAAGAAATAACTTGTAAAAAATAATACGAAGACACTTCATCAAACACAACATCTCAAGATACCACACACATATATATTTATGAATCCATGCTTTTTTAATATTTCTTCCTTTCATCATGGCCAATAAGGATGGATTTCTTGACCTTAGCATTAAGCTTTCTCTTTCAGTTAATAATCTAGCATGAAGAACCAACTATTCTAAAATGTTTAACATTTGGTTACTGACTGAGCTCATATAAAGACTTCAGATTGATTAAAATTAAAAATATTTTAATTAATAGTATAAGTTATGCATGTCATACCTTCGGCCAATAAGGTCTTTGGTAAATTTTTTATATGAAGCCAACACTTATAAGTCTTCACGAGATGTCAGATCTTTCATTCTGTACATCATTTTGTTGTGATGTATTTGGACATGTGAGTTCTCTTTTGATGTCATGTTTTCAATGAAGGGAGAAGAATTTATTACAAGTGAACTCTCATTATCATTGTGTAACTTTTAAATTTTTTCTTTTAATAATAATTTTAACTATTAACTTGAATTCTTAAAATTTTAAAAAATTTCTGATTTTTTTCTTCACAAAACAAACCCAAATGAATCTTGTAAAATTATCAATAAAAAGAAACATATAATTAGAATAAGAATAAGATGGAGTTTGAGTATAGCTCAATAGATCATTGTGAATAAGCTTTAAGGAAAATTTATGTATTGAAAGTGATCTATGAAAAAGTTGCTTGTGTATCTTATCATATTGACAACCTTCATCAACTTCACTACCACTAAAAGTAGTAAGATTGAGAAGATCATTAATTAGACTTTTCTACATTAAAATCTTTAATTTAAGAAAATTTATATGACCAGTGTAGTATGTCATTGATGCATCATCATTTCTATTCATCCTATCAACATAAGAGTTAGATGCTAAGAGAGTATATAAATCTTTGACCTTTTTAACAATATGAACTACACCTTATTTAAAAATTTTATGTTATGAAGAAATTTGACTTTATTAGGAAGAAAATAAATATAATTTTCAACATCAATTGCATTTGCAATAGAAAAAAGATTTTTTTTCATAGTTGGAACATGATACATACTCTTCAGTACAATATGATCATTCTCTTTATATGAAATTGTGATAGTATATTCATTCTCCACTTACTGAATAGTATTAATTGTCATAATAACTGTATTCTTACCTTCATATTAATGAAGATGGGTGAATTTGATATCATTACTAGTGAGATAATGACAACATCCTACATCAAATATCCAATCATGTTTAAAGTTAATAGATGTCATGGTCTTAGTAATTTCAGCCATAAAATACTATAATTTTTTGATATGACCTAACTTGTCACACTTATAGCACTTGATTTTTTTTATTTATATCATTATTTGAAGAAGACTCTTACTTATTATTAAGATCATCTTTATTCTCTCTATATTTATTATTATTCTTTTTTATTTATAAAAAGGGCATTGTCATCTCCCCCTAACATACAAACTCTCGCTATTTAACGAGCTAAGGATTTTTAGAAAGCAAGAAGATTTTTTTAACACTACTAATGATGATTATTGAACCCATAATTGAATAGATATATCATAAGGAAGATGTTATTTTTGAGGATTATGAATAATATAATATTTTATTCATACATATAGCTCATTTAGATCTAAGACTGATATATCTGAATATAAATTTTTAAATCGTTCTTTAAATACTAAAGCTACGTCATATTCTTTTTATTAAGTAATACATCAAGAGTGATCCAAATATCTAAAGTCAATTTACGCTCCATAATGTTTTTAAACAGATAATGAGAAATAGATATATTTAACACAAATTTAGCTTTTATATTAAATGTCCTCTATCTTTTTATTATGTCTCCATCTAAGATATCTAGTGTTGTTATTGCATTGCCACTAATTACATCTTATATATCTTCACCTATGAAATAAAATTCCAAATAACTCTTTTAGATCTTATAGTTAGACTAATTGAGAAGTTTAATATTAAACCTATTGACTTGAATATTATAATCTATAGTTAAAAAAATAGTATCTTCTGCACCAAAGATATTTTAAAATATAGATTACCACCGTGACTCTTATATCATATGAAGAAAAGAAGATATCACATGGAAGTGCAATCCTTCTTCAAATTATAGCAATAAGGTATTAATAGTTCAAGATCAAACTAAATAGAAAAATAAGAGACCAAAGAGGAAGCAAAAATAAAAGTTATATTGAACTTTTCGAAAAAAAAAAACACTTATAGCATCTTGAACTATGGACTCGAGCCTTATAAGCCTAAGCTATAGACTTAGGTATAGAATAACAACTTAAACCAAGACACCCTTATCTCTAAAACTTCACCTAATCAACTTATTTAAAGATAAGATAAAAGATAATATTCTAAATCTTTCAAAAAAAATACTTTAAATCTTAATAGTAACTTGACTCTTATAGGTTCTTGAATTATTTTTGGACCTGAGCCATATACACCTAAATACATAGATTTGAATGGTATGTCATCTATTTATAAGCATGAGATAACTCTATCTAATCAATTTTATTTAAAAGATAAGACAAAATATAACAATCTAAAATTTTCCGAGAGATATATCTTAAATATTAATAGTAACTTCAATTTGAAATTGTTTCTTAATGATAAAAGATTCAAGTATAAAAATAACATCTTCATTTACAAAGATGATCGTGGAAATAAATTAGAGACTAAAAATTTAATTAAAATTTGTGCTTATCTCCTTGGCCTACATACTCTATTAAAAGTTACCTATTGCTAAGACTCACTTGTGGAAATTTGAATTTAAAGTATATATTGTAATAATATTTTAACTCTACGATTAAGATCCCAAGACAAAAAAGACAAAGCTTCAATATCAATCAATGGAAAGGAAAGAAAGAAGGAAATACTTATACTTGCAAATCATTGAAAGGAAATAGTGCTTACATTTGCACATTAGAGAGTTTTTATTGCATATCTTTAACATAATATCTTGCCTTAAAGTTTGCATTTGATCGACCTACCCATTCAAGCTTAATATTGAAGCTTAACATATTCTTGTGATATTTAATTGTCAAAGTGGATTATTAAATTTTTATTATTGTTGTTGTCATTGATGTTGTTGACGAGAGAGTGACACGGATTGATTGGATCTCGAAGGTATAAGCTTGTCTAAGGAGCCCACGGGATGAGTCATGTGAGGAGATTAGGACAAGAAAATGATCTGATTGACATGATCCTAAGGCACTACTTATTCATTAGAAGCAAGTTCTAGAGTCGTCACAAGGTGCGCCTAAGCCTCATCGAGGTCTTTGCATAAACGATCGGTGTCAGGCGATATTCTCGACACGATCATTTCGATGATAAAATTAGTTTATAGATAAGAGATAATAGATGTGCTTGTCCTCTTAGGCTTTGGTGGCTGGCTTTTAAACCAGAGCAGTTGATGTAGTATGGTTGGTTACCTGTTCAAGAGCTCGTTACATTGTCTAGGGGCTCATCTATATTGAGGGCGAGTGAGCACATTTCTTAGAGAGGAGCGTCAGCAAAGAATGGCATTGAGGGCATCATTTGCCAAGGTTGAAGCTTGTCTGAGATAAGTAAGGAATGTCCCTCCTATATCAAGCGTTCGAATAGGGGAAGTAGATACGTTGCTTGAGATTAATGCCCTTTGCAACCAGACATGTGAACCTTCCCATAATCGTGATTGGCGGGGGTGTCAAGTTGCTTGCAAAAGAGAAAATCAGAAGGATGGGTTTCGCTACGAAGGATTAATGTACCCCGTGACCGACTCAAACGATTTTCTTGGAGATAGGGGAAATTAAGGTGAGAAGATGAATATTATTGGTTTGTTATGGAACACAAGAAGTTTTAATTATATTGATGTTGACAAATAGGAGGATTATTTATTATTATATTAATATAGATAATTTAAAAGAGTAAGGAGTTGAAGCATAGCATACGTATTAGGAGGCATCTGTCTTAGTTAAAACCGTCAACTCAATAGGCCATCAGAATGGTATAATATATCGTTCTGTGTATAAGTCCGAACGAGACATTAAATGATAGATTTAATAATAATAAAAATAATAAATTTTTGTTTTTTTTATTTATATAATTAAAAGAAAATTCTGTTCTGCCATAAAACTAAAAAAAAAAAATCTCTAGTTAAATCGCCCATTATAGAATCCGAATAGTGAGCTTTCTATTTAAATAGGCGTTCGGAACCGCCGTCCTTCGAAAGGAAGTGACCGCTAGGGTTTGAGAGTCTTCCGCCGCATCCCAAACTCGCTGGGGTTTTGCTGACCGCGAAGCAATCACGACTCGCATTCGAAGCCCTCGATCTCTCTCTCTCTCGTCCTGCCATGGCGTTTTGGGGTCAGAATTCGTCTAGATTGCAAGTTTCTTTCCACCTTCGTAACTTGGAATCTGTTCTTTCTTACTCGCTTTGTTTGCGCCCTCTGCATCTCAGGCGTCGAGGTGAAGCCAGGGAAGCCCTACACTCATGTCTACGACGAAGCTCGAGGAAGGCTTCGTATCAGTCAGGTGCTTTTCCTCGTCACATCGAAGTCGCCGCTTGGATGTAATTGATGGATTAGGGCTTTTCTGTTGTCAAAGAATTCATTCTCCTTGTTTTCTGCTAATACAGGCGACGTTGGGGAATGGCAAGGCGACGTCGAAGAGCGTGGTGCAGTGCAATGTTGGCAAGAAAAGCCCCATTTTGCTCTGTAGCTTGGTTCCTGATAAAGCTGAGACGTGCCATTTGGAACTCGAGTTTGATGAGGATAACGACGTTGTCTTTTCGGTCATCGGGCAGAGAAGCGTGCACCTCTGCGGTTACTATCTGGGTGCCTGCCGTGGCCACGGTGATGGAGGAGATGAGACGTATCCTTATCAATTTCGAGAATTAGTGTTTTAATTTGCTTTTCTTTGTTCTCCTGGGTTTTATCCTTGAGTTGGTCTTTTAGTGATTCATACGGTGAAGATATTGGAGAGGAGGATTCAGAGAGCTACGGGAGCTTTGATAGTGAGGAGGATGAGTATGAATCGGATTTTATTGATGATGGTGATATCGAAATGTTCCCCTCTTCCCCTCATCGAAAAAGCAGTGGTAATTTTGTTATGTTAATTGATTAATTGAATTGTTCGCCAAGATACTTCAAAAGAATTATTTGTAATGCACTTTTTTTTTCTTGCTGGTGTATCTATGCCACATTATAGTGATGATTTTGTCTATTGGTGTTGTGGTATTTGCTAATTCGTGTCATGATGCACGTCTTTCCTGCCACAATATACAATAGATATGGATTTTTAGTTGCAGTTTAATTATTGTCCTATATTCCTGTAAAACTATCTTGGTATACTTTGTCCACAACATATATTATATGGTGTATGTAGGGCTGAAACTAGGGCCAGTTTGGGTTGGGTTATTTGTTAACTGTCATCTAATGGGACAACCCCATTGCTCAGTTCATAAACAAACACGATATGATGTCTAGCTTGGGCCATCAACGCTGACTATCGGTTGAGCTTGGGTCTAGTTGGTCCATTGGTTTGGTTTGGTCAGCCTGCAAAATGGGGAAACCTAAGTTGGAACTATTTTGTGATGCTTTATAAAGATTACTGACATTGAAAATACTATTTTTGAATTGGTTGCTCATCAAGGTTGCAGAGAGGTTATGGACAGTCTTTTATTCGACGTTCGCACAATGGTTGTGCATTATGAGAGTGAGAAAAGGGCTTAATCACTCTCAAAATCTATTGACAATCGCTAGTGTGGGAACTATGAGAATACTACCACCCTCCAATTCCATATTAAATTCTTATTCTAATTCCACTTGTTTTCATTGGAGAATTTTGACCACTTACATTATATCCTTAAATCTGAGCTTCACCATTTCTTTGCATATATCTGACCAGAATTAATCCACTGCAAGGTGATAGTTGTGTAGAGAGTTGATGATGATGGTATGACACCACCTTGCCACTTCTTGGTGTGGTGGGGACAAGAGAGGTGGGGAAGCGAATGTATAGTGAGATGATAATACATAATTTTAAGAGTTAAAGTGCATGTTTCTTTCTGTGAATTGTTAAAAGACTATGGTTTTGATAGTATCTACATCTATGAATTGAATGTAAAAGGTTGCTACTTGGGTTTAACTTGATTAGTGCCTAATTTTTAAGCTAGAAGTCTTTGCCTTTTAATTTGTTTTTATTTTGAACAGGAATTGTGCCAGACTGAATTTTGATTTTGTATCAATTTCTAATATAAGAAAAAAATAACTTGATCTTTTTATTAAAATGAACAGCTAGTTTTCATAATTAAGCTGACTAGCGGGTTGATCAATTAGTCTGTTTGGTGAGTTTAGTTATGTGGTTCTTGGTTGACCAAAGAGCTTTTCATGAAATATTTTATGGAATATAGGAAAGTATATTTGCGAACTTATAAGATTTAATATAAACAAATAGTTTGATAAAAAATGTTAAATACAAAACAAAAAAGTATAATACATTATATATGACCAAAATAGGAGAAAACAAATATTGATACAAAATTTGTCGGCATCATTTGACCTATTATATAGGTTTATACCAAGGATTGCCTTACTGAGCGATAAGGCCTTGTACCGGGCGGTATGTGCCGGTTCACCAGTTGATCGATACGCGGATCGCTCGCTATCGTGTGGTACCGTTGAAATCGGCCATTGGCAAACGATTTTGATCATTTGCGGTTGATCAAGGGAGAAAGAAGAAGGAGAAGAAGAAGAAGAGGGAGAAAAATACCTCGTGCGTGTTGCTCTTCCTCGGTTCCTCCGCACTGTCATGAACGGTCGTCGCTCAACCATAGCATCTTCGCTCAGCCAACCGTTCATTGCTTTTCCTTGTTTGTACAAATGTTTGGCAGCTTATTTTGCTTTGATTTCATGTGTTTTGGCCTAAAAAATGGGAGCGAAAACAATCTAGAATGCTGCAGAACGATTGCTCGCTACACAGAGCCAAAATTGCCCAAATAGCTTTGTTTTAGGGTGTTTTTCGCGTGCTGTGGTGATCGCTCTAAGCGACGCGAAATGTCAACCATCTCAGCACCTTGGAACCCCTCGGGTGGCACCGGGGCTGGATGGAGCTTCAGGTATATGTCGGGCGTGAGCATTCATCAATAGTTGAACTAGTCTTGTGTCCGATACTTTGGGAACTGTCGTTTGTGGACTTACAACCGTTCTTATAGCCCTCTAAAGTTTTGTTTTGCTCATTTTCTCTCCTTTCTATGTTGCACTCAAGTTGTTCGACGAATTGCTTGTACAACTTCCCTCTTTGTGAGACATCGGGACTTGTCCGTCGCTCGTTTATAAGCTAATCAACTTCTTCTTTGCACGAGGTTGCAAGTGGGTTGACCCTTTGTGGGCAAATAACGCTTTGGGCGTTTCATGACTTAGGCAATCCCAGCGAAGTCCGAAACAGTGGGCAAGGTTGCTTCACGACTTAAGGCAATTTTAGCTAAGTTTTTGAGAGTGCCGCTAGGGTGCCGCACGACTTAGGCAAATTCAACTAAGTCCGTGACAACACGGTTCGTCACCCACCGGCAAAGAATCGCCTGCGTGATCCGTCGCTCGCGGACGATTCCTTCTCCCCGTGCTGGGAGAAGAAACGAGGCGACGTCGCCCCCTATATATATATGATATCGAACGGTATGTACTATATGTGCCGCTCGGGTACCAGGTATTGTGCCAGACCAAGATAAACTCGGTATGCCAGTACGGACTGGTAGATCCTTGGTTTATACAATCTAGACATACACTAACCGATTGAACTGAACCAAATAAATAGGTGGTTTGGTTGGTAAGGTTACTAAATTTAACTTTATGTTGACTGTAAGAATCTAAAAGCCTGTACTGAAATCAGATGGAGTGCTTTGTTTAACCATATTTTTGTGTTCAGATTTTTGGTTTTGTATGGAAGGCCCAGCTGTTTTGCTCTTTGACAACTATCATCAATGGATGTTGATTATCCATCAGCACATCCTTATAAATGTATATAGTATGCATTAGCCATTGCATGATTGCTTTCTTTTTAATATTTGACAAGTTTTATACTGTTCCCATGAGCTTGTTTAAGTATCATCCTTTCTTTTAAACATTTAGTCATAATTGATTATTCATTAGTTCATCCTCATCATTAATCATTTCATTATTGCTTTCTTGTTGATGTTTGACTAGTTTTATACTGTTTCCATGATTTTATTAATTTTGTTGCCCTTTTCTTTTAAACATGTAGTCATAATTGAGGAGATTGTAGATGATGACAAGCCAGCATATGGGAATGGCACTCGTCGGCGTTTAAAGAAAAAGAGTCAATTGGTTGAAAGTGATAGTGGAGATGATGATTCTAAACTTCAACTAGTTGTCAAGTCTAATAATAATACTGAAGTGTTTGAAAGTGAAGATGATGATGGCTTTCCAATCTCTTTTTCGGTAAAAAAGAAAGATGCTGCTAATAATTCTGAGGTGAATAAAAAATCAGGTAGTACAGTCAATGACGACAAGAAAATGAAGATTGATGCAATTAGTCAGCGTGATGAATCTACAAGGTTTGGCTTGTTTCAGAATGTGTTGCAACTTCTTTTTCTTATTGTATTACAGCAGCATGTATGGATCTGTTTGAACAGGGATGCTACTCGACCATGCGAATCTTCAGTAGCTTCTGAGGTTGTTCCTGAAACTGATGGCATCTCAAAGAAGAAAAAGAGAACAAAAGAAGATGTTGCAGAGGCAAAAACTGGGACCAATGAGAACAATCGTATGATGGGACTTGGAATGGATGTGACAGAAAGCGATGGAAAGAAGAAAAAGAAGAAAGAGAAGACCAAGAAGGATAAGCAATCTGATGTAGGTGATGATTATGCAATGGAGAGAACAGAAGAAGAGTTTAAAGGAGATGGGAATGAAGTTCTCAATGCCAGTAGCTTAGATCAAAATCCTCCTCTTGAAGCTGCGAAACTGCATTATGATAAGTGAGACTTATGACCATTATGACCTGATAGGCCTTTGAATCTATCTATTGAATTATCTGCATATTGCAAAGGCCATTCTTCCTATTCATCTTTAGTTGTCTTCCTTTTGTTCTGCTGTGCAGTGATGGAAGCACTAGTGGAAAAAAGAAGAAAAACAAAAGGAAAAGGGCTAAGGTTGATGAGGCTCATGAAAACGCTGGTGCGGATGCCGAAGTAGAATTACAAGGAGGAGGCCAGCATGGAACTAAAAGTAAGTTGGATTCTGATGGTACTGAGCTGCAAGAGTCTGCAAATAATAACAAGTCTGATAATCTCACAGTTGAAGAGCCACCTAAAGATGGGTAAGATCTGGGACTCCTGTAAAAATGGTCTGTTATTTATTTTGTTGTTTATGTGAAAATTTTACATGGTTGAGCATTGTATGCAGTGTTCCTGATGACAATGGTCTTGCACAAGATGCCAAGAAGAAGAAGAAGAAGAAGAAGAAGACAAAGAAGGAGAAGAGCCATGATAAAGATTCAACATCAAAGGAGGAATCTTTAAATCCACTAGAGGCAGAACACAAAGCTGAACCACAAAAAAACAGAACATTTTCAAATGGTTTGAGGATCGAGGAGCTATCTATGGGCAAGCCTGATGGAAAAAAAGCTTCTCCTGGGAGTAGGGTATTTTCATGAACCTAGAGATGGAACCATTTAGATCTTCCAGTATGTTGTTGTTACATTACTCCAGCGTCTTTAAAGATTAGTTGTTAGTGTACTCGGTTCATCAATTAGTTCTCCCGCATCATTTTCTTTGTGAACAGAGTCAGCATATTCTTTATCCTTTTATTGTTGTTCACCTAATATTTGGTTAGTAATCCTTTTGGTTTCTTTTCCCTTCAGGTTTCCGTTAACTATATTGGCAAGTTAAATAATGGAAAAATTTTCGACTCCAATGTTGGCAAAAGGCCCTTTAAATTCCGTCTCGGTATTAAGCCAGTCTTTTGTTGGTTATTCAACCTCGACTAAACATGTTCTGTATGTCTAGTGTGAGAATTTTCATTTTAATTGCAGGTGTTGGGCATGTCATCAAGGGATGGGACGTTGGTGTTTCAGGTACATGCCAGTATGCAATGCACACATTGTTATAATCTGTTGCCAGAAACTAATGATGAATTCAATTGATTACCAGGCATGCGAATCGGCGACAAGAGGAGACTCATCATTCCACCATCTATGGGGTGTGCATTTCATCCTAACATATGTGCTTCAGTTGTTGCTCACATATAACCTTGTCCTAATTTAGGTGTGCTGCTCTCTCTTTATGCAGTTATGGGGATAATCCTGCGGGGAAAATACCCAGGAATTCATGGCTCGTCTTCGATGTGGAGCTGGTGGACGTCAACTGAACTCTCTCGCTCAACTTGTGTGAGAAATTTTTTGCTGGATGGTGGATACATTAGTTCTGATGTCATTTTTTACCATGCCCTTCCTTGTATTTGCCTTGTCCCGAAATTTTCTATACCAAGAGGTCTTTACTTTGATTACTGATGCTATTTTTGTTCCCATGCATGTGTATTATCTCATTGCAAAGAGAACTAGTCAAGAGGAGGTGTTTAAGAACTTTACAGGGAAAGTTTAGTTCTCTCTCTATTCACATTGCTTGGTGGGTATTCCCTTCTGGATTTGGTCATATCATGTTGTGCATAATTGCGAGCTGTTTTTGGGGCCAACATGATGTCACCGTTGAGTTATTGAACTAAAAGATGGGCGGACCTTTATTTGGAACCGTGTTAGTCTAGAAATAATTCCAAAATTTTAAAACTAAAACCAATCAAATTGGTTAGTAATATTATGATGGAGATATATGTAATTCAATGTTTTCAAAGAGATGTGATCGTAACTTTAAATATAAAATTAAAAGAATCAAATAGAAAATAATATTCTGAATCATATAATTATATAATAAAATATATTTATTGAATTTGAAGAAGAGTAGGAGGCGAAAGATGCATAAACGAATCGGGGATCTTAATATGTATATGAGAATTTCTTTTATAAATATTTTAAATATATTATTTGTGAATAGAAAAATATTTTCAAGTAACATTTTAAAAATATTATTCGGTCTGTTACGTGCATTAATCAATAGCGGGTCATAAGTGATGCAACGACCCAAAGGGTCTTTCCATGTATAAAACACTACATCAAAAGGCAAAGGCACATTCAACGAAATGGAAGAGGTGATCAAAGTAAGTGGGCGTAAAATTTCCTCTAATGGCACGGCATGTAGGTGATTCCATTAACGAGGGTGCGAGCTTGAATTATATAGTCCACTACATCTAAACATGCCTCCCACTTTACTTTGTCCATTCATTTGATCCGATATCATTACCACTCATGTCCATGCCGAAGCAAGTGTTTGGTCTCCAAGATCCAAGCACTCCCTCTTTTTAAAAGCCTCTCTAAGAACGGATACAACCTCTTTCTTCTTTTTCCTCTTTTTTTTTTCCCTTTTTTTTTGAGTGAGAAACAAAATTATTTACCTCTTATCATAATCTATTTTTCTTCTCAAATAATAAATTCTGAGGATGGGCTTCGATCCTTATATCTTATTATCAAACAACCTAATTTTGCTTGATCATAATAATAGGATGAGGTTTTATTTATTTAATAAGTGGGTGTTGTACATTACTATCTATCATCAGACTAATAATATTCTAGCTCTCAAAATATGTGAGATGACGTGATCCTCAACCTCTGATAATATTATCCTTATTTTGTCTAACACTAGTTTAAAGATCCAGGGAGCAAGAAATCTATAGGTAGTCATCATTTATTTTCTATTGTTACTAGATTTGTTCGTAAGGGTCTTTGGTATCGATATCTATTCCTCTCACATTTCTTGAGTCATAAGGAGATGCGTAGGCCAGCAATGGTCACAGAGAGAGAGAGAGAGAGAGAGAGAGAGAGAGGGTGAATGCCACTCGAAGGTGGTGATGGGCTGGAAGGCGACATACCTCCACGCTATTGGATGTCAAAGTTACTGAGGAGCTTTTAGGCACCAAACAACACAACTAATCCCATCATCTCCAACACTCGATTACAGCACCCACTTGACATCATGAGTAGCCTCCCAAAGTTCCATGGAGCTTCGTCCAAGTTCAACGCTTTTGAGGTTATCACTCGCTGGGGTGACTCACTCCAAGCTTTCTTTAGCCCTTCGACTCCAAACAGCGAACAAATCGTCATATGCTTAGACTAATGTCAAATTGCGAAAGTGGGAGGAAGCTTCGTGTTCGAGTAGAACTGCTCGTGGAGGAACGGCCTCCATTATCTCACCTATATTGACCATGAAACCCTTTCATTTTTCTTCTTCTTCTTTTTTCCTACTACAAAAAAAAATAAAGGTCAACACTAGTCATGATTCCTATGATCTTATCGGAACTCCATCAGACTTTCTAATTCGACATCAAAGGCTTTTTGAGTCCCACGACGACTGTTATCTGATAAGATTCACAGTAGTAGCTCTCTTAGCCCTCAAGAATTGTCCCTTTCTTTGACATGGATCCGAAAAGACAATTGGAGAATCTCCCATTCCCTTTGGCTGCTATCCATTAGGTCGTGACTCCTTCACTCTCTGACCAACGGAAATATGACTTTTATCGATCAGCACAGACGATGGATTTCGGTGCATGTCTGACTAATTCCAAAGACACTGTCATGTCGAGAGTGTTCATGACATGACAGGTTCAGAACCTGAAGAAGGTGGGAAGAAGTCCCTCGAAAAACTTGCAACCTATCAAAAGTCCTCCGCCTGCTTCTTGAGGCAATACGATCCCACCTACTTTTGTCTGGATCGTTGAATGCTGTACTTTCAATCAAAACCCCAGGTTTAGGAGTAAGATTAAACAAGGCAAGCACGAAAGAAAAAGACATAACAACTGCTCAAGCTTGAAATACAATCAAAATAAACGAGATGTCATGATATCGGACACATCGAACGACAAAATTTTACGCTGAGAAGCCATGAGAGGAAACACAAGTGGAGGTGGGAAGCTAATACTCGAGTTGCATAGCGATTCGAAGGGTAAGGGACGGTGGAGGCAGTAATGGAGATTGTGGAAATAACGCATGCGTACACGCTGGAGATATGTGTATTTAAAGAATGGAGAATACGAGCGTCGTTTTCTCACGACTTTAGGATGCATGCGGAGAAGAAGAGTAGGAGGAGAGCCGAATTGGCAAGCACGAGGCGACGACGATGTGCACGACTAGGCGAGACTACTGACGCACGCGCGGGTGGGGGGAAGGGGGAGGAGGAGAAGGAGGGGTAGAGAGAGAGAGAGAGCGAGAGAGATTGAGAAGGTGGAGTCTCCACAAACGCCAACAGAGCCCTGCCGCCTCCACTCATTCCCAGTTTACTTCCGATGGTGGAGTACTCCCCCACGCTCGACAGCTGCCCAGGCACGTGCGGGCCCCACCTGCTCCTTCCTTCTCCCCCCCCCCCCCATCCCCAACCCCGTCCGTGACCGCTCTCCTCCTCCTCCTCCTCCTCCTCCTCCTGTCCTCCCCTTCGGCGGTCGTCTGCCGTGAGTGCCTGCGTGCGTGCATTATGCATGTGGTGTGTGTGCAGGCTGCTTGCCTTCATTGATCCGTTTCCTCTTTCTTTGGAGTTCAGCTAGCGAACAAGGAACGTCGTGCCCGGAACACTTTGGCACCTTCATCACACACGTATCCGATGAGAATTGGAGAGGAGAGGGAAAGTTAGGAACCAAAGTGGTCTTTCCACCCTTCTCTCTTATTAGATAAGATAGCACTTCGTCAGCGTTATCCGAACTGTGTATCCACATTTGCATCAATTTTTCAACTTGTAGAAGATGATACTGCTTGCTATTCTAACATCGGAAACAACAGTCTATATATATATATATATATATATATATATAATGCTCGAAGTCCACTTGAGATCCTCTAAGATCTAAATTTATGCCTACATAGATACGTAGCATGAGCATGATAGCATCTCTAATTTGACCTAGGATTTCATTTAGAACAAATGAAAAAAGTGAAAACCTGAAATGGAAAATTCTACATTGAGTTGAGAATAAAAGCTTGTGTTATATCAAGTAGAATGTTGTAATTTGGGTAGACTAATCCACTCCTTATAATTGTCAAAAGAGAGTGGTGATGAAAAAAAGAAAAACAAATAAAGGGATGGAAAATGGAAGACCAAAAAATATTATTAGAAAAAACAAATTAGGATATTAACAAGAAAAAAATATAAACGATAAATCGATGCTTAAAAAAGGGTCGTCGGATGATGTGTTTTGGAAAAGCATTTGCGTTTTTTTCCCTCAAAGACCTATATATATATATATATATATATATATATATATACTAAGAGCACTCAAATTTAAGGTTAATATGATCGACCAGACTAATTGATGATCTGAATCCTAATTTGTTTTTATTAGACCATCAATGGATCCGGTTTTAAAAAATTATATGCACTCAAAATGCAGTCTAATAGGAAATGTTGAAGGATCAAAAGAACCCAATTGTAGCTTAAATCTCAAAGCTAATGTCTAATTATCAACTCACTGAACTTAGCAAATTAAAACATATATAGCATAATATCAAGACAAGAAGTTTAAAAAAATAAACTTTTCATCTATTTGTAGAACATAACCAGAAAAGGACAGAATTAATATAAACCAACACAATGAAGTAACTTATAAGTTTCACACTTACTACGAAAAAACAACAATGGAGTGCGTATCTACTTATAGAACTACACGATGATGCAACATTGGTAACAAGCCAACATTTAAAGATCACACACGCATGTATCTTATCATTCCAAAAGTTATTGCTCCTAATATTTCACATTCTATATTTGAGTTTAACATGCAATATTCTTGCCAAACTTATACAGATATATTTCCATTGGTTGACTATGATTATAATGATGTTAAAATTTCAGTTTACATTAATATCATTTCGAAAACTATTTGTCTTTATATCCTCTTCAATGGTGGAATCTTTATAAACTTAATTTTCTTTAAGTATTTGACATTAAAAATCAGATTCTCAATTCAAATCCTAGTAGGATTATGATTAAGTTAACCCTTAACCAATAAGGGCGGTCACCGACAAAAGACTTTTGAGGATGCAAAGAATTAAGGAGAAGTTATAAATAAAATTAGGACTTTGACTGTTCTCAATCCTATAAATCTAAGAGGTTGTAGCTCCCCTTTGAAGCATTCAAGTTATGTTCCCTTTTTAGTTCTCAACAAGCTCTAAACTGAGAAGAAAAAAAGAGAAAAAGCAGCAGTAGATTGCAAATTCAGCACTCCTCGTGCTCACAGCCACCTTATTGCAAATATTTTTTTTTCTGAGATATGACTAGCCTTAATAGCTTCCACCAGGATCTTTGGCAACAATAAGAAGAAAAAAGAAACAAAAAAGTAAGCAAAAAGTCTCATAGCCAGCCTTAGTTCTAGCTTGTGCCAAGAGCAAAAATAAGATGAGCTCAGAATAGGATTCTACCCTTCACTCATAGCTCTTCCTTCCTCTCAAGTTCTAGCTGCTCGTTATCCAAATCTTATGAGAAAGTTTAAGTAGTAAGAGAGAAGAAAAGACTGAAAGTGACAATGATAAGTAACCTATGTTAAGATTTCTATCAATGATACGTCGCAAGAGAGCACACATCAATATTTCTCTCCTTCGGCTAAAATTTACATCCAAAGGATGTAGATAAACTTTAATCTTAGGCTTCTCTTTGACTTGACATAAAAAATACCGAATTGAAATTTGACTTGAACTCTACTAGATCATATCTATTTATTTGAAGTGTCTCATCTTTTGTTTTGCTTCTATTACAAGTCTTGATATTTTCTATTTTTTTAAGGTTTTATTTCCTTCTATTTTTACCTTCTCACTGTAACAGACTCTAATTTTGAAAGCTAAAATACATATCAAATATTTAAAGAAAATTAAGTTCACAAAGATTACATAGGATATAAAGACTTCAATAGTTTTTGAAATGATATTAATGTCAAGTGAAATTTTAACATCATTATAATCATAGTCAACTAATGGAAATATATTTGCATAAGTTTTGCAAGAATATATATGCATGTTAAAGTCAAATTTAGAATGTGATAATATACATGTGTGTGTGATCTCTAATTGTTGGCTTGTTACCAATGTTTGCATCATTGTATAGTTCTATAAGTAGATATGCACTACATTGTTGTGTTTTTGAAGTAAGTGTGAAACTTATAGGTTACTTCATTGTTTTGGTTTTATATTAATTCTGTCCTTTTATATATATATATATATATATATTTGACTTATTGTCATGATATTATGCCATATATGTTTTTATTTGTTAAGTTCAGTGAGTTGATAATTAGACATTAGCTTTGAGATTTAAGTTACAATTGGGTTTTAGAAGCTATTGATCCTTCAACATTTCCTATTAGACTGCATTTTAAGTGCATATAATTTATTAAAACCGGATCTCTTGACGGTCTAATAAAAAAAAAAAAAGGAATTAGACCACCAATTAGTCTGATCGATCATATTAACCTTAAATTTGAGCACTCTTAGTATGTTTTTTAGGTTTTCGAGGAAAAAAACACAAATGCTTTTCCAAAACACATAATCCGACCCTTTTTTAAGCACCGATCTATCATTTATATTATTTCTTGTTAATATACTGATTTGTTTTTTTCTAATAATTATTTTTCTTCCATTTTACATCCCTTTATTTGTGTTTTTCATCACTACTCTCTTTTGACAATTATAAGGAATGGATTAATCTACCCAAATTACAACATTCTATTTGATATAACGCAAGCTTTTATTCTCAACTCAATGTAGACTTTTCCATTTCAGGTTTTCACATTTTCTTTTCTTCTAAATGAAATCCTAGGTCAAATTAGAGATGCTATCATGCTCATGCTACGTATCCATGTAGGCATAAATTTAGATCTTAGAGGATCTCAAGTGGATTTCAAGCATAGAAATATTCTGCCCTCTTACATCATATATATATATATATATATATATATATATATATATATATGGAGGAATTCTTTTACCTCATGCTTAATTGAAGTGTAATTTATGAGTTCTTTAAAAATCTCAGTCCCTGCAGTCACCACTTCGGACAAGGGAGGGAGCAAAAAAAGTTTGAAGTGGGTTAGTAACTCTTCTCTCTCTCTCTCTCTCTGTGTCGCCACTGTCGAGGAAGACACGCCACCTTGGCTGGGTAAGCGTGGCAATGGAGAACGCGTGGCGTAGTGATGGTCTCCATGATGCTTCAGGCCTTCCACCCAGCCTTAGTGCTCCTCCTTGCTAAATTTAATCCCTCTTTTCGAGTATGGAGGAGCAACATAAATGACTGCACTCACGCATTTGCTACACAAACAAAAGGATGACTCCCCTTCGCGTGCAGCACCCCACTTCATGCTCACTCCATTGTGCAGCCGTTTCTTGTCCTTTTTGCTTTGGCTTTCCTCCCCACCAACATCACCACCCCCTTCCTTCCATACAAATCCCGCATGCTTCCCCTCCCACCTCTCTCTCTATATATATACCCTCCCACTCTGAGGCCCTCAAGGCAACCCACAAACCTCTCTTCTCTCTTCTGCTCTCTCTCTCTCTCTCATCCGCTGCCACTTCTGGCACACATCTTTTGGTGTCTGTCTTACCCTTGAATAAGATATGGGTGAGGCTGTGGAAAATGTGTATGGCACCAATGCCCATGGCGATCGTCATCGAGCCAAAGATGGCGCAGACGCGTGCAAGTGGTACGAAGAGGAGATCGATGATGATCTCAAGTGGTGTTTCGCTCTGAACAGGTGAGATATCTCTTGTTCCCATCTTCGTTAGAATAACCCGCATGCTGAGATCAAGTCACCACCTCCTGATGCTATTTTCTTGTTCTTCATCTTCGCCTTCATAGTGTGCTGCATCGGGGGACAAGCAAGTTTCAAGACATAGCTCTTATTGACACCAAACATTTCGGAAAGGTTTCTATATATATTCCACAAATATTTCTCTTCCTTCTGTTCTGCTTCGTCTACTTATGACCATGTTATTTATTCTCCATGTGGCAAGGCTTTGGTGATCGATGGAAAGATGCAGAGCGCGGAGATGGACGAGTTCATCTATCACGAGTGCTTGATCCATCCATCCCTTCTTTGCCACCCCAAGTCCGTCCTCGTTTCCCTAATCCTATATCTTAGCTTCAAAAACATCCGCATGGTTTTCAGGCGTTCTCTCATCCGCTGACTTCCACCGGCTTTATCATGATTGCAGTCCTAAGACTGTGTTTATTATGGGAGGTGGCGAGGGGTCTGCAGCGAGGGAAGTCCTCAAGCACAAAACCATCCACAGAGTGGTCATGTGCGACATCGACGAGGTATAATGCATCCCCAAACACCCTAAAGTTGTATGTGGGAAGGAGCTAATTAATTATATAACCATGACATGTAATGAACACATGCCCATTAATTCTGCCCTATTCTTAAACTGGCATGCAGGAGGTGGTGGACTTCTGCCGGAGGTATCTGACGGTCAACTGGGAAGCATTCGCCAGCGACAAGCTCTGCCTCGTCATCAACGATGCCAGGTTAGTAAATATGAGACAACAAGTGCTGCTGTCGTATCCATGCAATTAAATTCATGCACAGGTATCATCAGTTCCCAGAACGGAAAGAACCGGAGAAGAGTTGTCGACAGTTCTCTACTTTGGTGTTCTTGACAATCCATGAGTGCAGGGCTGAGCTGGAGAAGAGGGAAGAGAAGTATGACATTATAGTGGGTGACTTGGCCGATCCTGTGGAAGGAGGACCATGCTATCAGCTGTACACCAAGTCCTTCTATGAACAAGTTCTGAAGCCCAAGCTGCACCATCATGGCATCTTTGTTACTCAGGTGTCCATCCCAAAAGAACTAAAGCATCTTTCCTACCTTTATCCTTTTACAAGTTCGGAGAGAAGCCTGTCCATAAAGCATCGACCACTGTCTAATTCCTTCTCTGCAAGTAGGCTGGACCAGCTGGTGTTCTCACCCATAAGGAGGTCTTCTCTTCCATCCACAACACCTTGAAGCACGTCTTTAAACGTAAGTTCACAGTCTTAGTGTCTTTTATAGCCTCCAAGACATTGCAGAGTTTGTTCCTTTCTGCAGATGTGCTTGCGTACACGGCTCATGTGCCATCCTTTGCTGATACCTGGGGATGGGTCATGGTAACTTTCGCGAGTTTATGTTACTTGGGATTGAGATACTGCTGCTGTCTTACGACTCTCATTAACTTGCTCTCTTTGATGTGCTCTCAAGGCATCGGACCAGCCGATAATGCTGGACGCCCGACAGATCGATGAGAGGATCAGCAAAAGAATAAACGGAGAACTCCTTTACCTCAACGGGGAATCACTTGTATCCTCCACCACAATGAACAAGAGCGTCTACACATCGTGAGTGATCCATCTCAAGATAAGGAAGTGTTGTTGGTAGATATGGTTTCCAGGCCGAGTAATATTGTGTTGGGTATCTGAACACCGCAGCCTTTTGAAAGAAACGCATATCTACACGGAGGAGAGCGCCAGATTTATCTACGGACATGGAAGGGCTTGTTTCGCTTAGCAGCGCCTGGCGATAGAAGGGCTACAACAGAGTCGTCGATGCTTGGAGGAAGAAGATGTCTTAAAGCGTCTGGTGGTGGAGACGTTTCGGTGTTGAAGACTGCTTCTTTCGAGTACAAGCAAAGAAGAATATGTGATGATGTGTTTGACTTGTTTCTTATCCTATGCAATGAACACAGGCATACACTAATTTACTGTCTTTGTTCGAGAAAACAACTCAAAAGGTGATAGAGATTACTCATTCACAGAAAGAGACAACAGAGGCACAACTCTTGATCACTGTCAAATCTTTGAAGCCTCCCATAACTAAAGCTTTCGATCCTTTTAATTCTGGAAAAAGCTTTAATCTTAATTTACCATAATCAATAATCCCTTTCATTGAACAAAGAGACACTAAATAAATAAGGAAATACGTGAATAAAACTTTCATTTCTTTTCTGAACATGAATCAATTTTTCTACTAATTGTCAACTGTTTCTTTTACTATGATCTCTCTTTTTTTTTTTTTTATATGATCGTCAAGATCAGATCCCTTTTTTATTAACTTGATTCGATCGACACTTTGGTGATTGATAAAATATTAGAACCTTAAGAGGTTTGATGGACAACAAAAAAAAACAGAGGAAAGACAGAGATGGGTGGAAAGGTTCCATTTGACGAACACCTTAGAATTAGCAACAGAGAAACTTACAGCGAGTAAAGCACTAAAGAGAATTCATGGAAGGAGGAGGAGAGGATAGAGAAAACATATAATTCAAGCATTACAAGTACTTATGCTCTCCAGCTTTGGCTTCAGCTTCAGCTCCGTTTGACGGGATCAAAGTTGGAGACGGCGATGACGGCTCCTCCAATAGCACCCAGCACGACGCCACCAGCGACGATGCTGAGCAGAAAGTTCTTGAGGGACGGGGAGAGGCCCGGCTGGGCGGCCTCAGCCACGTCCGGGATCACCAGCGCCGCCGCCAAGGCCGCGGCCGTCAGCCCCGCGAGCGCCTGCTCCTTCAAAGACGACGGAGTCGACGAGGAGGCGCGGACCTCGAGGCGGCGGCGCAGGGGCCTCGGCGTCTGCGTGCCGGCCTTCGTGGGGGTCCTCATGGGGCGGAAGAAGGCATCGGAGCCGGAAACGGCCGTCTTTTGGGTTGCTGCGGAGGGTGAGGCCAAGCCCACGGTGAGCGCCGCCACAGCAGATGCCATCGAATTTTTGTGCTTGCAGTCTCGCGGGGTGGTGAGGAGAGAAGAAGCCGAGGCGTGCTTTTAGAACGGATAGAGAAGGGAGGAACAGAAGAAGAAGAAGAAGAAGAAGAAGAAGAAGTAGCGGCGTGAGAAGGGATAGGTGGACGAGAGGCTGGAAATGGATTGGAGCCGCCATGTCAGCGACCGGATCCCATGTGGCGGCTTCTGGTTGCGACTTGGGAGGATAAGCTTATCGCTGTGATTCTGTCGCTGTTGTTGTGCCAGATTCCACATCTCACTTGGACCTGTTTCAGTAACCTGAAACCAATTAGAACAAAACAAAGACGAAGAAGAAGGGAGAAGGGAGAAGGGCAAAACAATGCGAGAACCTACTGTTTAATTTTACATGGCTTAAACAAAGACAAGACTTCCGGCAAATTGAGTTGATGTTTTACTATATACTTTAACCATAGCTGCTCTTCTTCTCCTTTCACAGCTCCTCTGGTCCTGCTTCCCAGAAACAGGGTAATCAAAACAGAGCTGTCTCGCCATTGGTGATGCTCTGCTGCTTAGGGTCGTAGTTTTTGACGGGAGTGAGTGTGAATTTACTCGAATCGAATGAATAAGCCAGAACGAACCGAACTGGAACAGTCTAAATCGATCTTTTCTCCTTCTCTCCCTTCTTTCTTGCAGTTCCTCCAATGGGATAGATCGTCGATCCTCTGTCACATCCTACTTGTAGGACGACGAAAGAAGACGAGGAGAACGAGACGGAACATGAGGAGGAAGAGGGAATGGAGGAGGAGGAGGAGGAGGAGGCACCTTAACCAGTTTATGGATCCAAACCTGTTTAGTGAATTAAAAAAAAAGATTAGAATATGAGAGTTGAGATTTACAAAAAAAAAAAAAAGGAATGGGTAATTCTCAATAAAAGATATCATTTGAAAATAACTTATTGGTGGAGGTTTTTCTTGTTCAATATAATTTTAATTTAATCATTTTCATTATATTTAAATATGTTATGTCATCTAGAAAATTATAACATAGTTTTGAGAAATATAACCTAGTAAATTGGAGTATGAATTGGACACCTTCCTTAATGAGATACTCATAAAAAGTGTATGATACTAAATGTTTTTATTTTGAAATTGTTTTAATTATTTTGAAGCTTATTATTCACAATTCCCTCTTTGTTGACAGCCACGTTACTATGGATAACCTCATTTTAAAAAAATATTATTTTATTATCTGTAGCTCTAATATTATCAATATTATCCCTTTTTCATCACAATCCCTTATTTTATCTGTATCGAGGAGGAAGAAATATAGAGGAGGACGAGGAGAAAAAAAAAAAGAGGATGAAAAAGAATAAGAGGATATTTATGTTTATTTATAAATAGATAGTTTATAAATTTTTAAAAAATAAAATAAAATTGTAAATAGTAAAAAAAGGTTAAAAGAGTAATATTCTTAATTTTTAGATAGATAAATGAATGGTGCATGACGTGTATATTACGTGAGAATTTATTAAAAAACATTATTTACTATCCTCTCCACCATAGTTTCACCACTCTTCAATTGTTCTTATCAAGCATAATTGATATAACTTGATATGATTTGTTCATGGACTCATCTTTTCATACATTGAAATTTATAAAATTGGCATAATTCTCTAATCTCTTTTGAATTCATTGTTTTTCAAGGTCTTTAACTATCATATGTTGTAGGAGTATAAGATAATTAAAAAAACTAATTGTGTTCCACAATTTTTATTGGTTTTTACATCTCCATGTATAATCAAATAATATACATGACAAACTCAGTTTATCTCTTTATTTAAATAAATTTAGTTATTTTAGTAATATTCTATATATGTATATATAGTAAGTTGTTACATAACAAATCTATTTAATAAAGAGAAAAGGAAAATAAAATATTAAAAAAATTAAAAGAGATCATATCCCATCTCGGTTGAAGTTATTTATCCATACAAATGTAAAAGTTTATCTGTTAAAATATTATTTTTAAATAAAATCAAAATTATTATACATCATATGTTTGATTTGATAGGAATAAATTTTTATATTTTATTTTATTCTTGTATTTGAATATATATAAGAAGGGTTAGAATATTATAATTCATTTCTAGATCATGAATCCATAAATTATTTTTTTTTACCTTATGTATGAAATCATGATTTATTATACCACTCGATACGATATCGTATGGGTAATATATATCGATCCTACATGTGATCGATAAGTAAGCCATTTGGACAATTATGTATTAGGTACCCTATATCAAGTGATATAGGATCTGTATTGACAAGCATGATTGAAACTAGATAAATTGGTAACATTTGGATTTCAATAAATACCAATTAAGGGTTGAAATTTATATATTTGCAAAGGTCAATTTGGTTATTATAATGAGTTCAAAAGAATTCTAAATCTATTTCACTCATTCTTACTCACATTTATCTCTCATTCTTATATTTTTCACTCTTTTAAACTAAAGCAATACTATTATTTATGGATTGGATCAAATTTGAGAGGATTAACACTTAAGTTAGAAGATAATCACTCTAATAAAGAGGTATATATTCTCTTTTTATATTTTTATTGATTTATGAGATGATTAACTCTATTTTATATGATTAATATCTATTAAGTTATTTAACATATTTATGATGATAAAATAGGATTAATTATGAAGTAGGTAAGATTTTTAATATTATAATTAGTGTGTTTGATGCTGAATTAATTGAAACTAGATATATATTTGGTGAAATCTTTATATTTAATGCATAATATGATGATTTATATGTTTATAATAGTAGAAGAGGTTTAATTTAGATTTTAATTAATATTTTTAATATTATAATTAGTGATTTTTATGATAATTTCATCAAAATTCTACTCATATTACACATGCCACTCAAGATTAAGATCATGAAGCTCGATGAGATATTGATGAGGTTTATATGATGGAAAAAGAAAAGACAATTGATAATTTTGAGCAAATGCGATAGGCCATATACAATATAGACATAGAGTAGAGGTCATTATATACTTAACCATTGTATTATGGAGAATCTTAATGGCTAATAACAATACGATGATAATTGATTATTTTTTTTCAAAACTGATCGATCTCATAATATAGAGTAGTAGATTAGTGCTGAAATTAGAAGTTTCAACATTCTCCAACCTTTTCATCAATACGTGCTATAATCATACTTACTCCAAGAGTCGCCTTATAATAGTATTGCTTTAGTTTTGAAATTAGACTTCACACATGTGGTTTATGATGATTAAACTATAACTATCATCACATTAATATACCAATGACATATGATAATATCAATATACTTTATCGTAGAGCAATTTTAGGATTGATTCCAATAAAAATTTCATATTGATATACAAATATAAAAAATTTAGGATCCCGATCTATGACTTGTGAAGTCTCATCATTCTTTTTAATAGTAGAACTAGATAGATACATCGATCAATCTATTTGAATTTTAAAGGTTCTCAAAATCTAACAATTCAAGTCATATCTGTATAGATAATATAATATCAATAGAATTACGATTCAAAAATTACCACAACACTACTCCTCAAAGTCCTAAAAAAAATGTGTCATTATTTTTTTAATTTAAAATATTTTTAATAAAATGATACTAAGCTTATATTTATTATATCATAATTTATTTTTTTTCTATTTTTAGAGTTTTTTAACCTTTTCTATGCCACCATCACGTTTTGTCATATTGACATTAAGAATACCAATATAGCGTGACACATGTTGTGCCACTGATTGATTGACACATCGACTTAGATCGATGAGTCAACCATGTGTAAGACATGTAGAGGTACTAGAACTTCATCTAGATGTTCACTCTTTGACCCAAATCAAGTGAGATAATTATTCATTTATAAATTTCTATAATTTTTTGTTATTATACTTCTCTTTAGTTTTTTTTTATTCTCTTATTATAAAAAAATTCAATGGAAATGATATTTGATAACATTATTAACATTAACAATAGGGTGAACACATGATTTTTCGATTTAATAATGGTTGGATTAGTCATTGGAATGTTATTCTTAGTATTAATCTCTATCTTTACCTAATATTGTGGAACTTTATGTCGTGACCGATGAGTCAGCATGACTTGACTCTACCGTGTGCGCAAGCTCACCTGCATCGATTACGAAGAGGTGGGGAGCTCGAGAGAGGTCTACGGGGTATGCTCCGGAGTTTAGCTTGGGTCGACTGACGATTTTTGCACAAAGGTCTCGTCAAGGTGGGATACCCGATGTGGCCCCTTTGATGCTCAAGTCAGTGCTATGACCGAGGATTACTTATGAATATTGTATGCAGAGAGTATGATTCTTTTCTCCCCTTGAACTGTGCCTCGATGGTGGGTTTTATACTTACCAGCTGAAGGTCGATCGTACCTCGGCCTTTAACATCACTAGGGTCCTTTACTAAGGTGACATATAGCCTCGCACGGTCCCAAGGTCCTTGAGCATTGTGTTTGTATCGGGTGATATCGTGTATTTTGTTTCACTCTCATCATCGTCCAACTCAAATATCAGAGGACCAGGTCAGTTGCTACTATGCTAGGTCGATTTAAAATATGATATGTGACTTCAAATACATGGTAGATGATAAGGTCAGCTTATTATCAACCATATCACCTAACGATCACCAAATATATATAAAAGTCCTCATGTCTATTCTTTATAGGATCTAAAAAAAATTCAACTTTCATAATTTAAAAATTATATAAATTTTTCATTAACTTAGGTATGGGAAGGGATTTTATTTGGCACATCATAACGTAGTTTTTGTAAAGGCATTTGTTGAATCTTTTATCCTTTTGGCACCTCAATCTGTCATAAGTTTGTAAGTGGGACTTGAGTTGGATTCAAATCTCAACTTACCAATAAGAAATTGGCTTATCATAAACTAATAAAAATAAATCTAGAGTTGTTATCCAACATTAATCATATATAATCAGAAACATGTGATAAATAAATACAAAAAAAAAGACTTTCAAATATGATTTGTTTGATTTCCTTCAAGTTCACATACGAAATTTTGTTCTCTATACTTTTATTAGGCTAAATTTAGTATGTTAATAATAGTAAATTATTTGTTTCGAGCATGTTCCTTAGTATAGTTAGTTTTTTTTAATCTTTATAACATATAATATTATATTTAATTTAATGTCGAATGTCAGGTTTTAAATATAAAAAGTTCAATATTTTGGTAGTGAATTCACCATCCTAACCTCATAATAAAGTTTTGATGAAATAACCATTTTCATTCTCTCTAGCAGCTTCAAAATTTTAAACACGTTAAAAAAAAACTTTAATTTTTATATTAAACTTAAGTTTTTTGTTTTATAATCATCGAAAAATATGAGAAAACACTGTTCGTACCAAAAAGATGTTTGGACAATCATATCACATACATCGGTGTGAGCCTATATAAGCTTGCCTAATGTAAAATATATTTTCCTAGATGCCCACTTAAGACACTTTGATTTGGATGATGGAGATGAGACGGATCACACCATGATAGCATATTAAAAAAATCAAGACAATACAATGGGTTGTACACCATCAATTTATGCTTCTTTTTATAATTTCTTGTGTTTTTTTCTAATTACTAAGTCTATTTTTAACTATACATTGAACTATTTTTCTATAAAAAAATATCTTTTTGAAATTTTGTCGAAAGATGCTCCTAGTTTTAAATTTTTTCATTTGATGTCTCTTTTTCCTCTAATATCCTAAATGTCACTCTAACGCTCATTCACTTTAATATTATCTTTGAGACACCCAATCAACTCATAATCAGTTCAATTTGGATTAGAATTAACTCTTTATACATTTCACTTTTGAAGTAGAGACATATCTTCTCCTATTGTGCTCTTCTACTCTCACTATTGATCGTTAATTATTCTCAGTAATTGCATGAGCCTCTTTTATCTCATTAACTATTGCATCTTTCTTCTTTTTATTTGGCTCCTATCTTATATTTTCTCACAATGAGCATAGTCCCATCCACCCTCGCTCCTCTTAAAGAAGTCGATCTTATCTAGTTTTATAATTACTCGAAGATAAACCACTTACGTCTCTCATAAAGATTTAAATTTTCTTTCATATTAAGTGGTGTCATTTGTCATGTCGATATTTTTGTATTTGTCTCCACATTGCACAATTAATTTTTGTCTCCCTCTTTTGTCTTAGTTTTCTTTCCTTTTATTTTCAATCCAGTCCGTACTCTCTATCTCTCTCTCTCGCCAATGTTTGGACAATAGTAACATTCTTTTTTGCCCTACTTTAACATCATTCATCATTCATTGATATTGAAATCCTAGGTGTAATAGAAACTTGGATTTTTGCTCTATGTTTGGATAAATTCTTAACTAATTTATGAGGTTAGGATTCAATTTGTAATCCTTTTAGTTAATTCAAAACCCCTGTTGTGTAAGGTGACAAGTCCATTCAAGCAAGCCACAATTTTTTTTTTTTTCATTTGTTTAGGAGCCAAAACACTATGATGCCATTAGAATCCGATGCAGAATTGTCTCTGTTTGGAATATAAACTAGCTTGTAATGTGTCTTGATTCCATATCATTTACTTATAATATTTTCTAATAGTGTTGCTGTATTTTGCATCGTCCAAAAATACATTATCCCTACAAAAGCAAAATATTATCAACTTACATTTATCCCTTTTAAATAGTATAATAATTTTTAATATTAGACAAAATAATTTGGACCGTCGTTATAATATTTTGGTTCATAAATCAAAAAAATATTGCATCTGAATATATGAGTCATAATACAAATTCTTATGATTCTTTCTATTGAGTACGATATCAACAAACGGATATGAGCATAATTTACATCGACGAATTTGATATAAGTCATAAAATATTAGTTATGATATTTTAGAACGTCGTTATGGTGTTTTCATTCACTTATAGGAAACATTGTATCTGAACATAAAAACAATACAAAGAGGTAATGATATAAACTTTTTTTTATTGCTCACAATGTCAACGAATATATATGAACATGATTTGCATTGAAATATTTAAAACAAGTCCTAAAAAGTCAACTTTGGTGTTTTGAAACATTATTACATTATTTTGGTTCAGAAAACATTGTATCTGAATAAAAAAAATTATAAAAGGGTCATGATACAAATTCTTATATTTTTAATATATACAACATCAAATATGTATGTAATTTGCATTGAAGTGCTTAATACAAATCATAAAAAGTCAATCACGGTGTTTTATAATGTTATTATAGTATTTGGTTCATGTAAAAAAAACGTACTGTATTTGTGATTCTTTCTATTGCTCACAGTGTCAGCAAGTGTATATGAATATAATTTGCATTAAGGTATGTATAAAAGATCAGTTATGGTATTTTGGAATGTTGCTATAATTTTTTCATTCATATATAGAAAACACTATATTTGAATAGAAAAATATTATAAAGGAGTCATGATATAAATTATTGGAATTCTTTTCATTACATACAATGTTAACAAATGGATATAGACATATTTTGCATTAATATGTTAATATAAGTCATAGAAACTTAGGTTTTGTTCATAAATACTATATCTAAACAGAAAAAAAAACACTATAAATGAGTTATCAATGCATTCTTTTTTAATCTTTTCAACGCATACAATCTCATTATCACCGAATTCTAATTCAAGATAGAGTGCATTGCATATATCAACATACATATACTTTAACAGACAAAACCTTACTAAATGAGAAAAAAAAACATGATAAAAATATTGTAAAAAGGTGAAATGTATTTAAGTATTTCACAGATGGTTGAATACTAAACTGTGTATATAAGACAAGTCCTCAAAAACAATGAGGAGATGAGAGTGAGAAATAAGAAAAAAAAAAACAAAACTCTATAAAATCAACAAACCACTGTACAGATTAGTCCATCCATTTGGACTTCATTGAGACTAATGAGAGATATTTATGGTATTAAAGGAAAAATAAACTTCAAATGAAAAAAAATAAAAACTGAAAATATCTTATTGAATAAACTCAAAAAGGGAAGATTTTTCCAGAAAAAATCACTCTGTACATTTACATTTTATAAATGTTATTTTTTTTAATGAATTATAGAATTTATTCCTATGACCCAAATCTTAGTCCATATAAAGCAATCTTGTTGATAAGAGAGTTTTATTGGGTGGAATTTTATTTAGAGAGTTTTCATTCTTAGCGGCACTTGAACGCCAACAAGTTGCAATATCTCAGGTGCTATGCACGTGCAGGGTTTAATATCTAATGGGGCACAGCGGCCAACTTAATCCCGAGGGAGCCGACCATAGTGTTTGACGTGCCACAGCGCCGCCGCATTTGCTCCTCACAGGTCCCCCTGAAACCCTAGGTGTCGGAGCGAGATCGAAGGCACTCGTTCGTCTTCGCTGCGAAAGATGGAGGAAGAATCGAGGCCGGAGGTCGGCTCACAACCGCCCGCTGTGGCCGACGATTGGAGCAAGGAGGACGACGAGCCGATCGAAGAGGACCGGCCCCCGGCTGCCGCTGACAAGGCCGACGATCCGCCGTCACAAGGTTAGATTCCTGTCCCTTGGATGCGGATGGATCTGCTTCGTGTGTTGAGATCTCTTTAGATCTGATGAATTTTCCACACTATGGACTTCCTCTGACGTTTTCTCGGTGGCCTAATGCAATTCCTGCTCTGCCGGATTTATATATTTTTTCCTTATTTTTTAAATTTTTAATCACGTTTCTTTGGTGCAAGATATTCTTTGATCAGATTTGATATTGCGATTTAAGTCCATCAACTCGATGAAAATTTTCTGGTGCACAATCGATCTCTTATTTGGGGAGTGTGACATCAGTTGTTGAACACCGTCAGTATATATGATTAGGAATCACGTGTTTTGGAAGTAAAACAGATTCATGGTTATACGAACTCGTTGTCCACCGGGTTTATTTTTCTTACTTGATTACCTTGCTTTGTGTTACTAGAAATAACAGCTTGAGCTTTTTACTTTCCTAGTAAAGAATTGTCTGCTAGGTCCTGTTATAGCTCATTGCTACACCATGTTAGCTAATATTAAGCTCAAGTGTCCTTAGATCCACAAAAAGAATGGACATTCATATTCCAGTGGGTCAATGGATTTACCTGGTTGACACCATAAATGATCTAGAACTGATCCTTCAATAAAGGATTGCTTTATGTGTCTACAGTTGTGTTTTAATATGCCATGTTATGAGTCATTTGATTATGTGATCATAGTCTATTTTTCCCCTGGCTTCTAAATGGTATTTAAAACTCTAGTAATTTCTAAAATAAAAGAAAAGATTGTTGGTTTATCTGTTCGTTTGCAGTATCAGTTTCAATATTGAAATTTTTGCACCAAGTGACTTATTGGCCACTATTGGACACAGGTAACATGTGTCTGTCATGTACTAGACAGAAGGAGACCTGTGCCTTCTTGTCGTTGTAGGCCGTTTTGGACTGTGCTGCATACCTATAGAAGTATGAGAATAGATGACAGAGAAAAATATGGAGAGAGGCTGTAAACCTTTGGGCAGCCCAATGTCACAATCCACGATCAAGCCAAAGGTCACAACCCACTATCAAGCCAAAGGTCACAACCCACTATCAAGCCAGCAACGGAGCAAGCAAATTATAGCTTTAACCCCAAACTATGAGATTCATATCTGTTTAAATACATACCGTCAAAGGACTCCTTTATATTGAAACCTCCAAGTGTATACTGTTATCGTACAAACTCAGTCCTCGATTCTTTCCCTATACAATAACATTTGCTTCTATATTAAGACAATAATTTGCAATCAATTGTATAGAATATAAGAGAGTAGTTATTTAGATTATAATGAACTTAGAAAATTAAATATATACAACTATATGCATATAAAAATATTTTTATCCATAGTTAATGAATGCCTGAGAAATGAATTATATTTTCTCCCCCTCATTGCGGGACATATATCTGCTATCTATTTGTCATTTGGGTTAAGATAGATGATGACATCTGTTTTAAGTTATGAAAGGCATAGAACAATTGTGAAGTTGTTTAGGGATCTTTTTTTTGCCATTTATAGGAATTTTTTTATTGCTCGTTAAAGGTTGGTTGATGAATGAGTCAGATTTTTTCCCTTCTTTGCAGGACATGCATCCGTTATCTATTTGTGATTTGGGTTAAGATAGATGATGATAACCATTAAGTTATGCAAGTCATAAAACAAGTGAGAACTTGTTTAGGAATTTCTTTGGCCATTTATTGTAGTATCTCCTTCACCTTATTGTTTTCTTTACTTTATATTTGTCTAATCTAATTTTCTTCTGACGGAGACATGGTTTCATTGTTACTCGCAGATCTCAAAGAAGAGATTAATTCAAACCTTCAATCTTTGGATCTGGAAGCAAGAGGTAAAAGTTGTTTGCTTTTGAATAATTCATGTTCTGTATACAAATGGGGCAGTCCATCAAATAATGTAAAGTTTTTATATTAATTTGGATTTTGTAACCATGACCATAACACTAAGAAGTTTTTTTTCCATCAATTATCTTTCTGTTTCTCTCTTTTTCATGTCTATTATTATAGTGATATAATTGTACTAGTTTTACCAGTGATCTCTAGGTCTTTCTCCGTTTTGCTGAACTTCAAAATGAGCTTCAAACCAAAGTTTCTTGTATCTACTAATTTTTAATTGCCATCATGTTCATTTCTTAATTTCAGTGCTTCGTATTGTAATTTCAGTGAAGGAAAAGGAGACAGTTACAACTGAGGTACTTGAGGAGCTTGATGAGCTTGATGAGGAGGAAGACAAGAAACGGCACCTGAATGTTGTCTTCATCGGCCATGTTGGTGCGTCAACGTTTCTTTTTTGGTCTGGTTTTCATAAAGATCATCAACCCATATTGTTCTTGCTATCTAAACTGACTTGCTGCATTCTATACTTCTCATAAAATTATTAGTCATATTTATGATTAACTTGGTCACTTGAAATTATAAAATGATACGATTTTTCTGCAAACTGTAAAAATAAAGCTGACAATTTTTTGTCTGAAATAAATTAGTTGATGTTAGAGGATCATGTATTGATAATTTGATATACAAGTTAGTAGGATTATTAGGGATTAATTTGGTCGGTCCATTGGATCCATAAATTTTTGTGATTTATTTTGCAAATTATTCTTTGGAACTTAAATGGAATCACATAACTATTATTTAGATGAATCTATTTGATAAATTGTTTTTTCTCTACAATGAATAATTTAATAGGAAAATTAAGAACCAGGAAATCTTTTGTTATTGATTCAAAGAAAATCTTGTCAGGTATTCTTTTGTCTCCCTCTCATAATATTCCCATGCAGATAGGCATCAGGCACTTCTTCATGCCGATCTAGATCAGATGGTCCTAGGGGCCTAGGCGAGTAAACAGAAGAGTCTTCCTATCCCCTGTCCAAGTCATACAAGGACTGAAGATTTTTGTATTGCTGACACCATATTGATGCTAAATAGGGGTCAAAGGCCTGATCCCAGCTGGAATAAGACTTCCCAGTCCAATAAGGACTCACAACTGTAATGATAGCTGTTCCTAGTCTCTTTATGAGTCAAGAAAGCTGATATGAACGAAAATATTAATAATATTTTTGTTCTTCTAGTTCTTTTAGTCTAATGTTGTTAGTAGTAAGGATATGTCCTGTGATTCTCCAGCAATACAACTTTATTCCCTGTGATTCTATATCCTTGGGAGGCTATTCTATTTGAATTGGAGAAAACGTAATCGGGAGGAACAAATGCTGACAGTTCAGTATTAGATGAAGGTCCAACTAATGCCTTCATGAACTTTTATGATGGTAACCATTGCTGTCGATCCTGTATATTGGAGAAAACTTAATAAAAACTTCTACTAATGACATTTATATTGTAGAAGCTTTGACAGCCATTTAAAATGGTCAACAAATTCTGTAGCAACTAGAAGTTTTTCTGCTAGTTAGCAATGAAATTATGAACTATCAAGGATTCTGCAATGATGGGTAAGAACTTTAAGGATATAAGGTGCAATGCGACAACCATGCCATGTGCTACACATGAAGTGGCTTGCAAGAGTTTCATGTCTCAAGCTCCGTTAAGGTGTGCTCCTCAAAAATGCTGTCATCAATAAATCTGTTCTTTTAGGCAAGGAGTTGGGATAGTGCCGCTGATCAACCAACAGCTTTAAGGTATGATGATATTAAGATATGGGTAAGCAATTCTCAATCACACTCTTGAGATGATCAAGACAGTGTATCAAATCTGTGTATTCCATATGATGACTGATGAATGCTTCTGGATGATTATTATCTGGTTCACCATCTTTGGCACCACCAAACATTGAACAGCAACATGATCAGCAGCAGTTTCTTAATGGTAACAACTAATTGTTTTGTTGCAGGAGACATAGGAATCACGACATTTCTTTGGTAGTTGGCACACCACTAGTTTTAGTTACTAGCTTAGTTCGATGGCCAGTGCACAAAGGTCTTAGCAATAGTGTGTCTAGGAGAATCAACAGTTTTCCTACATTTATCAATGACATCAAGACTGGTTCTTTCTTCTAGGCAAAGCAATTCTTTAGATGCATGGTTACACTTGAAGACTCCAAAGGTTAGTTTAGAACCTTTTAACTCGTCTGATGTAGCCACACAGTGGTACAAACGGTACTTCTGCAGGTGAGCAAGGATATATTACATTCTTAGGCATTTTCGAGGAGATTTTGGTCACCTTGCATAATGAATCACAGTGCCACGCTGCATGAACTTTCCAAAGAGGTTTTATATTCAAATATCAGAAAGAATTTCAGAAGCCAACAAGATGCACTACATTTTACAAAGACATGCTGATTGTGTAGTTCACTGGAAGCATATAAGAGAGATTACATTAGTAGGTTTTAGCAGAAGGGTCTGCTACCTTGTAGCTTTTGTTGAGGCGAGGGTGATGATGGAGAGGACCAACAGTTCACTCTCACTTACCTTTATAGGCCAGACTAGACTGATTCAATTGCAGTCTAACACTGACATCTTTGTTTGACGAGTAACGCCAGCTCAGCTTGTTACCTTAGTGGCCTTGCATGCTTTTTTAGCAATATTCTCATTTGGTCCCTCATTGCCAACATGGTCTCTTTTGAGTTGTATGCTTTTATTGTGATGAGAAGAGTACTATTGGCCTGAAGTGGGGGACCACCTCCCAGCTTATAGTCATGGAAAATGAAGAATAAACTTTCCTATACCTTGAACAACTGGAGAAGAATTTGGAGATACAGAACTATGCTGTTGGTACCTAACTTTGAAACAGAGATATTTATATTTGTTGTATATGGAGTGGCACAAAAGCTAAAAGCTATGAGGTTTGCTTCTTACATTAAAAAGACATCAAGTTTGGTTTTGGGAGACATGGGCTCATCAACTTATTGTTTTATAGTCATGGGTATGACTAAGCTCAGAATAAAGATGGAAGCGTCTCAAGTGTCAAGGGAAGTGTACTAAGGTACCTTTGTCTTTGTAAGTAATGAATTTGATGTTGTCATCCGCTCCACTATAGTGAGAGGTGTGGATGTGGTTTCTCTTTATTTTTTACCTCTGGTGTCATAACCAACAAGTACCTCCAAAAGTATAGTAATGACCTTTTGAGTATGGAGGATTCAACACTCAATGAGGATGACAATGCTACAGCTTAACTGGTCAGCATCTATTAATCTCTAAGGCTTGTGAAATCTTATTTGTTATATTTTGGCGTGCAGAAGTTCTCTACCAACAATGTTGAAATACCTGAACAGCAGCAAACTGTCGTTATAATTTCTGGAAGCCAAAATATGTTTTACTGGTCTTATTTCAGATGTTACTGGGCCTCTAATATTGACACCATCAACCAAATAGCAGCAGCATGATGCTGCCACACATTCCAAGAACATGCTATCAGCTGACTGATCAGGCCTATAAACATTCTAGGCTGAGATAGGTCCAGGACAGCAACAAACAGCTGATGATACATTTCCATCCGCAATTGGCTTCACGTTAGCCCATGTTCAAGGCCTAGTCCTAACTGGGCAGCATCCTTCATTGTCAAATTTTCACATGTTCTTTGTTCATTGTATTTCTTGGAAACCTGTTTAAACTTGTTGATATATCAATGCCATTCAAAAGGGTGATCTCTCTTTGGGTTTGTGTATTTCAAAATTTGCTGCATGATGTCCTGACCCAATCAGCTAGATATAGTTGAACCCTAGTAATTAATTATTTGCAATTTCTTTCTTCATATTGTATATTAATGTATGCAGATGCTGGGAAGTCTACAATTGGAGGACAGATACTTTTTCTGAGTGGTCAGGTTGATGACCGAACAATTCAGAAATATGAAAAGGAAGCTAAGGATAAAAGCCGAGAAAGCTGGTATGCTAGTGCTATAATCCAAAATTTATGATATTTATTTATTAAGGTGCTGCTGAGTTAATGAACTACTATTTAATCATCAGAAAAAAAGTGTTGGATAATTGTATGGTCAATGATCATCTAATCTGCATATGTTTAGATTACTTATATTTTCTCAGATACTTGTAATTTCCCCAGTGTTAGAGACAAATGAAGTGAACTTGTTACAATTGCTACTAGTCACTAGTTTCAGCATATTTTACAATAGATTCGAATATATGTTTATAGATTTCATCATTTTCTACATTGTGGGATATATACTTATGCTTCATCAGGAAATGTAGTCCAGTGCAGCTAAGCAGTATTAACTACTACAGAGCTAAGCAGTATTCTTATCTTCCTGGGTTTTCCCATTGTGTTGTCACAATCGTTATTTGTGTTTGTATTGTTCATGATTCTTGTGGAAACCAAAATTTCTTTCTTTTTCAGATGCCGAACAGGCAAGAAGTTAAAGTTCCCATTTTTTCTCGAATAGCTTAGTGATTACAGGTTAAGTTATGGAGGACAGTCTTTCTTGAGCAAATCAGATGCCATTAATAAGAGTCTGCTTTAAACATGATTTGTGCTCAGTTGCACTCGTCCTGTTTTGTTCTCATCTGATTTGGTTTCAGATATTCTTAGTCAACCTAGATATATCGGTTATGCAAATTATATCTAGACTTAAGCCAGTTTAGATATCGATTATTTTCAAAGAGAAATTTCTGATGGGAGTACAAAATTTCATGGATGGTTGACATAAAGACCAAATATTTCAATGAATATTAAGCTGCATTATATCTTATGTTCGATGCCTGCAACATGGAGTATATGCTGGTCCTTTAAACAACGAATTGGATCTTCTTAAGTATTAATTGGAAGTAATAACAAATATTCTATACTGAATTTGGTGTAAAAAAACAAGCGATACTCAATATTTTTATTTGAAGATGCTTGTTGCTGCTACAAAAATCTTTTAATACAGCTTGCAAAATTTGCTGGTCCACCCTGAGTATTTTTCTCTCCTTGGTGGTAAGGGAATCAGAGTAGGATCTTGCATATGTGTCATACTGTATGGAGGTTGCTAGTTAACCCAAGGAGAAGCGGTGAGGAACTAGGAGAAATAGAAGCAAAAATAGAGAGAGGCTAGTTCTTGAAAAACCACGATCTTCTTTGCTTATGTGTTTTCTGAAACCAATAACAGATGATGGAAACTGAATATTATGTGGAGAAAGAAACCATGCAGACTTTTTTTCTTAAAGCATATTGAATTTTCTAATCCATCTTAAGTATTATGTCTACTTGTGGGAAGAAGAATTGGGAAAAAGAAAAAACAAGGGAATAGCAGTGAAAAATTAAGAATATTGGATAGAGGAATGATTCAAATGCCGATGCAATATTTGTTGGTCTAACAGGGGATTGAAACCTCCAGTATGAACCAGACCCAAATAAAAAGATTCATTAAGCCCTCTTCCTTGCATTTCTTTACCGCTCAAGTTCAAACCTTTCTTCTCCCATTTTGTCACGAAAAACTCTCTTCCAAACTTGATTTCTTCAAGGCCTATCTTAGGCAATTGAGGGCTTATTCTTAAGAAATCATCTCATTTTCTTTGAATAAGTAAATCCAAATCTCGAATATGAAATTATTCAGTTTATTTTAAATGGAATTGTATTCTCGTTATTCTTTCTCTATAAATTCATTACTTTAAGGATCTAGATATAAGTTTTAGGGTTCTTGTCAATTTTACAGTGGATGTTATATATACTTTTGAATGATTCCTAACAAAATTATTGTGGATTTGTTTGCATCTTACTAAAATCTTAGTGGATTTGTGTGGATCTGACATGCATCTTTGTGGATCGTCTTAGATTCTTGATGATATAGCCTATATACATGCAGATCTAAGCTGGGAATGCAATAGAGTACTAATTTGGCGTCGTATCATTCCTGTCGCTTGGATAACCACCATTATGGTAATTCTTACACTAAACAACATTGGTTTATGTGGAGGAGTAACCTGTCTCAAACACTATTTGGCTGGTGGATATTTTGATGTCAGATGCACAAAGATGTTATAGCAGATCAGACAAGCTTTCATCTCAAAAACGTCTAACGTTGTAGCAAAAAGCACAACATAAGGGCATGAATAGTTGGACAGTTGAACTAATTGTTTATGATGAGTATGAGAGTCAGGGTATTGATGTTAATGATGATTCCAAGCTTGCAGCCTTGGTTCTTGTATTCCTAAAATATCAGTGTGGAGGCCATGAGGACATCCGAACTTGAGACTTACCAGGGAAGGGGCAGTGGTGTCTGTCCTCTTAGCTCAGTCGACGTTTCACTGTGAAGCAACTCAGTGGAAGCAGTGTGTAGGGGCTAGGTAGGAGTGCTAGCATGAGGTAGTCCAGTCGTGCATATGTGCTGGGTAGAGTTGCAAGGATCAAGTAGCCCTTGAGCAGGTGGCATGTGGGGCTTTCTTAGTTCATTTCACAGGAGGCCAATTCTTGATATTGTTGAACTTGATCCCATCGCTCAAGTATTGTGGATTAGTTCTCTTTGAAATCTGTTCAAGTATTGTTCCTTCATTTTCATTTACATATACCTCCAGAATCCTTTTTTCTTCTCAAAAAGGATCATGACCCACACACTTTGGACCATTTTACAAGATCACATATTTTTAAACTCAAGCTATGTTTTGTCATGTTGTTTGTTTGAACAATTTTGGGTCAGAAACTTTTAACAAATACAACAGCTCCTATGCACGTAAGTGTTCTACTGTAGGTTCTCTAGTGGTCCAATTTCAAAAAAAATATTTTTTGCACATCTTTATATTTTACTTGTTCATAATAGATATAGTCTTCTGTTATTTTAGGCAAGCCTTAGGTCCATATTAAAATATGTTTTACTTGATTGATAAATATTAAAGTATTTCCTTGGTGGATTTCATTGTACCATAAAAGTATTCTCTTAACCCACAAACTTCATTCCTGCATGTTTTTAGTTATAGCAAAAAATGTTCGGTTCAAAATATTTGAACTAAATTTGTCAGTTTCAGCTGAAGCTGAATTTCAGGTGCTGAGTTTAGTTAAAACATTATACCTATAGTGATTGCTACAGTATTTGCTTTTATTCTTTGTCATTTGAACTCCTTTTATAAGTAGAAGATAATCTATGTTTTTTATCAACAATGTTCAATTACTTAGAAATTGTTAGGGTCTTCTAATCTAGTAGTTACTAATTCCTTTTTGTGTCTTCTCTGTATTCCGTGTCAATAACCCAATCCTTAGAATTGCTACCTCGTCTCTTTTCAAGGGTTACAGCATTTTACATTAGAGAAGCCCATTAATATATAGATTTCACATTACCACACTTGACAAAATCTATTTTCACCATTTCTAGAATTATTAGATGTTTCATTTTGCACAACTTTTAAAATACAGAAAGGCGGAAGGAGAATGGTTAATTTGGCTATTAATTCAACTATTTAGAGACCTTTTGTGGGTAATGTTTTGCGAAATAACTTTGTTGTCCCATGATGTTTTCACATGGAACTTTCCTCATGGGAGTGTGAATGCCAAAATGGCATGGTTGAACCTTGTAGGGACACCTTGTATTTTTATTCCTTAACCATGTGATAGCAATCAACGATATATATATTTTCCGTATACCAATCAGCTTTATGATATCCTAGCAATCTACTGTTCATGTGAGAGTTTACCAAAACCCCTAAACACACCCTTTAATCCATTAGTTGACTATGCAATTTTTTATTCAACTGTACACAAGTTTAGCTATGATCATGCAAGAGGTTGACCTGCATGACATCCACGAAGCCTGAACCTAAATATGGGTTATGATGCCAGATTTGCTAGCACAACTCTTTATGGGAGTAAACACTGAACCAGCAATGGTGAATGCACTAAATGGTAATAAGACACTGGTACAGTTAAAAATTTAACCTCAAAGGTTATAAGCCAACACCTAGTATAACTAGTCCAATTTTTCCTTTTTTGTTAACCATGTGGAACTAATTATCTTTAGTACCAATCTGTCATACCTTTTCGGTTTTTCCACTGTATTATGGTCTGCAACCTGCATTCAATTTAATCATTCTGAAATAATGATGCATTACAAGACCTGTTGCGTGATCTTGTAGGTACATGGCCTACATTATGGACACAAACGAGGAAGAGAGGACAAAGGTTTGATCATTACCTGCATTGTCATGTCTGGCTCGCTCTTAATCTATTCCAAATCTTATTTTCTCTGCCATTGTTCTTATTAGATTTGTATATCATCTGTCACTATTTATTAAGATCAGTTCTTCTATGCTTGCTTTCGGACTCTGGTTTTTCTGGTGTTAGTGGTTTGTGAATAAGAAATGACAAACTATGTGGACAAATGATTTTATAAATTATAGTTTTTGATATATTAGAAATGATGACCCTATAAAGGAGAAACTTTCGCATATAGATGATTCACAATTTCTTTCTTGCTTGGCAAATCATTTGATTAATGAGCTGCTCTGCCTTTTCTTGTTTCATATGGTCTATAGGGAATAACTGTGGAAGTCGGCAGAGCTCACTTTGAGACAGAAAGTACAAGATTCACAATTTTAGATGCCCCGGTAACTTCTCTTGTACATGTTTGAGTAATCTTTTTTTTCCTTATTTTGTGAGTTGTTACAGTTGTAGTCCTATGGGTTTTTTGTTGAACTGCAAACCTGAAATCAATTGGTTTTAGCCAGAAGCTTTCCTCTTTTATTTTCTTTGTTTTTGGTTTCTTTGACATATGCTTACAAAGAAATCTTGTTCTCTTTATATTTTTTTCACGACTTTTATCTTTATGATGGTTTCTTTCCAGAGTAAAAGAACTAGTTTTGCTGGTATATGTTTTATCAAAAAGTATTGACTTGTTGAATTAGTTGTACACCAAATTTTGAACACAAGCTAATTTTAAGTGGTTATAATATGAAAAACCTTGCTGAAAGTGCATGGCTGTCTTTTGGTTGCAAATCTTAAAATTTATTGATAATGCAAATTATTGCATTCTCATTCGATGTTGTTGTGACACTCATGTTGACTAGAATCTCAAAAAGATGGAAATGCATTGAAAAGCTAGAAGATTTTTTTGCCTGTTGGCATGTTCTCTTATACATCATATATTCATCGAGGGAAATGTTGCTATCTATTATTTGGATAAATTAAGATGAAAAGAAAAAAGAAATGCAATCAGTCATGATAATTCCTTTTATTTAGAAAGTCACTTTCCTGTTGCCTTATTCTATCATAAATAATCTTGTACCCTTATGGACTCTAACAAGAGAAAAAAAGAAATATAGTTACCAAAAAATTCTTGTTAAACCATAAATGTCCATTTACCTTGATTTTCAAATGCTATTGTTATTGATGGTTCAGTCCCCAAGCATTTCTGTTAATTGTTTCTGGTATGGTTTATCCATGCTTATACTTGATTGGACCTGATTTTCACCTTCATACTCATTTGTTTTGAAATATGGTGTGTCTTTCCTTTTGACATTTTCTGAGTACTTGTGTATTTTCTTTTAGAATAATTGTATAATTCACTGCTTATGTAGCCAATTCACAAGGTTCAATTTTTATTGCAGGGTCATAAAAGTTATGTGCCCAACATGATCAGTGGTGCATCTCAAGCTGATATTGGCGTCCTTGTAAGTTGGTATATAAACATATTTATTTAGCATGTGTTTAGTTTTAAATTTTATGAGGCCTATACTGTGGCCTTTTTTCTGGTAATAGGTCATATCTGCTCGAAAGGGAGAGTTTGAGACCGGATTTGAAAAAGGTGGGCAGACCCGTGAACATGTGCTACTTGCGAAAACATTGGGTGTTGTTAAGTTGATTGTTGTTGTCAACAAAATGGATGATCCTACTGTGGGATGGTCGAAAGAAAGGTCAGTTTATTGTTTATAACATTTTTGCTGCATTCCAAATGAGCTTTACCTTTGAAATGGTAAAATGTTGTTGTCGGTTTATTATGCTTCAGGTTTGATGAGATCGAATCTAAGATGGTTCCCTTTTTACGGTCTTCTGGTTACAATGTAAAGAAAGGTAACATAAAAGAACTTTTATATTGTATGTTTAATGTTTTTAGGTACTATTTTATGTTCATTTGGCCTTTTCTTTGGGGGCATCTTGGCCATCTGTTTTATGGACATTTCTGTCTTGTGAATTGGCTGAACTTGGTATCAACTTTACATGGAACAACAAAGAGAGTTGGTACAAGAGTTTTGTTTGTTTCATCACATCTTGTTTAATTTTTCTGGAGAATTAGTTTGCTGCTAGCTAAGTCCTAAATCCTATATAAATTAGTATGGATTCTTTACAAGTATGGATCTGTTTTACGACAGAAAGGAAGGATTAATGAAAACATTGTCTAGAGAGTAAAAACAGAGTTATTAAAGTGGAGAGGGATATTGGGAGTTTTGTTTGTTCATAATGTGGCTCTTAAAATGGATTAAAGTGTTTTGGAGAAAAAAGATTAAAGTACTGTGCAATTGGAAAAAAGAATACAAAAAGTTACAATGGTTGAGATGAGAATGTTGACATGCATGTATGAAAATTCTAGAATAGACAATATAAAAAAATTATATACATTTGCAAATGATTAGGTGTAATCTAGTAGATTGCACATTTCTTGCAATAATTTTCTCTGTAAAACCCCCTACCCTATCATGCAATTATGCTCTACGAAATCTAATGAAATGTGATTAAACTCATGCCATTGGTTGTTGTCAGTGGACTCTGAGAATATTTTTCAAATATTCTTTACTTTCATGAGTTGTTTTAAGTGTCAAAAGACCAGATTACATGATCACTCTTATTTTTCTTTCTTGCACTTAATCTTTTTTAAAGGTTGATAATACTAATATTTTTTCACCTGATCTCCTTTAAATTTTCTTTCATGAGTTGTTTGGTTTTTCCCAGTCAGTAAATTTGAATTCTAGCACTATGTTTATTACTTAATTTTGACCTAGATTTAGTTTTTTTGCATATCTTAATATTACAAGTTCTCATGTCAAGTATTCAATGTTTTCTAACTAAGCTGTAACTATGTGTATATTTCATAGATCTCTTTAAGTGAAAGCCAGATTGGCACGGACCTCGCTTGGAACCGTGCTATCTGATTTAGATTCGTGGACCGTAGAACAACCGATCAGTCTCAATCATCCCTACAGAACAGGAAGTGAAAAGCCGCTGATTGCACTCAGCTGACTAACAATTCAAGGATGGTGATACTTCACTTAATTCTAATCATCATGAGCTCTGAATTGCTGATGTGACATCGGTAATAGTGCATTTAACAATGACAAAGTAGCATTATTCAACTGATGTCGTTTAAAATAACATAGCATCAGTTCATCCACCAGATTATAAGTGGAAAGAGAAGGGCAATGTGAAAGTTGATGAATTTGAGGTGATGAGAGATGATAGTTGATATCGGGCTAGACAAGAGTTCCTTGTGGCGACAATGATTTTACTGGAACTGATTTTGTTGGCCATGAATGATAATATGACCCTATTATCCTAGTTTGTCCTATCCAGGGTTTCATATGCCTCAATATAGACAGTATTGTTCAGCAGCCATCATGATCATATCACTCGGTACTAGATTTCTATCACTGCTGATCACATCATCCAGTGATATATGGACAGTGTGGCTACTACTGGAATAAAACCTATTGATCACATGCAATAAATATTGCTTCTTTGATTCAATAGTGCTACCTGGGGTGCCAGTATCTAATGTTTTGAGAACAATATCATACATTGTTTCTTCATCAGCCAGACTGGTCGGGTACTACTACTCTAATAGCATACTGTATTGTGGATCATTACTATCCAGTAGCATCGCTGGTACTAGTTTTGTTTTATGAACCACAAAAATAAAAAACACATATGTAAAGAACTTCCAAAAGTTCATAAATTTAGCACATTGCCCGTACATCATAAATATATAGTTAGCAAATTTTATAATACATGAATTTAATCACCACAAAAGCCATATCTTGCTAGTGGTGCAGCATAACCACCAAAACGAATATTGTGCTAAATTAGAAGACTGGTAAACTTCGGGCATGATTGGACATGTGACTGGCATGAATGTGTAAGGTGCCGTTGTTATGTTTGGTTTTGTCAGTGGAAATGTAGGTTATGATACAATGTGAAACTAACCAAGTATGTATTAATGAAGTCTTAAGACCCCATATTTATGAAAATAAAAGAGGTAGGTTTTCATTTGTATTAATTTGCTTAGTTTGTCCTTATCATGAATATAGCTTTATGTTTTATTGGATCACTCTGATGTTATGCAATTGGTTGATATCTTCTAAAATCTGCAAGTCAGCTAGAGAGACCTGTGTATTAAGTTAGAAGGGTGGAATGGAAACCTTGCTGAACAATGTCAGATGCAGGATGCACCTTGTTGATTATCTGAGAAAATAACTGGTGCCTTCACTTGATAGACCTTAATTGAATTTCTATGTTGCTAATGCTCCTTATTCAGATGTTCAATTCCTTCCTATATCTGGGTTGGTGGGTAGCAACATGAAGACCAGAGTTGAGAAAAGCATCTGTGGTTGGTGGGACGGTCCGTGCCTGTTTGAAGTTTTCAATTCTGTTGAAGTTCCACTCCGTGATCCTAATGGACCTTTCAGGTATGCAAAAAATATTGCCTTTTCTAAACCATGATGTCTCTAATTTACTTCGACACTTGGCATTTCTGATTACTTCCAGATTTGGATCTCCAAAAGGAAAAAGAAAAACTATGATGGTGCATACATATATATATATATATATATATATATATAACGTTTGTATGGATATTCATAACCACTTCACCCTTTTAACTGTCTTATATTTGTCTACTATTTCTTAAGTTTTGGTCTCACTTCTTTTCATGTGGATGTAAACAATCTTTTCATCTTCTTTTTGTTCATTTTGTGAAATTTTGGTCCCCTATATTTGATGTGTAAAATTTGTGTATTCTTGATATTCAGAATGCCAATCATTGATAAATACAAGGACATGGGAATTGTAGTGATGGGAAAAGTGGAGTCCGGAAGTATCCGGGAAGGTGATAGTTTGTTGGTTATGCCCAACAAGGTATAACGTGTTTCTTTGTTACAATCCGCCTTTAAGTACCAGTTTCATGTTGCAGTTAGTGAATTTGAAATAATTAAATTATGTTCTGTTGTATAGGCTAGTGTCAAAGTTCTTGCTATATATTGTGATGAAAATAAAGTAAAGCGTGCTGGTCCTGGCGAGAATGTCAGGATAAGATTATCAGGCATTGAAGAAGAGGACATCTCGGCTGGTTTTGTTCTTTCAAGTGTCGGTATGTATCACTGCTTTGAGATTCGTAGTCTTTGTAATTTTATTTGCTTAATTGCTTGATTAGCACTTCAAAGATGAGCATGCATTCAAGTCTTGAACAACTATTTCAACTTTTATAGGTTAACATAAAGTGAATGGCTGCAATATTTATGAGTGAGATTCCCGACAGCGTACATACTAAATTAAACAAAAGACACTTGAGATGGCTGCAGGATATGTGAAATTCCTTCTCATATCTGAGTTTGCTGTTATCATGTTTTTTTAACAAGCCAAAACATGTTTGAGCAGAACAGAATGGGGATGCATTAATCAATATAGTCGTTTTGAAGAGGGCATAAGCACCAGATAAGGTGTTCATATAGATGAATATAAGATTTAATATGCAAGTCATATATGTTATGACATCTTCTAGGAAGGAACAAAATCAAGGTAAACTTGTGGGGAAATGACTAAACGACACAAGATAAATGTGAAAGAACGGATAGAAAATAAGAAAAAGTAATGCAACATCAAGTACAATTGCTTGTTGCATGTAGCCTCATGGGTTGTTTACTTGTCACTTCTGTATGTGTGCATGCTGAAAATTACAGTCAACTTTTCTGTAATGTCTCCTGAATACTGTATGTACTGAGCTGTATTTCGGGTACTATTTAGTTTTTTCCTATATGTTGTTATCAGCATTTTATATAAAGTTTCATGTATGGGCGGTACATACTGGTCCGTCAGGTTGCTAGTACGTGGACTGCCCGCTACCGGGCTGTACCATCAAAAATCGATCGTCAGCGATCGATTGCGGCCGTCAGAGGCCGATTGAGGGAGAAAAAAAAGGAAGAAGAGGAAAACAAGAAAAGGTGAAGAAGAAACCTAGCATCGTCTTCGCTCGTGGGTTGCTCGTGGGTTGCCTGTGCGTCGTCGTCAAGCGAGCGCCCTCGCCTGCTTTTTCTCCCACACGAGGCGACGTTGCCCATTTTCTTTTCTTTTTTAATATATTAATATTATATTATATTATATTTATATAATATAATATTATTTTTTAATATACCGGGCGTATGCACTGTGCATACCGCCCGGTACCGGTACCATACTGATACTGACAATATATCGGTACACCGGTATTAATCAGTAAGTCAAACCTTGCTAAGGACACCTAGCTTCATATACTCAGCATTTTGTTGGGGGTCCAACTTTGAATTTTTGTGTTTTGTTATCGGCCATCAGTTAAACTGGATTTCAAGTTGTGCTGGGAATTAAGTCTTAGGTCGATAGGGGATATTGATTATCAAGTCTGGTTATACTAGGATGAGAATTAATTTCCTATTAAAATATACCCATCTATTTGTATATGCAGGTTTATGTACACATGGAGTTGTTAGCTCCATTTCTTATAACTTAAATGCTCAGGCAAATGGCATTCACAACTTAAAACTACATTGCCTTTTATTTTTGTATTAAGCATACTTGGGACTTTTATCTAGATACTCGAAACTAGTCTTTTTCTTCTATGATTTCCTAGATTACCTAAACTTTGTACAAGGTTCCTTTTAAAGTAGCTTGAGGTGAATTGGTGTGGTACAGTGGTGGGTTATATATTTTGGTGATTTTTTTAGTGTGTCGAAGTTGAAGCATTCAGGAGTTGTATATGCATGTAGTATTTTCATTTATTTCTTTCTTTTACCCTTATATTTTCTTTCCCCTCCCTGTCCCTTCTTGTTTGTCTTCTCCTTTCTTTTCTTTCTTTCATTGTGTCCCTTCACTGCCAAGGAACGCGTACCCTTCCTCCATGTTTTCGTCTGAAGCATTTAGTTTCTTTTCTTACCTTTGTCTCTCTTTTTGTTTTTTTTCCTTCTCTCTCTTCTTCTTTCTCATCTCCCATCTAATTTTTGCTTTCTTTTTTTTCAGTGTCTTTCCAAGAGGGTCTCGCCCTTTAGTTATTCATTGGATTCTCTTAGTGACCTGCTATGTTTGAGTTAAAAGTTTCTGCATCAAATGGATCCATTTGAACATTTGTCTGTCCATTCACTTGAATTGTTGGATTGGATCTGCCAGAATCTCAATCAGTATTGTTTTAGTTGGTCGTTCAACAAATGGAGCAAGTGATCTCCAAGATATTTAGGTTACTTCCTGTTTCATGCAAGCCTCACAAATTCTCTACAGTCCAGTGCACCGATGCTATGAAAGCCTGATATCTTCCAAGCCACTTATTGGTAGTTTCACAAGCTCAGGTGGTGATTTGGAATTGGAGTTCTGAATTCTCCACACTGTTTTCATCTCTGCCTTTGCTCCCTTGAGTTAACTCATCTTATTCCTCCATGAACCCGAGTTCCACCTGTGATCATCCTTTGCTGCCAAGGAAGGCCCTTCTTTTCCTCTATTCCTTAATGGTGATCTTCAATAGTTGTCTGTCAAAGGATGCTAGTTTAACTCTTTTCTTAACAGTTTTTATGTTGATTTACTCTTTCTAGATGCAGTTCAATTCAGGTCCTAGATACCCTCCGTATCAAGGACCTTTCTTCTGACCAAACAGAACTGAAACCATTTTAATTATTCAACATGCCTTCAAAGTGGTAAAGCATAGGCTTGTTCCTGTTGCTATTATTTTCATGTATCATATGCCAAGGATACTTGAGGTGTGAAGGAAAACAAATTTGTGATGTTGGACTTGCTGCTACTTTAGTTGATTTAAATATGTCTCATTTCTTTCTCTAGGACATCTCACTTGCATTATATCTTTTTCGTAGACCTCGGACAGGAAAATTGGATCGTGCACAAGGACACTTCTTGATGTCCCTAGTTTTGTCCTCTTGGATTCATTCAATGTAGAAGATTATTCTTCATCCTTGTTCTGGTTATCATATGCTAACTATGGTTATATATCTGTACTTGAATTCAATGAATTTTATTCTTACAATTTGAGGACCTTTATTTGCTTGGAAACAGAACTTTGGAGAAAAGTAGAAGCCTAAATTAGTCTTTCTGCTTACCAAATACAATATGAGTTATTAAAGGTTTTTCTAATCTATTCTCAAAGTATTTATTGGATCCGTAAGTTCTTCATTTGGCTTTAGTATATAAGTACCTATTATTGTTTACAATTAATTATGTATATATAGTATATACATGTAAGTACCTACTGTTTCAAATATTTTAATATGGTGCATATGCAGCAGCATACCACCGGTTAACCATAGCCCCACACACTAAAATCTTTCTAAATGTTGATCCAGTAAAATCAAAATCAAAGCACACTCACAGCAAGAGTTGGGTTCAATCGGATACAGCGAATACTAGCAGAACCAGTTGTCCTTATTTAAGAAGCTACACATTATATAAGTTGCTATCATATCACAGAACGTTTATTGGTTTATATTGTAACGTTACAGATAACAGTGATAAGAAGGGAAAACAAATGACAGATTGCTGTATTTTTTTTGCATGTGGACTACAAAGCAGCTGCAGAGACATATGCCACTATATATCCAGTTCCAGTTCCATTCTTATATGGACTGCATATGTGGCAACATATTGTTACATGGTCATATGACCACATGCCTATATGTCATTACCTGGACCACCTTTTGGTACATTATATTGAATGCATATGCTTCTTTGGTATCAATCACATAATTCACAATTACAATTTTTAACACAGTTTTTAAGATGAATTTATGACCCATGTTTTAAGTTATTTTTGTATTTAGCTAAGACCATGTAAACGTGGCTTACTGATATCACTGTTTTTTGTATATCTGACTGGAGGATATTTTTAATTTTAATTTGCTCGAGTCAGAAGTTCTACAATACTAATACTGCTGATCTTTTAAAAATAATGTCATGCAGCAAATCCAGTTGGTGCAGTATCTGAATTTAAAGCTCAATTGCAGATTCTCGAGTTGCTGGACAATGTAAGTGTTTCCCTTTTGGATGGTCGGCACCACTGGGCTTATTCGGATACATAAAAGCAACCTTGATTTTGTCAGGCTATCTTTACTGCTGGCTACAAGGCCGTGTTGCACATACATGCAATTGTTGAGGAATGTGAAATTGTAGAACTTATAGAAGAAATTGATACAAAGAAAAAGAAGGATACTGATCCCAAAAAGAGGAAGCCAAAACGAAAGCCTCTTTTTGTTAAGAATGGTGCTGTTGTTGTGTGCCGCATTCAGGTCCAAGTCCTTTTAATAACGAAAATAGGACGACAAGGATAATTCATTTTGACAGTTCTAACCATGAATGATTTTCAGGTGAATAACCCGATATGCATTGAGAATTTTTCTGTTTTCGCCCAGCTTGGGAGATTCACGCTTCGAACAGAAGGTAAAATGACAGCTACTAGCTACTGATTATGTGAATCGAGCTTGTGGCAGTCGTTTACTTTGTAAATTGCTTTTACAGGGAAAACAGTGGCAGTGGGAAAAGTTGTTTCACTTCTGGCTGCAGGAAACTCCACATTTGTGTAACTGGATGTAATTGAATTTTGATATAGATGAAAGGTGCTTGTTTCTTCTTTCCCCTATTATTCGTGGATTGCTGGTTAAGAATCTCCTTTTCCTATATATTATTTGTTAAAATGTTTCCAGTTATGTTGGCTGCAATAGGAACTGGCAGTTTGCCTCTCTGAGTTAAGTATTTTGCTTAAATGTATTGGTTAGGTTGAGAATTTCTTGGAAGCAGACTTGTGGTGACATGGCTCCCATTAGAGCATCGGAAAGGCGCATGAGTTTTATATTCTAGCTTTGGTGAAGACTGCTTATTTTTATAATTATCAAGATTCTCATAACATCTTATGATGCACATTTTTCAGTATGAGATACAAATGTGTGTGAGAGAGCTACAATTCAACTTCTTGCTTTAGCATCCTAGTGCTGCTTCATGTTTACAGAAAGTAATGTCTTGGTTACTTGATCTCCTATCACTCCTGTATTTTAAGCCGAACCTGGAAATGTTATATTTATTCTCCTAGTGGGCCATATTTTCTTCTTGATTTGATTCAATGTGTGTTATGTATTATGGCTGCTTATGAATGCCAGATTATTATGGTTGCTTTATGGATTCTACATGTTTTGTGAACAAAATCATTTGATCCCATCACAGATCCAAGTGTTTAATACCATTTAATTCCTGCCCAAATCTAGAAAAGAGAACAGAAAAAGGATTACGAGGCTAGGAAAAAATAAAGTTACGACTCCTGAGCCAGATGGTAAGATGGTTTGGTTTTGATTCATCAATGGATATTTCTTTAAAAATGTTTACTGTCGAATGTATTCTCACTTAACTTTACATGCGATGGATCAGTCATTCTTGGTGGTTTGCTGTGTCTGCTCCTCTGGTGGCAGTTCGTTTTCTTGTTTGATCCCTCTGAAAAGAGCAAGGGCGTACGATGTCGGACGAAAGCTACGATATTGATATATTTTATCAATTGTTTGCTTAAATGAAAAAATATAGAAAAGGTATGATGAAATGGATCCACTTGGATGTCCTTTGGCTTGTGGTTTTTCCTATTCTCTGTTATGTTATGATATTATAATTTGAAATTTATATTTTTTTTCCCTCTTGGTCTAACTTGATCTCTTTTTATGTAAGTTCTTATTGGATCATTTTTTTTTCCATCTGATTTCAATTAGCTAGCTGAATAAATATGTGCACTAGAAAGCTGGCGACATAGTATTCTATAACCATTTAAATTGCTTGTGATGGTGGCATCATATTCTAAAATCCATTTAATTTCCTGCCGCAGCAGAACAGCCATCCTCATCCATACGTGGGATTGTTATAGGCTCCCATGGAGATGCTTCTTTTAATATGTTACATCTACTTATGCCCAAGTCAACCCTTTTGGGAGCAGCTCCTTGGGTGCCCAAGTCATTTCCCGGCTCTATCAGTACAGGATCTTCAACAGAGATCAACCTCTTGGCGTTGACTACAAGCTGTTTAAATATATTGATATCGGGCCAATCTAGTTTATCATTTATTTAAATAAATTTGATTAGTTTAATAGTTATATGACAATATGAAGAAGAATTCAAGTTATTTTACCACCTTTGAGTGGTGTGAGGTTGAATCTTCCGGTGGTATAATTTGATTGTCCACGATACGTGCGAAATTAAGAGGGAGTCCAGTTAGATATTTTTTTTAATATTAATATCATATAATTTTAATTTTAATTTCTTTATTATTGGAAAACATAACGCTACTACTTCCAATTCGCATGGTGAAGATTTCTAGGGTACGGAACTTGCTACATAAATATGCTCTATTATATGAAACGCTCACACTGCAGACACTAAAAGCAGAGTTGAGAGTGAGAGAGTCACATAACGGAGCAGGCATTGGGGTTGTCGTCACTGAACAAGGAGGCAAGCTGGTCCTCCGGTTTGACTACTTGGCTGGAGACTCTGATCGCCTCGACGTTCCTTACGTAGCCCGCAGGTGCCTTCTTGTCGTAGGTTTGAGCAGCATAGGGGCGAGCAACGACGTTGTAAGGAACGTAGGGCCAGATCTCAGCCTTCTTCCCCGTGGACTGAACCCTCTTCACCACCTTGTGCGGCTCCACATACCCTGTCACAGTCACCTTGTACTGCTTTCTGTTGATGTCCACCGATCGAACTCCTGTGGAGATGGCCCAGTGGAAGTGAAGCAGATTAGGAGTCGGTATAACAATGGCTCGATGGCACGATTAGTAAGTACGAGAGGAGAAGCTGGAACCTTTCATGGTAGACAGTGCATTCCTAACTTTTAGCTCGCAGCCCTCGCAGTCCATCCTCACCCTGAGCTCCACAGTCTGAAACTGCTTCCTCTTCGTGTACCTGTGGCCGCCGCCGAGCAAGTTGAAGAGGAAATCCAAGGTGCCTCCCATGGTGCCCCTTTGCAGCTACACCCTCGACAATCATAAAATAAAAGAAAACAAGCAAAGGAGAGAAGACGAAGTGGGGACAAGATTGTTTATGAGAAGACCTATGAATCAGACCAAGAGCTTATACTGCTGCATTAGCTCTTGGTGTTTGTTCTTCCTTGGAAGGCAAACAATCTCTCTCTCTCTCTCTCTCTCTCTGAGATACCTTTCTTTGGGTTGGTTGGTCTTTCTTTGCTGCAACTTTGATTCACTGCAACCCCTCTTATATAGAGGCAGGAGAGAGAAACCGAAAAGACTATCACCAACCCAAAAGGTTACAAAAGCAGCAATGATTAAGGCAAACTCAACAGGGAACGACACTGTACTTGTGTGTGCGTATGCGTGGGGTTCGGCCCTCAGAAGAATAATAACGTAAGGGTGGCGTGTGCGGGAGTGGAGAAGCAGGTCCTTAAGGCGCAAGAAAGAAAGCTATTGGAACTTGAACTGTAAAAAGTTCTTGGACGACTTCACTTAAATGGCATAATGTGGTCCTTTTAATTCTTCACTTGATCCAATAAACTAAAACTTCTTGTCATTATCCACCCACCAGATCTTGATATAAAAAGAATAATATGAATACCCAATTATGATAATATAATATTAGCTAAGTAAACATAAAATTTACGTGACGTGACACTCACTCATTCTCTAAGTGTACGAGAAAAAAAAAATTAAATTTTTCGTAATGTAAGTTAAGATCAACTATAACTTCTCCCGAATTAATCCTGATTAAATCTTTCACATAATTTTTTTGTTTTTACATACTTCCTCCATCAAAACATAAAAGATACATGAATCTTTTCATAAAAATATCATCCTCACAACTCTTCAGGATAGGGAAATAACAACGAATAGAAAAAAAATTAGAGGAAAGGCTCCGATAAGGTAAAAATATATTTCGTATTTCTTTCCCATGGTTTCCATACAAGTGTGATCTTAGATCGTTCTATCAGGATGATGTTTCATACTCGTAATTAATAGAACAGTCAACAATTTCCAAGATTTTTAATTATTTAAAACTACGGATGATGTGTGGTCTAAAAGTAGGTTCTATTGTAGTGATAATATAATAATAATTTGCGAGACAAAGAATAAGAGAGAAAGAGAAAAAAGGCATGGAATTAGAATAAGTCGATGAGTTGGTTGTGTCAAGAGACGGGTCTTCTAAGATGACCTATTGGTGTTTTTTTTGGTATTCCCCCTATCAATTCACTGTGCGCAGGTGCTTTTTTTCTTTGGTGCAATGTTTTGGTCTTACGCGAATGAACACAAAGATTCTTAAAGGAGAGGCGAGAAAAGCTGCGGCTCTCAACAAAGTCTGGCCTCCCGTTAATGGTTATAGAATATTTATGTCGTCAACTTTCTCACTGACTCCCTCCTTTTTGGATCCCCTTACAAAAAAAAAAGACTTCAGCTTGATGCCAACGACTGCATCTGTTTCCCTCTTTTCTCATGTGCATGAAGCCTTCATCCTTAAGCAACTCGTTTGGGATACTTCCACCAACGTCTGCTTCTTCCTCAACTTTCGAATGTTACTATATGCTAAATCCTCTCTCTCTCTCTCTCTCTCTCTCTCTCTCTCTCTCTCATATGACATATTATTACCTCCTATTTCATGAGGGTTCTCGTCACGATTGAGCTAGTTCAGACCGTGACCTTGAGACGGGTCATGGATTTGTCTCGTCATTTAAGAAGTACGGAAGGGTGCTACATAGATCATAAGACGTTAATGTTCAGAATACAAGTCAATTGCCTGAGGTGCCACTACATATTAACATCTTTGTACAGTGAAGCCGATAGCCATTAAACATCAGTGTACGTCGATCCCATGGCACGAGGTATAAAAGTTACCTTGATGAACAATATTCAGAGAAGAAAAAAAAAGACACATGCACCCAACTCTGGCTTTTGTGCAGGACACGACTAGCGGAAAGGAAGATATAATCACCCGTCGCATCTTACAAAATCTACACGAAGATCCGGTGATTGGGTTTCCCGCCGATCCTACTTTATTGGCCTAATACAACGTTAACGATCTTGCATACTCGGATCGAACCAAATCATGCTACCACCTCGGCCCCGACAGAAAGTATGTTTTTAACGCTATCTATCTAAAATGCAAAATGAATTATCACAACCTGGGAGATATAATGACATCAAACACAACTGAAGAAAAAATAACAAACAGAGAACCCGTAAGATCATCATCATATGGAGAATTGAAGTGCCTCTTATTGAGTGTGAAACTTTATCTACCATGGCAAGAACACGTCCCACTTACAAATGCAAAACTAGTTTACCATTGTGTTACCAACATACTAATCTTCTCCGAATTGTATCTCAATTATTAGTGTTTTTATTCTCAAATAAAACAAAATTGGATGGCCTCTCGGTTCCCATTTTGCTGGATTTCCATTCCGATTCCGAGTGGCTTCGGTTCATAAACTATCAATTCGTTCTAATCCAATTTGGAATCCGAACCAAACCAGTTTCTTCCAATTCAGATTTAGGAACCCGCGGTTCCGATTCCCATTCTAAATCAGACTCACTCATTTTAATATTTTGATTGTTTAGATTTTTTTTAATTTTTTTAGACCGGTTTGAAACCAAATTGTTAAATCTTAGTTCCCGTTTCGTTCAGAACCACTCGAGCAGCTTCAAACCGCGAAACGTGGTCAAGTCGACACAATAGGAAGCCGCCTGGGCTGGATCGAACCAAATTTGGCCCGCTTGGACCGGATCAGATCCGGTTCACATAGGCTGGACCGCACAATCCGGCCTACTTGAGCCGGTCTACGTCAGGACCGCTGGGTCGGCAGAACTGGGCGGGCTTCTGTTGGGCCGTCCCCATACGGAGTCAGTCCTTTAACGATCCAATGCAGCAGCTACCCGCTAATACTAATAGTAAAGGTTCATTTTAATTCATATGATTTTGATCATAAATTAATTAACTTATAAAAATATAGTATATAAGTTTTTCTTATCAAATTTGAGTTAAAAGAGATTAGAGTCTTCTTATATGATATGTTGATTTACAATAAATTATTAATATAATAATACGTATAATTAAAGTTTTAAAAATTATATTGTCGAGAATAAAAAATTATAACAACGGACAAAGACGAAGAGACAGATAAGATAAGTCAAAGATACTGTTCCTCCACTTGGTATGAAAAAACAAATAAAATAAATTATAACACCCAACAAGCTCTTCAAAACTTATTTATCATTCCCGAATCTTCCACTTATTGACTACTGGGAAGTGGTTATCTGCCTCTTTCTTGTGAAGGGTAATGTTGTTAGCTCGTCTCAGCATATATATATATATATATATATATATATATATATATATATATATATATATATATATATACGTTCTATGTAAGAGAGGAAAATATTATTTACAAGCGCGAAAAAATTATTTAGCTAAACCAGAGGCTGCTGATTTAGGGAGGTCGGCGGTAGAGTAAGCTTAGTAGGGGTGACGGGATACAACTGAAGCAAAGACCCTCTCCTATAAAGGAACGAGGAACCGTTAGCGAGTGAGATACGGAAGGAGGGACGAATGGAGCGATGGGAGAGACCGCCGCACCGTCGTAGCCGATCGAAGAACCCTTCATTCTCCTCCTCTCTCCTCGACGCCATCTACCGATCCATCGACGAAGAACACTCCGCTAACAACAGCCACCTTCGAGCGCCGGATCGCTCCTCCAACCACCACAAGAAGCGAGAGGGGCAACCCATGCCGACACCCTGCATTGACAGCAGCCACTGCCGATCCAGAAGGATGCCCCCCGGGAGCGAGCGGGCGGCGTACCGACCAGGCCTCACCGACTACCACCGCCATGGCTCCATCGCCAGAGGCAGCTTCACTCTCACTTCCTGCTCTTCTTCGGCCTCCTCGTCAACCACAACCACCGCCGCTGCCAGCAGAACCAGCAGTTCCACCGGCTTCTCCTCATCTTCCGATGCCGAGTCCATTCGGTCGGACTGCATCCCTCGGCCCCATCACCCTGCACCGGAGAAGAAAACTAACAAGTCCAAGTGCGGCTCGATCCGTGGCGGGCTCAGGGGTCTGAGGAAGAGCAGGATGCCTGACGCGGCATCGATGGCGGCGCCATCGCCAGCGTCTCCGGGTGCCCGGCTGGCCAGCTTCCTCAACGCGCTCTTCGCCTCCGCCGGGAGCCCTAAGAAACCCAAGACCCCCACTCTCGCCGTTGCGACGACGGCGGCCGCAGGCTGCGAGGACGGCGAGGACTCGGCGTGCTCGTCGTCAGCCTCGAGCTGCAGGCGGTCCTGCCTGAGCAAGGCACCAGCGATGGCAGACCGACGGCCGGGGTCGGGGGCCGAGGCGGGGAAGCGTTCGGTGCGGTTCTACCCAGTGAGCGTGATCGTCGACGAGGACTCCCGACCCTGCGGCCACATGCGACTCCAGGACGACGCAGAGGGTGCGGCGGCGCCGGTGGCGGCGAGGGTGGAGGAGCTACTGAGGGCGGCGGGGGCGGATGTGGAGGCAGCGGAGGAAGAAGAGGACGACGGGGGGAGCGAGTCGAGTTCGGATCTGTTCGAGCTGGAGAATCTGACGGTGGTGATGCGAGGAGGAGGGTACCGTGATGAGCTACCCGTGTACGAGACCACCGACCTCAGCACTAATCGCGCCATCGCTCAAGGTTTGATCCACTAGAGAAAAAATAATAAGCCACTAAAATTAAAATCCAAAAAAAAAAATTACATAGTAACATCTATTTTTCCTTGGTAAGAGAGGTTATGTTTGTTAAGGAATGATAATTAATAGGGCAAATTAAAAAAAAAAAACAAAAGAGTGACTTATGTTTAATTTATGTTATGTTATGCAACAAATTATAAGTATGTGGTGGTTTAGTTACCTACTACTGTGCGACATCGACCCTGTCCATGATTTCGATTTGGTTCGGTAATAAGCTGCTGCAGCATGGCCATGCGACAACGACGTGATGCAGTCGGGCACGCGCACCCAGCAAACAAAAAGTGGCACCAATGACCTTACCCACCGCTTCGAGCCTACATGATAGCAACAGAGCCTTTGCAAACTGGCAGGGCCCAACAGAAGCATGGCCATGATAGTAATGTGCAGAGTCACTGTCCCATAGCCATCGATAGATCCAGGCATAATGGTACCACCATCTGTGGAGACTACAATCCTCTAGCACTTGATCGAGCGGGTTGAAATATTTATTTATATGTGTGAAATAAATCTATCTGTTGATTGGTCTATAATTTAACTGTTTAAAGTTTTTATATTGAATTGATGTCAATCCCAATCAATTTAACTTATCATCATCAATTATAATGATATTTTTTTTAGATCGAATTTAAACATGGAAATTGATACGGTCGAATCTTGCCTTCATCATAAACAGCTGATAGTACATGAACAACTTTATGTTAGACATGTATGAACACATAAGAGTTGCACACATACATGATCATGTGCGGGATGGGAAGCATACGTGTACGCTCACGTGTGAGATCCGATACACACGGCATCAAGAAGCCGTTACCCACGTCGAAGGCACTATCACACACGTATACAGTTTGTCCGTTGACTTATATGTTCGACATGTGTATGCAAACCTAATTAATTGAAATTTTAAACATAGATTGAAAGTATAGTATTAATTGTCAAATTCTATTAAAACATATTCTAATTTTTCGATTAGGATACTAAATCAGAGTCAATAGATGTTATGCTCTATGTTAGTGAGGTGGCATTTGCCCCTGGTAGAAATTACATTCGAAAGTTTTTTTAATAAGATGATTCAATTAAATATGGAGTAAAATGCACTGGGCTAATTTGGTCGTTAAGAAGCATACTTGAGGGGGTCTTTTTATAATGAGATTTTTTAGGTTATTATGCTTAAGGTTGTGGTTTAAATATTCAAAATTATAACATGATTTTATCGATCATGTAACGTAGAATCTAAAATATATGAAGTAATGGCTGGTTGAATCAATTTTCTATGCGATTGACTTCATATGATTAAAACAATTACTACATTATCTGATCAATGATGAGATGACAGTGAGACGTAGGTTTTATTTATTTTATCGATAAAATATATTTTTTAATTTCACGAGCGATAAATTGTCAAGATCTTTAGTGGTTAACCTAGTTGACATGCATGAATCATTTATCGAAAATGTAATATGATAGATTAACTTGTTTCTCTATGTACGTCCAATAATGAGAAAATCTAGACTTATTAACCTTGATATACCCAATAGGATTTGTGCCGTGGCAAATTAAATAACGAGCTCTAATAATTTTGAGAGATTTTAATTTAATTAATATGCACTTAAAAGATCTACAAATGAGGTGGTTAGCTGGGATGTTATAATTACTATTAGTGATATATAGAAAAAAATAGAGTGAGAGCCAAAAAGATTTTTTATATAAAAAATATTAATAAGTATTTAAATATATTTTTTATATTTCACTAGAGATACAACTATTTACAAATCTCAATTATCCTAAAAGATTCAGGCGATCATACATAATTGAAACTTTGTGATCTTATTATTATTGTTATTATCATAGTTACTATTATATTAATGTTTTAAGCATTTAAGAGATCAAGTGAAGATATTTTTGATAATCTCAAACTTAATAGATTAAATATAAATAAATTCAGACTATAATCATGCAAAACTTAAAGGACTACTTACAAACATGACATGAAGTGTAAAGATGACGTTTAACAACCTAACCAAATTGAGTTAGGTCAGAGATAAGACTGTGGGGCTCGCAAATGGACAATTAGTCCACCACGTCTTGACCTCTCGCTTATAACTTAGTCTAGATTTCTCTCTATGAGAAAGACACATTAAAAGGTTATTGCTCGTATTAAGTAAGCTATATGTACATCATACGGTTGGTGAAACAACGTCCAAGGTATGATAGAATGGTTAAGATTCGTGTTAGAGCATGGTCGAATACCACCTATCCACTAAGTAATTTTTTTTTCTTTAAATTACATGTGAATCCTAATCAATCGAGTCTCGGGAAAATAAAGTCGATGATGCTCACAGATCAGCATCAAATTTTAATGTGAATCAAATTTGGTATGCAGATAGGGGTCATAATATAATAAATAGGAACCTTTCTAGATGCATCTATGCTCTTTATGTAGATGGGGTCTTGTCCAGAACTGTCTTTTTTTTTTTATTATTTTTTTGATCAGAGAAATTGATTCATTAAATAATAATAATAATAATAATAATAATAGAAAAAACATCTCAATACACAATTCACTAATCTCAAAGCACAAGAGTGACCACTAAATTTGGCATTCATCCATCATGTACTTATAACACTTTTTATTTTTCTCCAAAGGGGCTTCCAAAGTAATGATGCATGTAATGGCATCATCACTTCAGTCACGACGGTGGAAACAAGAAACGGCATGGATGTGCCAGGACGAGATTTCGATCGATCCATCGATCACAATGTACGGGGATCCGACGACACCATGATCGCGACTCTTTGCGAATTCATTCGTAGATGGCGAGGCGACAAGCACTTGCAGAGATGAGGCCGCGACGCCACCTACATATCGTATGGCCGGAGATTTCCATGTCGTGCGTGGCGGTACGGACCGTCGCCATCGACTTCGAGATCGGCCCGACCCCAGTGATGCATGCACCTCTCGCCTTCCCCCACAAAAGCAGCGCCTCGGGGGGGTGGAGCCACCGCCGCACGTGAGCGCGGCCACCGCTGCCGGGCCACGCATGCATGTCTACCGTTTGGTTTAATGCTCCAGAGAGCCCGAACACGACTGCGGCGTATGTGGCACGCACCCGAAGAGAGATATCGAGGTAAATTTCTCTTTATGTTACATCCAAATAAAATATATTACCTGCTTATGTCTATCAAAAATATTAATTTCATACCCTCGATAACAAATAAAAATAATATATAATATTCATCTAAATAGGATTAATGTCAATTCTTAAGTTAAAAAATATAAACTACTCTCATGTCTAAATTAACAGGAGTTAATATTCTATCCACATCATATTATTACTTATAATAAATTATTAATATAATTTATCATATAATTTAAGTTTAGAAAAAAATCCATTTTAAACGATATAGTTTTAATCATGCATCACTTGAGACATTATAACTTTAATCGTGCTTAAAAAGTTTTTAAAAATTTTAAAGAGATAGCATATAATCAAGTCTAAATAAACAAATATTAAAATTTGATTACGTGACTTATTGATTAATAATAAATAATTAATATACTAATATGTATAATTTTAATAAAAAATAAAAACATCATCAATGACAAGATGATGCATCATTTTGGAAGTAACCACCAAGAGTCAACATCGCTACCTAGTAGAACTTCTTATAACCTCAATAACAAGCTCAAGAGCTTCCGCTTTTGTTGTCTTTCTCTCACCCATCGTGCCTACGACGTGATGATCTAGCTCCCGTTCAACTCCGCCTCCATCCTCTTTATCTTCATCCATCACTATGGCTTTCGTCATTTCATTTTTCTCGACAACATAGTTTTATTAATTTAAATAATATATTATTATATTAATTATTATGATCAAATTTTAATGTTAGTAAACTATTACTTAATGAGATAAATTTGTATACTAAGTGTTTAAATATATGGAGACTATTTTAGAAATAAATAAAAATATAAGAGCCTTAATGATTCATGACTAAAAATATATGTCATAAAATATTATTTTTTTAATTATTATATTAATAATTTATTATGACGGAATGAGAAAAGATTATATGTTATAATTTTAAAAATATATAAGTTATTTTAGATAAGAATACATCCATTGTGAAAAATCCTAAGAACTAAAATAAAAATAATAAAAATGATAACACTCATGGTCGATAATGGCCTCCGACATGGACACTTGTGTTGCATGGACCGTTAACTGTAGCAAAGAGAACCAACAGGCAATCCTGCGAACGGTAATTGAATGCGATATAGACAGCTCAAAGCACCGTCTCTTTCCTCTATCCACTGCCATTGTTGAGAGAAAGGTCCCTCCTACCAGTAGGTGTCATGAATGGAGATCGTGTGGGCTTTTGGGTCGAAACATATCGATGGCGGAACACAAGCACTTGTCATTTATACCTACCTACTTACCTACCGAGCGTGGGATGGAGCACAAGTCCTTCTTCATCGACACTATCTCTTGCTTCGTCCTCGAAGCTCTACGACCCATCGATCGAAAAATCAAAATCGAATCAGATCGATTGATTCAATGGTTCCAAATCAAAACCGAGTTCTATTTTTTATTCCTTCAGTTTAATTTATGTTCCTAAGTCTCAGTTTGATACTAGTAATATAAAATCTTTAATTTTTTTATTAGTGTGAAACATTGAAAGTGTTGTGGAACTTTTTGACTCGGTCGAAGGATCTTGTACGAAGATCTCGTCGGAGTGAGAGTATCCGAATAGTCCCCTTCGACGATCAATTCAATATTTTGACCGAGATGATTTCTCATAATCTTCCATCTATGGAGAGTTAGTTCGGGGTGGGTCTCCTCAGAACTATATCCAGGGGTGATCTTTATATATGTCGATCAAGGATCGATCGTACAATTTCCTATATTGTCATAGGTGCTCAGGGTGAGGGAGGACGTATGGTCGCCCATGTTATCGTCGGGGTCATACGTCGAGTTAGTCACCGTGGGTTACGTGCACGACATTATGGATTTATGAGGCTCCAGCTCAAGTGTCGTCATGGAGGCTCCAGCTTGATCGTAGTTTTCCTCGTTCATGTGTCGTCGTGGAGGCTCCAGCTTGATCATAGTTTCCCTCGTGGTCGGGTGAGTTGGACAGGGGCTAGGGTAAATAGTTGGTACGTTGGGTCGGCTCATAATTTTCTCTGTCACGAAGGAACGAAAGCGAGATTATATTATCTTATGAAAATTTCATGACACTATGGGAGGACATAACTTTAGAAATTTAGTTTTTATTTTGAATTTGTATATGAAATTAAATCTATTATTTTCAGACATATAAAATCTTATGTTTTTATACAAATGGATATAATTGATTAAAATATTAAATTGTAATTATTATACGTAATAATATATTGTCCATCTTACATATCTCACGTCCATATTATTTAAAATAGTTCTAAATTGTTAATGAGGAGGATAGAAGCATGCTAATTTGTGCATATAACATTAAAACTCTTAACCATATGTTATCCCGATGAAACACAAACTCTAATGGTTTTATTGTACCGCCCTCCGTTAAGGATGGCTTTGGTAGACTCAAGTGAATGAGCTCCAACGAAATGAGAGTGGAATAACTCACGTCAATTTGTGTTGATTCTAATTGAGTCAGCATATTTATATTGTATTAATCGATCGGTTTTACAATTCTAATATGATGATGGAGGATATCCCATATCAGTCAAAACAAATCTATCAATCTCTGACATCCATTTTGCCAACCGAGCACATCTATCTTGGTATATTAAATCGAATCAGGATATTAATATTTTTACATCAATAATTTAGTTCATAAGACATCAAACTCTTACATTGCTTTCTTAATAGAGATTCGAGCCCCAAATCTTACAATAAATTATCTCGAAGAATACTAATTGCCTAATCTAATTAACTAATGCAGATCAATAAATTTAGTTAATTTTGTCTAACTCATACAACATGCTTGTGTATTTATTCATAAATACACTTACTACATTGTTGAAGATAAAATTTCAATACTCTGAGTTTAGGTCACATTACGATGGTCATAAATACTCTATTGTTCATATATAAGACTTGTATTAGTATCAAATTCTTCGAGTTAATAGTTCCCTTCACCTCTATGAGCTTTGCATAACTATTAGGTCATTGTACAATCTATTTCATTTTGCACGGTCTCATCTTTAATAGGTGCACTGCTTGTCTTGAGCACCGTAAAATTTGGTTACCAACATCGAGCCGTAACTCGAACTTAACCATCAAATTTTGTACATTTTGCAAACTTCCTAGCTTACTTATCCTTATGGTACCTCATGCATAAAGGGCTGATCATTCTTCTAAGTGAATATTGGATGTTCATTCTTTTAAGCACTTATTTTCCTATATCAAAATGTATATTTACTCCAAACGATCGCGTACGCGATCTATTTAGATTCTTCACGTTTGCATGTCAAGTGTTTCTATGTATGTTTGTCTCACTATAATACCAAATATTATGAACTATACTCAAGAATGTTGTGTGATTTAGACAAAAACAACTAAGTTTGTGATATTAGATATAGATTGAAATATGATATAATAGGTAGTTATGTTAGTCTCTTTTTTTTAATATTAATTAAGTTAGTTGATACCTTCATTATAAGATTAACATTGCAACAATGACTACTCAAATCAAATAATATAATCTACATAAAAATAAATAATATCATTTACCATCGTACAAGTATCATAAAACTCATTTTAAATTAATAAAAAGATCATCACGATAGCTTGAGGACATATCAAGATGACTGTATAATAAATTCTGACATGAACAAGGATAATAGAAAAATCTCCAATATCAATGGAATAATTCAAACACCTTATTTTTAGCAAGATTTTTTTTTTACTCATCGAGTGGTGCAGCCTGAATCTATTATCATTGACAACTTCGACGAAAGAATTTAATTAATTTTATATTTTTATAAAAAATAAATAATAAAGATAAAATTTAAATTTATGATCTTACGATAAACTACTAAAGTATTTATAACATAATAACACCTTCAAATTTATCCGTTGTAAACGGACGATTAAATTAATATGGCAATCAATGCGGCGGTGCAGATGATGCGAGCGGATAAGGTTGTTTCAGACGTCTTTATTGATGCTTTATAGTGTGATTAATTCATACCCCATTCGTCCCTCCAATTTCTCGATCAACGCCATCCCCTCGGCTGCAATGAAGTAAGATAGAGCGGAAGAAATGGGAAGACGATGATGCTTCGGACAGCTCAAAACTGGATGATGTCTGACGCTGTTCCCCACGCGTGCTCTGCCCACGTGCGAGCATGCGCTGTCGTCGTCGTCGTCGTCGTCCCCAAGCAAGCACCCGCTCCGTACCCTGTCGCCTCGTACTGTGTCCATGGTTCCAATGATGGCTTTGGTGCTCGCACGAGGAGCAGCGGCACCTTTGTTCGGCTGTGCTGCCGATCCGCGAGCAGGGAGAGATCCATAGCAGATGCCATGCCTCAAGCGACGGCAGCATCCATCAGTGGAGTTGAGGGAGCGAAGCGATGGACGGGACGTGCGGCTTTTATTTCTCGTAAAAGCTTGCCAGGTTGCTTCCAGCTCTGTAGATGCGTACCAACGTTAAAGCTCACATGATTCCATCCTTATTACCCTTGTCACTGCAGTAACCACGGCAACTGATGCAAAGATTACTTGTTGCTTTGATTCGAGGCCGGAGAGAGTTCATTTACTGCAAACAAGAAGAAGATATATGTGAGCTTCATCAGCCCTTGCTACAGCAATTGATTAAGATTCTAAAGGCCGAAAGGTTGTTGTTGATGACTTAGTGTAAGCTAAAAATACATAATTGTCAATTTATCAACTACAGGATGAAACCACTAATTTCTACGATAATAATTCATAGGGTAACACAATCTATTACTGTAGTTTCCAAACATAGAAAACCAATCATAGGTAAAATAGTTTATTACTATAGTTATGACCCGTAGTTTAAAATAGTCTATTACGTACTAATGATTAGTAACTATAGTAGTATGTCAACTTTTTACCTGTGATCAACATAACGACATCTATTTGTTATTCTTGATATATTACCTAAAACCCACATGTAAAACTATACTTTGTACTATATCACATATAAATGTACTTAAAAGCAATAAGCAAAAAAGGAACTATTGTGCACTTTTACTATTTGTTGCTGAATAGTACTTATATTAGGTTACTGAACGTAAGGTAATTAAAAATGTACCTAAGATCCCAGCAAGAACAACACATCATGAATAAAATAGCTCAAGCTTACCACGAGATTGTAAAAGCACATGAACTCTAGTTTATTTTTGGTCCTCCACTTGCTTTTGATCTCATGCTTGACGAAGGTGTGTTTTTTGTGTATTAAGTCAATAAGTCAACTTCTGCTCCTCGGCAAGATCAGTAAGCTGTGAATTCAAGAGGCATGTCATCCCCAGTCGTAGCTAGCCAACAGTTGATTCTTCAACATCAATCGATTTGGATGTTCGAATGGTTTCACCTCATATAATTAATTATCTCATTATGATCATCATGGATCAATTATCTCATGAAGTCAGCCATAACATCAAATATACATGTAGGAGGAGCATACGATGGAACTAATTTGATGTTTGCTAAGATATATATTTTTGAGTTATGATTCAATCATGGCCCTTTCTTGATAATGTTACAAGCTGATTAAGAGCGAGATCAATCAACCCTGGTTCCAAGATGCTTGTGGATCACGATCTCGCTCGTGTCACATTAGTCGTAGAGACTGTGGTGCAGTTGACCTTAGCACTTTTCTTGAGACTGGCCTAAACCTGCAGGTAATTGTCAAACCTGCAAGCATCATACCATTAAGATCGTTGAATTGATTGAAGGAGAGGGTGCTCCGTAAGACAGCAAAAGATTGAGAACAACCACGTGCCAAGGCAATCAAGGTCAAAGCTTCATCGTAGGCATCAGAATCCTAAACTAAAGGCTTTCTCTTTTTAATCTCTCTGTCTTTGTTAGGGAACAGTAGTCATCTACTTATCATCCTAACTCTCATCATGGTTTCTCGTTTGAAAGGACTGCTGAGATGTTGGCATCATTCCTATCGTCGTCCATCTTCTACAGTCTCTTCCGTAAATGAGAACAGCAATGTCATCCATCCTCCTAAAAGTCCTTTGCTTAAGCTACTTTACCATGGAAAAAAATTATGTGCTCCCAGGCTTTAATCAAAGTGCGATGATGATACATGCTGAGATGTTGTCGATCAGCAACCGGTTGTGGTATCAAAGTGGACAAATGCAAGTCCATATGGTTCTAAAAATTCAAACAAATTAGGTTACGTATCCATGCTGCTACAGACGATACACATAGAGAGGACTCATGATCACACGCATGATCTCATATCTCACGTAGGTCACTGTCGCAGCCGATATGACAGGCCATGAAAAAGAAGGTCGGATCACTGAGTAAATTGATGTACCAAGCAAGCTGAGCTCTGTGCCACACAGATGGTTAGCTGAACGGAGACGATGGCTATATATGACGAGGCTCGATCGATAACCACATCATGAAGGTTTGGTGTCTACTTAATTGGGAGTGGCACCGAGCAATGATGTGTCCTCATCAGATGGCTTTGAGCCCTGCAGAAGCAGCTGTTGATTAATATGTTTCACCTATTTGTAGGGGTGTATGAGATGTGTGGTCTACCTAGATGAGACGTGTTTGGTTTCACAGCAATCAACCCTAATAATTTCGATCGCGTCGAGCTCTTCTAGTTAGACAGTAGGACAAGTGTGTTTTTGCGTAGGTGATTCATTTTATGCCGTTGATCGATTGAACCGCTCAAGTTTCTCCGTGAAATGGATTCATAGGTTCAAGCATTGCTGTTACCCTCTTAAAGATGATGAGGTTGATCATAAATCTACTATCGTGTTTCTTGTCAACAACATTATTTTACATCCTCACCTTGTGAGCTAATCTCAATTAATACTACTACATGCCAAACATCCTGACGTCTATTGGGAGTTGCTATCAGGCTGAGTTAACAGCAGTGCTTCCTTCGTCTTTTGCAGGCTCGTGCTTCTCGTTGCAGCCTCTTTTAGAACAGAAAAGGGAGACGAAACATCACCCGTCACCGAAATCCTTGCAGTCAAAATATGTCACTGTTGCAAAAGGAAGCATCCCCACAAGTCCACAGCTGCTCGTCCATGGCGAATGAAAGCTCTACGCAAAGGTTCAGTGAGATCTTGTGGAGTTGGAACAAGTCCACAGCTTGTCAATTCCCAAGGAGACGTACGTTGACCTTCCAATGATTTATGTGAATAGGATGACGCTTGATATATATACTACCAGTCATCTCAGGGAAAAGCTGCTCACTATTCTTCCATGGCAGCTGGTTTCTGCTGCGTCTTCCTCCCACGTTAGGACGGTGATCCTCTTTTCTCATCGTCTACAACTTTTTCGCCTTTGAAAAGGAAGGCCGGTGCTGCAATCTCCTCCTTTTTCTTCTCTTGGTTCCTTTCTCCCTCGCCAAGTTTTGGTCTTCCTTTCCTCTCTCTCCACCGCCCAACGTAAATGACTGTATACTTCCATCTTCTGCTTCTAAATAACGGATCGGATGCTGATGAGCAAAGATGACAAAAAGCTAGAAAATTCGATTTTTTTCTCCATTCCTTGGTTGTAAACAAAAAATCTACTGTTCTAGCGAAGGATTAGTAAGTCAAAAAGGGTGGAGAACAAACGTCTCGGTCAAGCACTAAATAAACCTCTCAATTACTCAACTACTTTTGTTCTAGCAATGAAGAGCTTGTTGTCTTATTTTTGCTCCACCGATTTCATTTCAGCTGGCCTTCCTTTACGCTGCAAGCCTATAATTAAATATTTTTATGTGAAAATTAACTAATAAAAATCACAGGACCTAAATTAATTAGAAAATATTTATTAATTTCAATTATTGACGTCGGACGTTGGACAGGTCAACGCGGATCTCCGTCCAAACGGGCGTTAAACGGGCCGCCGATTCGAACCATTTGGCCACGAACTTTCCACCATCTCGGCACGTGTGAATGGAACACCGCCGCCGCCACGTGGTTGTAAAGGTCCTATGTATCGTTTTCTTCATTTCTGTTGTGAGCAACGAGTTAATTGTGGCACGTGGCCCAAAAGTATGACCGGTCGGTCAACTAGAAATGGTAGTATGCCTTTGTAAGAGACGAATTGGTGTAGAATTAATTTAAAGGGATAACATGTTTGTATCTCGCGAATTAAATTTAGGCATATTCATCATCATCATCATCATCATCATATTTTTATTAAAATGTAAAAAAAATTATAAACTATGCCTATTGATAAAAATATTCAGATGAGATATACCTAATATTTTAGTTAAATCATGTTTTTATTTAATTCCTCGTATTCACATAAATCATGTTTTGTTTATTAGTTTAATCTTTTATATGCGATATAGCTAATATTTTAGTCATCTTTTACATTCAGCGAACTAAAATTATTCTTTAAAATATTTTTTGCTCCAAGTATGACTTAGGATTAGACACTTACAATATGCATTGGTGTTAATAAAAGTTTCAATTTTTTTACATAATTATGATCATAGTCAGATGTAAATTTAATTAAAAAGGTCTCTAAACTCAAAATCAAATCTCACTGCAAACCGGCACCCAAAAATAAATTCAATTCCAACCTCAATCCTGAAGCAAGCCAGATACATAACTTGGTGTCTCTAAAAAATATATCTATTATTATTTAACAAGCTTCGCTCTACCAATATTCCGATTAAATCAACCACACAAATACTAAAATGTAAACCCGAATTTGATTTTATTACCTTTTTTTTAACAAATCAGATGCTAAGCTTGATTTAAATAGATCACATAAATTTAATACCAAAGAATAAATCTGGTCCGCTATCATATCTAATCTTACATAGCACCTCGCGATCATTTGATATTGATGGATCATCTTAAAGTTGTTAGTATACACTTCAATGGATATTTTTCCAACGCTAATCAATTTATTTATTTATTTCTATTTAATAGATAAGGTAGCTAATAAAACCATGGAATCTCTCCATCGCCATCGCTAGATTTTGGTAGGAATTGTTCCATTATAGAAGGGACGACCGCCAGCGAAGAACAAGGCCATGCCACATGTACTGTTCCTCAATCATTGGGATATTGTTATCTTTCTTAGTATTATTGTAGATCTTTGCACGTCGCAATAATGTGTGTCACGACGTTTGAGGCAAGACATAGATGAAGCCTTCTTATCGCCGTGATAAGATCCACCACATTAGTAATTAGTGACCATTAGTGCAATAAGATCCACATTAGTTAGTATTGGCACAGATTCTTTTGGTGTAAATTATGCGATTTTTAAGTTTTCGGGCATCTCTTGCCGGGGCATAAGTTCTATATCATTTTATCGTATTTTCCAGTTTTTATTATATTTAACTCTATGAGGGTGAGGTTAGGTGTGATCTAAAATTTTGGAATAATAATTTTATTTTTGTGTGAAAAAGAAATAAATGGTCTTTCTGAAGAATGAAGGAATGGACGGTGGAAAATTGCAATGTTGAGTTTGTTTTAGTATTTTTTTTTTTGAATTTTATAGTAGGGGCTGAATTGGTATTTCGATGGGCATCAGCAGTTGCCCTCAACGATTTCAACGGACGACGATGCCGCAAAGCTGCCATTTTCCATTCTTTATTGCGAGCGCAGAAAGAAGTGGACGACGCGCTTGCGTGCGGATTATGTGGAATTCCCTATTGTACCCTTTCGTCCCCCCTTATAAATGCTCTCTGCTCACCTCTCCCTGTCCTCCCCAGTCTTCCCTGACACCAACAGAGCGGAGGTAAAGAGATAAGGAGTACCGAATCCTGCACTGCTCCCGTCGATTTGGTTCGCCTGGTGGGAGGGGGACGGCATTAAAAGAATGGCAACTTCGATGGAGATGTTGGCCTCTTCGTTTCTGCAAAGGACTCCTCTCCTTCCTTCTTCGAGGTCGCCGCTGCTTCGAGGAGGCGAACAGAGCAGGCTCCTCCTCTCCCCCGCTCGCTTCCCTCTGAAGCAGAGGAGTCGCGCGGCCGGGAGAGTAGTGCGACCTCCGGTGTCTGCCGCGATACTTACGGAGAGGTTCGTGAGGGTGGAGACGGAAGAGAGGCCCGTGAGGTTTAAGGTACGGGCGGCGGTGACGGTGAGGAGGAAGAAGAAGGAGGATCTTAGGGACGCGGTCGCTAACCAGCTCGATGCTTTCTCCGATAGGATGGGAAGGAATGTGGTGTTGGAGCTCGTCAGCACCGAGATCGACCCGAGTAGGCTACTCCATCTTTCTCTTGTTTACGGCAGTTTGCATGAATTGTTTCGCTCGTTCCGGAAGCTAATTCGATCTGATGTCCCAAGGAACGAGGAAGCCGAAGGCCAGTAACAGCGCGGCGCTGAGGGGATGGTTCGAGAAGAAGAAGGCCAAGGCGGAGGAGCGGATGGTTTACACGTCGGAGTTCACTGTGGACTCCAGCTTCGGCGAGCCCGGAGCGATCACGGTGCTCAACCGACATCAGAGGGAGTTCTTCTTGGAGAGCATCGTCGTCGAGGGCTTCGCCTGCGGCCCCGTCCACTTCCCCTGCAATTCCTGGGTCCAACCCACCAGAATCCACCCCCACAAGAGGTTCTTCTTCAGCAACAAGGTTCTCCCCCCCCCCCCCGTGCATCCATGACTTGAGGGCTTCCACGAACACAAATACTTCCTTACTGACAGCATGTTTTGGCTGTTTCCTTTATGTTAGCCTTATCTGCCATCACAGACGCCGCCGGGGCTGCGGGAGCTGAGGCAGCAGGAGTTGAAGGAGCTGAGGGGGGATGGCAAGGGCGAGAGGATGCTCACAGACAGAATCTACGATTACGACACGTACAACGACTTGGGCAACCCCGATAAAGGGATAGATTTTGTCAGGCCAACCCTTGGAGGCGAGCAGATGCCTTACCCGAGGAGATTGAGGACAGGGAGACCCCCATCAAGCGCAGGTAAACTCTACAGGACTCCATTAATTAAGAAAAGCTCAAAGTTAGGAGACAATGCCAACCTGTGGCGAAAGAAACGTAGAAGCTGAATTCTTCACCATTAATTCTTATTACAACTTGAACTGGATTTGAACCTGTCATTGGTCCTGAAACTTCGCCGCCACCAACCTCAGTGTTTGGCCGTGCGATTCCTTCAATAATCTAAATAGTGCGTGAAGAGAGCATCACTGATTACGTATGTGTTGGGCGTTATCGTTTGCAGATAAGCAGATCGAGAGCAGGGTGGAGGATCCGCTGCCCATGTACGTGCCCCGTGATGAGCGGTTCGAGGAGGGCAAGCAGGCGATGCTAACAGCTGGGGCTCAAAAGGCGGTGCTCCACAACCTCGTGCCTCTGCTTGTCGCTTCCTTCTCCCCGGACAGCCATGACTTCAAGGCCTTCCACGAGGTGGACAACCTCTTCAAGGAAGGCCTTCGCTTGAAACAGACCTTGCAGGATCAGGTCTTCCATAAGATCCCACTCGTCTCCATGATTGAAGAGTCCACCGAGGGCCAACTCCGATACGATACGCCCCACATCATCACAAGTAAGCACGCTCAACACCCTTCAGCGCCAATGATTAATACTGTTTCTTCTCTTGTTCTATCTGTTGATCCTTGGTTCTCTCGTTGGCACGCATCCAACAGAGGACAAGTTCGCATGGCTGCGCGACGACGAGTTCGCCCGTCAAGTTCTAGCAGGCATCAACCCTGTCAACATAGAGAGGCTTCAGGTAAAATCCCATGCATCCCTTGGCAAAAGTTTCATCCATTTATTTATATGGCTGCAAGCCAGTGGAGAAAAGACCCCCCCCCCCCAGTGAACAATGATTCTTGTAGGTGTTTCCTCCTGTGAGTAAGCTAGACCCCGCTATCTATGGTCCACCTGAATCCGCCATCAAAGAAGAACACATCATCAGCCATCTTAATGGCATGTCTGTGCAACAGGTATCTCCTACTTGTTCAATTGTTGCTGAAACAAAAATGTCATCCTTTGGGTACTGAAACATCTGCAATAGGCAGTGGAGGCGAAGAAGCTATTCATGCTAGACTTCCATGATGTGTACCTCCCTTTCCTTGACCGGATCAATGCGCAAGATGGGCGAAAAGCCTACGGCACCCGCACCATCTTCTTGCTCACGGAGTCGGGAACTCTTAAGCCGATCGCCATCGAGCTGAGTCTGCCGCCCGTGAGACCCGGCGACGCTCGGGCGAAGCGTGTCCTTACCCCGCCAACCGATGCCACAAGCAATTGGCTGTGGCAGCTCGCCAAGGCACACGTCGGCTCCAACGACGCCGGCGTTCACCAGCTCGTCAATCATTGGTAAGTCTGCAGTTGCTGATCATTGCCTTTGATGGATGCGCAATGGACAGAGAATGACATGTGTCCATCTGGCTTTTCTTGTAGGTTGAAGACACACGCGTGCATCGAGCCATTCATACTGGCAGCTCATCGGCAGCTGAGTGCGATGCATCCCATCTTCAAGCTACTGAAGCCCCACATGAGATACACATTGGAGGTGAATGCCCTGGCTCGCCAAATCCTCATCAATGGTGGCGGAGTGATCGAGTCCGGCTTCACTCCTGGTCCTGTCTGCATGGAGATCAGTGCGGCCGCGTACCGCGACCATTGGCGCATCGATCAGGAAGGACTCCCTGCGGATCTCGTCAGAAGGCAAGTGTAGCGTTTCATCGTTACTTCAGCAACGATGAACTCATTAACTCGCTAATAACCACAGAGAAGAAACATTACCTAAAGATTTCTCGCCTCTCTCGTCGTTGATGGCAGAGGCATGGCGGTGGAGGATCCGACGCAACCGCATGGCCTGAGGCTCGTCATCGAAGACTACCCGTACGCGACCGATGGCCTCCTCCTCTGGTCGGCGATCCAGTCGTGGGTCGACACCTACGTCGCCGCCTACTACCCGGACGACGAGTCTATCCAGTCCGACTACGAGCTTCAGAGCTGGTACGCTGAGGCGGTCAATGTCGGCCACGCCGACAAGCGCAACGCATCGTGGTGGCCGCGCCTGTCGAGTCCTGCCGCGTTAAGCTCCTTCCTCACCACCCTCATCTGGCTCAGCTCGGCCCAGCACGCGGCCCTCAACTTCGGCCAGTACCCGCTCGGGGGCTACATCCCGAACCGGCCACCGGTGCTACGCCGGCTCATCCCGGTGCAGGGCGACCCGGAGTACGAGCACTTCCGGTGTGACCCGGCCAAGTTCTTCTTGTCCGCGCTGCCGAGCCTGACTCAGGCGACGACGTTCATGACGGTGATCGACACGCTGTCGACGCACTCGGTGGATGAGGAGTACCTGGGGGAGCGACCGGACCCGTACACGTGGACCGGGGACGGCGAGATGGTGGAGGCGTTCCACGAATTCGCGTCGGAGGTCAGGCGGGCCGAGTCGGAGATCGCGAGGCGGAACGCCGACCCGGCGAGGCGGAATCGGTGTGGCGCCGGGGTCTTGCCGTACGAGTTGATGGCGCCGAGCTCCGGACCAGGGATCACCTGCCGAGGGGTTCCCAATAGTGTCACCATTTGATCCACATTTCACCAAAAGGTGTATATGAGAGGGTTCTCTTCAAAGAGATGAGGCATTAATTGGAACACTGTGTGTACTCAATGTAAATAGTTGACATAGATATAGTGGATGTAAAAGATAGGTACCATGGATTGCCATATTTGCCCTCCATTGTTATTTTGAGGAGAGAAGGAAAAAAAAAAAAGGAAAAAGGTTCGGCTATGCCATTGATGATAGGAAGCATGCTGCAAAATATTGATTATATGAATTTTGAAATAATTTAAAATTGGGTCAATCAATCACGTCACATATTTAATAGAAAAATATTTTAAATGTTGATCTGGGATGAATTTTTAAAAGAAGTGTCTTAGAAAAATTATTGTAAAACTCTCTCATTTTTCAATATTTTCTTAAATCATCAATTTTTTTCATAATTTTACCCTTATGCTTTATCCTTGCTCCCTATGCCTCTATCATTGGTTGCATTATTATTGACAATTATCGTGTGCAAATCACCTATGCTCGTAACTTCATAGTTGGCTACCTCAGCACATGTGTCGTCGATCACCTACACCTTCATCGCTAGCTGCTTGTATCACAGGCGATGATGACATGGGTAAGGTTGGGTCTATTGGTTGCCTCCCCAAAGGTAAGGGTGGGTCTGATGAGAATCAATAAGGGTTCATGGAGATAAGGCCGGGTCCTATAGTTGCTAATAAGGGTATGAAAAGATAAAGATGGATTTAATGGGGGCCAATTAAGGTAAATAAGAGTTCTATAGAGACAAGGATGAGTATAAGGAGAGTCAACGTGATTTTTGGAGGTAATGATAGTTTCAACATTGCAAAGGCGAAAGGAGGTAGGGTGGCGGCACTAACCACCTATGCCGTAAGCGAGGATGACGAGGGCGAGGCGCGTAGGGGTAGCTTAGATGGGAGCCAATAGTACAGCGAAGGTAGGGGTAGTGCAAGGAGGTAAGGACAATAGGATCCGTGGAGGCAAAAGCGATGTAAAGAGATGAGGACGAAAATATAGGGTAGAGGCAAAGGATGACGATAGATCCGATGGAAGCATGGGTGAAACTATTTATTTTCACTTAAAAGGGGTCTACGAGAATATCTCAAAATGAAATTTTTCTAAGAATTTATCCTTTTATTTTTATATATTTTGTACCTTTAAATTAGATGAAAATTTTAATACTAGGATCTCTCATCTGATTCTTGAAATTTAAAATTGAAATTAGTAGCTCCAATTCTATTATAAACTGATTATAAAAATATTAAATGTCCTTACAAATGACGAGTCTACTCTTTTCAATAATTAAATAAATAGCTAATTGGAGGGGCATTATAAAAAAACATAATATTAGAAAAAAATAAAAGAAAGATTTTGGATTGGAACCGGTTTGGTTCCCATTTCAAATTTGATAAAACCAAAACTTACGACTCCAAAACCAATGTTAGGATCATCTATTACTTAATATGATGCTAAAACGTGAATAATTTATTAAATTAAATGATGTATATAATGTTCGCATATGAATTATTCATTATATTAAACGACGTATATGATGTTCAATGGTGCAATAATGCACTAATCAATATCACATCCTTCTATATTTTGTTACGGATTAAATTTTTAACTGTTTAATTGATAATGATGTTAACTCTCGATACAAAAAAGATCATAAATCTCTGTCATTTAACTATTAACTGTGACACCATTATTGTAATGACACATTATTTGAATCAACCCAACTATTAATCCAGCCAAAAACGAGGAAATCGTTGTGTCAAGATTTGTTTTTATATTATTATTAATTTAGATAGAGGAGTTAGAAGATGTGGTATGATTTATTATTTTTATTTTTTCTTAATGCACTTCTGATAAGGAGTCTAATGCTTAGACTATAAATTGTCATATTATCGATAGCATTATACCAATTTGGAGATCTCGTTGGTCCCACACATCGGCTAAATAACTCACCCTACGAATATAATATGTAATTACACTAATAATAATGCTCGCCAATTTAAGTGACTCTTTATGTTCGAGCAACGTTTAATGATTTCATGTATCCACTGCACGAATCAAACGTCCACTTACTCCTATTTATTACTAAAAAATTAAGAATAAATGACCTCATGTACACAAGTTAATGATTTATATTTATTTTTTCTCACTCTTTCTAGTTAGTATTATGTTTATTTTTTTCTAATCTCTTCAAATCTACTTACTAACTTTAGCATCACAGATACTTTTGTTAAGTATACCTTCGATATAATTTTATAGAAAATAATTAATTTTCAATATCGAGACACATTAGGTCTTGACGTTTTGACTCAAGCTTCTTTTAAATTTTTGACATACTGAACAATACAAATTTATCATAAAAATTTCAAATCGTTAGTTGAACATGCATCATGTAGTCACTACTTATAATGATTTTCTTGTCATACTAACATTAGATTGGATTGGATCTCATCGACGTGATTAGTGGGGGTATACGATAATCTTATTATCTTAGTCTTCTTGATTGAAAAGATTCTCAATTCACTTATTGATCGATTCAGGATATCTTCATACGTCCTATAATATGTTTAATGACAAACTACTGTTATATATTCTCCCATTCCATGGAGTTTTGAATCACCACGATACAGTCAGTCGGGCATCTTGGGCCAACTTAGTCTTGTAAATTTGGGGCAACTTGATCATTCATCCTTCGTAGCAACGTCATCCTAATAAGTACGGGGTAGCACATCTTTATATTCCATCACTCGAGAAGCATGGAGTAGAGTCACACAGTCCAAGTGGTATCAGTGCATAGTTTACGAGCCGATTGACTGAGGTACTAGCATGCATTAAACAACCATATACATTGACCTAATACTAGAGGTACAAAAAATCACCCCTAGGGAATAATATAGGGGGTCAGACTCTCAATACTTCAACATTACATCTCTCTTCCCTCGAGAGGTTTTAGAGTTTCGACTTCGATTAACTTAAGCATCGAAGAGGTCAAATCGGAATCACTCCATCCGACTCTGACCTTTGTGCAAGGTGTAGATGACCTGAAGGTCAAAAAATTGGGAGAGCAAACGCGCCACCCTGTGATCAAGCCTCCCACCAATACCAATCAGCCTCCTCGACGGAACCATAAGAGATCTTACGCACTCAGATTGGACCTATCCGTGCCAATACCTTGGTCACGACATAAATATGATAACAATACCAATAAACATATAATATTTGTTATGACAACATAACATATTAAGGCTGATCATATGATTATAAGAGTAATGACTTTTTAATACATGTAGTGTATAGTTCAGGTTCTATGAGACTACATATTATCCAATTAGTGGGAGAGAAACTAAACTGTGTTGTCTTTGATACACACCAAATCACATCAAACTGTGTTCTATCAGACTAAACTGTCTTCTATCAGACTAAATTGTATTCTATCAGACTAAACTGTATTCTATCAGACTAAACTGTGTTCTATCAAACAACACTGTGTTCTATCAAACTACATGTAGTAATATGTTTTCATGCACATGCTTTAAAGAAAACAGTATATGAATATTATATTGAGATTATACTGTTTAAATACTTGACAAATAGAGGAGCCCAAATCAGATCAATTTAATGCTAAATTTTATGATCTTTGTGTAATCTTTTTCTCCAAAGAAGATATTTATGCGTGGTTAGACTGTAAGTAATAACTTTTATTGTCCACAATGCAAGTCAATCATCAGACTAATGTACATCACCTTTGATTAAATAAATCAATATTTTTTAAAATTTAATTATTATTTATAATATTAAATTAAAGTACAAGACGTTTAAAAAATGGAGTATAATACTAGACGTACCACTGCGCAAGAGATATAAATCAATATAATTAATATGCAACAATTTGAAAAAGGATAATAACACTCTCCCATCAGATTCAGTATCCATAAAATTAATTATAATAATCGTGAAGTGGGTAAACACTCATCAGTTAGATCACTTCGACTACGATTACAAATCTTAAGAGCGAGGATGTGAAGAAAAGAGATGAAATATTTAGTCGATGAATAATACTATTTGAGTTATTTGTGTCATTCAAGTTGATGAACTATGGATGCATGCCATCCCATACGAGGAAGATAATTAATGACTTCGAATAGATGACAAAAAAAGGGATCCATTAATTAACACAACTTTCCTAAGAATACTATTTAAACTTCATGAGAGCGCGCGCGCGCCAACGGCGCAAACCCTCTCGTACACTACAGTCTATGCGGTCTCGTCCACAGAGAAGGATACTCTATGCGGACGCGAGCGCTTGATTGGGCCTTCATATATTTCCGAATAAGAACCCGACGCGTGGCGTAGGCCCCGCTGCAGTTCGGTGCGTGGACTCCTGAGCCTTAGGCCCTCCCTTTGCTTAAACGATTCCATAGTATAATGACAAATAAGCTCTCACCACGACGACACTTGTGGCTATGGAGAATGATAAGATGAGGAGAGGCTGCGGATAAGCAGGAAGTAACCCGAAACGAGTGTCCCAGGAGACGCGTCCGTCTCCGACAGCACAGTGTTGGTTGGTTTCCTTTTACAGGATCCCATAACCGTCACTCTTCCCGCCTGATTTAAACCCCGAGCCCTACTCGCCTTCATTCTACACACACCGACGTCGATCACCTTGTCCACCCCTTCACGCTGCGGCCCGGCCACCACAGCACACCGTTGTGTCGGAACGCCGGGTTGTGGAATGGACAAGCCTGATCGATCCGACGCCGAGGACGACATCCTCCGTTATCTAAACTTCTCCGACCAGGAACCTCTCCCGCTGCCGCCGCCGCCGTCGCCTCCCCCGCTCCCCATGGACCACCACCCTGAGCGGCTGGACCAAACTCCGGAGCCAGCGTACGATGACGCACCCGTGTGGGGCCTCAACTACGAGTCCATTCTCCAGGGGGTGCAGGATTTCGACACCGGAGAGGGGAGTTCCAGGAACACCGAGGTCGTTGATCCCGTCTTCGTCCAGTTCCAGCCGGGCCAGTTGGACTGCACCAACTGCTGCGTGTTAAGAGAACTGGTTCATTCCAACGGTACGCGTGTCGGAACCCCTCCGTTTCATCTTCTCGGAACGGAGAGAAGAAGGTGCAGTTACGTTCTAGTAATCCCCCGTGTGTGATGCTTGTAGGGTTTCAGAATGTGAAGGTCGTGGTCCATGGAGGTCCAGGCTTCTTCACCCATGCGATCTTTGAGATAGAACACCAGGGCGAGATGGGTCAGCAAGGCACTGTGGATTTCTACTACATCAAGTAGGACTTTGGTTATGTTGTCCTCGGTGCAAACCCGCTTCATGGCCTGGACGGTGACATGGTGGTTTCATTTCTTGCAGTCTTAGCACGCAGACGGGCGCGTGGGTTGAAGGGTTTCTGAAGATGTACATTATGTTGTTGGATGCTGACGGCTCCGTCATCATGCAGGACACAGCGACACCCTATTACAACGCCCTGTGTGATGGCGTCAAGACGGAATTGCCAGATTACAGTATCATGGAATCATGGTTGCAGACAACGGAACAAGCTCCAGGTGAGGCTTTTACGCATGCATTGCATGCATGCACACTTACGTGCCTTCAACTCGCTTCAGTGTGTAACTTTTCCCTTATATCAGCAGGTACTGTTCTTACGGAGAACACATCTCTTTCTATCGAAGCACAAGCCCCCATCGTCGCTTCGACCAGGGCAAAGATCAAAACTGGACTCGCTGCGCAGGTATTAAATAGTAGTACGTCCATCTAAACATGCTTTGGTGGGGAATAGGAGTGCCTCTTAACCCTGTGTTGACTCGGGTGGGTGTGGTGAGACAGAGAGAACGCGCACACAACATGAGCCTGAAGGAATTGGCAGATTACTTCCACCTCCCCATAGCAGACGCTGCAAAGAGGCTCAAGCTTTGTTCCACTGCAATCAAGCACGCCTGCCGTCGAAATGGAGTGGCCCGCTGGCCTAGCCGAAAGGTTCATTCTCACTCGATCGTCGCTCCATTCGCATCTATCAATTCGCTCACTATCTTATGTTCTTTATCTTAATTGACAGATCAAAAGCATCGACAGGCAGATAGCGATTTTGGAGAGGCAGCTGTTGGGCAGCAGTCATGAAGTGATACTGGAGAAAATTAATGAGATCGAGAAACTAAAAGCCAAAAAGGAGAGACTGTATGCCGGCCTGGAGTCATAGATAATAGCTATTTATTTAATATGTCAGTTTTGCGTTGAACATTTTCGCTAGCTAAGCAATGAGTTCATCATCCATGCTTTATTGTAAATTGTTTCGTCAGCAAAATATTTTATGATTCTTTTTGGTTTCCCATTCATATCTACAATGTCATAAGATCATCATTTATCCGCATGTTCGATATTGGATCTCCTTCTTGTAGAACTCAAGTCGATCCACCATTTACTGAATGCTAAATGAGCTTCTATTAATTGCAACAAATAGAATTACTAAATTTAAATGAATTTTTATATATTTTATATATTTAGAGAGAGAGGGATCCCTGCTCAATTTTATGTAAGCAATAAATTTAATGATTTCCTGAAAATTATAAACTTATAAAGCAAGCATTAAAGTTCATGATCCCTGTTGAAAGAACTCATTAACTCTTTTCACCTTTGTTGCTTATAATCAACAAGAGTCTGTACATTGTCAGTCATAAAACCATTTAATCTGTCCTCAAATATTTGCGTCAAAAGAATACAAAAGTAATGTGATCCCCCCAAGTTGTGTAAACCAATTCAATCCAACATCGATGGCGTCACATGGTTCCACCGACCTCCAACTTCACAGATCACCAGTAAAGTTTATCTTGGAACGTCAAATTCCAAGATTTGCCGTCTAATTGTGTGTTCCTGCTATTCTCAAAGTATCTCCAGGTTTAGTTCCAAGCAACATATGAATTTGTAGGCGTATTTCACTTTACGGGAATTATCGTCTGAATTTATAGGCGTAGGTTGATCTTCTCTGACCATTTAAATATATCAGAATACACTTGATCACCACCCAAGTCTTCTCCGGTGGCTCCTGCTGCTACTCTGATAACATCCTCTATCAAAGCAAAATTGCCCATTATATCAACATGGGCACCACTCTGTGTGCCCCGGCCTTCCAAGAGATTTGCCGGAGGAGCATGATTGTACTCCCTGATGTAAGTCTTTATACCAGAGGGATTGAACCGGGTTTTTCCACGCCATCCTTTTGCACACATGTAACCTGCACTTAACACTGGCACGGTCTCGTCACCATCAGCCAAGTAGACACCGCCCTGCAAGCAGCTTTTTTGATGTCCACCGTTGGCTGAGGTATCAATCTGGAACGGAATGTAGCACTCAGCAGAAGGGGATAACTTGTAAACATATGCTCTTTCTGTAAGAATTCCCACTCCGTAAAGAGAATATATCTCCATATCGGGAGCATTTGGTAACCTGAGAAGGACAGATTAAACATGATGATTTGTACAAGCATAAAGATATCAGGAGCATAATCTTACTATCACTACAATCATAAAGATAGTTCCTCTATGGTATACAGGGTGTATACCATAGAGGAACTAGTGGAGCCAGCAGTATTAATTGTATTCTTGTTCTCATGTACAATTTAGTTTTGTCCGAGAATATCAAATTCCGAGAAGAATGGACAAACAAGAAGTATCACAAGAAAGGAGAACAATGATACATGCGGAACTAGCGTTGCAGCAGTATTCAGCCAGAATACATAATGTAAACTGTCCATCTCCAATTCTTTAAAAATTAACAGAAAAAACAAACAACTAAACTCACCGTATATACTCTGTAAATGGTATAGACTTTAAGGGTAACTTTGTATAATTTCTGGGAGATCTTTGTTTCATTAAATTACTATATTGCTAAAAGAAATTTTTATGAGGAATAGGCCAAACAGCAAGCAAAATGCAAGTATAATTGGTTATTTTAAGATGGAGCCTTACTTTATCTCCAAGGGATTAGACCAATATTTATAGTGCATATACTTTGGGTCATCTAGATTATCAGCGATTCCATATGAAAAATGTTGACTTCCTCGCTGCATCATCTTTGGAGCAACAAAATGGAGAAGATCCAAGAGGGAACTAGCTGTAAATGCTTTATAATCAGCAACCGCTTTGATTCCTGCCCACCCCAATTCATGGTACTCCGTCCAAATTTCCCGACACGAAGCATTTGAATGGGCAACATTGTTTCCCTTAACTGCACCCTGTATTTACAGAAGAATACATCATCGTAAAAGCAAGTAGAATGAGTTTTAACAAAATATAACTTTATTAATCCAACTAGCTTGATCACAAGCAATGACAGAACTTGCAAATGTATGCAAGCCATGAAACAGTTCATCAGATTTAAAGAGATGGATATCTAAAATATGACATGCAAAGACAAATTCTTGACAACTAAGACAATCATGATGCAGTAATTCCTGAATCAAATGAAACTTACAATAAATGAGAAGTAAACAAACAAGAATCACCATCGTATCAACCAAATGGCCAGGAAATAGGGCAAAAACTCATATAAATTGACCACTTTGCTCCTGCACAACGTTTGGGTGACAATGTCCTCTTTCCATGCTCTTAGGGCCACTGCAGCACTGTTTCATGTTATAAGCTTTATTTCTTATAATGTGGCCCTCCCCTTTGAGAAATTATGCATGTGCAGGGTGGCCCACGACCTTCATTCTCGCAATTGTTTGCGAAGATTGATTTTTTTTGTTTATGTGTGATAATCATTCTTGCAATCGTTTGAGAAGATTGACTTCTTTTGTGCATGACTCTGATAATCATTCCTGCAATCGTTTGAGACAATTGACTTCTTTTGTGCATGAGTGTGATAATAAGTGTCACATTAACCCCATGATAATTCGGAGAGGTAATTTGTCTCCTCTCTCCCTCCCAAAGCCAAAATTCAACATGTAAATCAAAGAATCACCATCACTTCACTAGCAGCTATCCAAACAACTGTGTTATATCGCACTTGCAATTAGCAACTACACATGCAGGCAAATAGATAGTTGTCATTGAATTGCCATTTGCAAGCATTTGCATTTGCAACAATCAGAATCATAGTGATTACTACAAGTATTATCAATATTGAATTGACAAAAAAACAGGAGATAACTTGAATATTGGTATTGTGGGTGATCAACAAGCATCGGAGGCACTTGCCATTATTCAATTATAAGATATTCCAAGTGGTGACTTGGTTATGCTAAACACGACTAATTTAACACTAGCTGAACAATGTTTCTTCAATTGTTTTGGATTAACATGAAGCTCTCAGTGTCCGCAAAGTTTCATGATAATTTGCAACGAGCAAGATAAACATCTGCCTGAAAAATATATAAATTAACAGGTCGAATGTAGCCATATGTTAAATCTGAAACAATAAAACAAATAAATTCGAAATTCCTATATGCTAATGCATATGCCTTCTTGGGAAACAGGACCAACCAGTTACAGTGTATAATTACCCGAAAATCAATTTGCTGTATCTTGGCTGAAGGTGTCTCTGCAACACGTTTCCCAAAAGAAACAATTCTGCCATAGTTGATGCTTTGTGATTGAGATTTAACCATATCCCCATCAACATCTTTGGAAGCATGAGAATCATTATTCTTATGCTTCTTGGGGCTACACTCATAGCCGCCTTCTGGCGACCAATCAAAACCACCCCAAATGGTATCACCACCTTTTGGAATCATGGACATAGTTGAATCCCATGTGCGAGTCATACGCATAACATGACGTAAAGTCTGAAGCCCCAAAAAATCAGAATCCAACACACCAGGTGCAATGGCCCTAACGTAAAGGAATCATGAAGTTATTGTACTCGTTAGCTGCAAAAAGGACATAAAAATAAAAGGAAGGACAAGCCTTGCCCTACAACATATATTCTATCTCAAATTTTATACATTAATCTTCTATCACAATAAGAATAGAAGCATATGGTATCTGTATTAACTTACATTTAAATGATTAAGGTCATAAGATAGAGTCATATTTTTCAATTAATCCACAAGAAATGCAAAAAGAGAGAAGATGTTGCACAGCAGGTTAAATACGAGCTAAAAATGCTGTTGACCTAGGACATAAGAATTTGGGAAAGGTGGTGCAAATCTACCATAAGATATGGCAAATAGACATCACATATCATTTGCTTGGCATACTTTTCAGTATAGTCAAAGCAAGAATAGATGCCCACTGGTTCAACAAACAAATCATCTATTAAAAGCCAAAAAATAATAGCTTTTTTGTTTCTTTTCGTCATTAAGCTTCCTTCAGCACACTAATGATTTTATGACTTCCCATGCATCTAGATCTGACATCTTCAGTTCGTCTCTGATCAGCTACAGCTAGTTATGCTATGTAGGACTTTTCCTACAAGTTACAAGTAATTGTTTTCCAAGTAAGCACAGACCCATGAGAATGCCTCTAAGAAGGAATGTTTTATTCTGGTCTCTCCTTCCAATGTTTCGGCACAAATGAAATCATCAAGGAGAGCTGCCAGAACCATAGCTGCAGCATAATTATAAGCCAATTATTCTGATGCATGATATCTCAAACAAATAGCCAAAGTTAATAATCTCCATAAGCATTCACCCCTATATTCTATATGACGGCATATCCTCCTACTAGTATTGTGCTCTCCTCTTTACATCTTTCTTCCTGTCACTGTTATTTGTGCTTTCTGTAACCGCTGTAACAGAAGATGACGCAAAGATTGTCCTCATGAGGTTGGTTGGACCCAAGCTGGAATTTGGAAGATGGATGCTACTAGTGATGGTCATAGAGATTCAGAAGCCATCATTGCATAGTTGGTACAAATATTACCCAGCAGCAATTTAAATGGCAGAACAGAGTAAGCAGACACAAGAATCACCGGTTCAGCCAGTACAAGAGGATATGTTTCTACATTTAAGAAAAGCAACCTAAAGATTTTGCACACTGAATTTTTACAATAATTTTAAATGAAAAGAAGCAACCATATTTCGTTTTAATATTTAATTCGAGTCATAAATCATTGTAATTATTATGTTTAGATAGAGAATTTTCTAACAGTTCTAGTGTTTTTTGATCAGTCAATCTTGCATTTCTCATCAATTGACTGATTTGGTAACAAATCTTCCTACTCTTACTCAGTATACCACATCTTAATTGGCATTCTTGACTCTGACAAAAATGAGTATTGCACTAACAAATTTAAAGATCAAATGTAACAGAAAAATTGCTCTCCGAGAGTAACCAACTATAATTTATGTCAGAAACAATACTATCAGAAGTTTAATGATTCAGAGAAACCATACAGTACAGCAGCATTAAGAGTAGGCACATAACAGGAACTAGGCTACTACAACTAGTATTCATCAATAGTTATGTACAAAATACTTAATTATCTGAACAACATTTATATATTCTGAAACAATATATATTATTCCCTAGTCAGCCACGAGCAAGAAATCCATAACCGATGGAAATTATTTTGAATAACTAATATCCAGGTAGTTAAAATGACAACTACCTTGCAACAGCAACATCTTTTGCTTCAGCTGAAAATAGTCCTGCAACTGCTTTTGGAACACCTAAAAATGGCCCTCCAATATTCATAACTGCTTTTATATGGTCTGCACACCAGTTCGGACCACCACCACCCCCCAATGGAGCAGGTGCCTCAACCCACTTCATAAAATGCAAAAAGTATAAGACTCCCATGGAATGTGGAATAACTACCACCTTCCTTCCACCATTCGTAGAGACCATGAGTTCTATGTTACTTTTTATTCTGCTCAATGTTTTATCACGTACCTGCACAATCAATTTTAAGATAGAAAATGGTAAAGAGACTGTAATTGGTTGGACAAGAGACTGTGGTAGATAAGATATAAGAAACAAAATTATCCACAGGAGGAAAAGAAAGTCCGTAAGAGACCAAAAAAGCAGACATTAACAAAAAAATGAATATAATGGTTCAAGGAAATGTAAGAACCTCTGTGTTCTGAAATGACATTCTCCAATCATATGCAGCCATGTACATTGTCTTCTCTTCATAACCAATGCGAGCCAAATTAGCAATCAAAACTGCCCATACAAAGTATCCAGGAGCAAAATAATCTGCTGCAACAAGCCCAGTAACAGGCCTAACTCTTATTCCTGGAGGGTCCAATCCAGTTTCATTATCCAGCGACATATGTTCAACCCAACATAAGGGTCTGAGACCGTGGAACCACCAAATAAGAAATAAAAAGTCACCGCTTATTATCAGCAAATATAGTTAAAAGGATAAAGAACCTCATTAGAGATTAGCAATAATTTTATTGAGGTGACCTGCATGCTGTATCTTAGCTGAGCAAGAAGCAACAAGAAAAGGAAAACAAAAAAGAAACCGTAAAGTTGATTATACTTGAAGAAAGGAAAATTTTATTTCTTGTCTTGGGAGCAACAGAAGCGATCAATAAACTGAATGTCAAAAATAATTGTAGTTTACAGATTGCATCAACTTTAGGCTCTTCTTCAGTATGAATTTCCATCATTTTATGATAGGATATATATAATGTAAACTTGACTCTACAGGTAGCCATGAGAGCGCATTAATATGCTCATTATTAATGTCTAACAACTAGGAATAGATAAAACCAGAACTGAAGCAATTTTTTAAGGAGCATATTAACAGTTGGAGACAACTTAGAAGGTAGCCGATGGCTTTAAGATTGTGCAAAAGCAGGAGGAGATCAAACAAAATGCTAGGCCATACAAAAAAGATGTTGAGGAAATCGATCTTATACAAGATTATTTAGGAAATTTGATTATTACGAGTGAACACTGTTCCCAAGAAGAATACTAAAAAAAATTAAACAGTAAACTAGAATGACACACATTAGGTTCTCAAAGCTAAAACTATAATTGAAGGGCACACTAATAAGTACCAAGTAGTAGTACCAATAGTTAAAAATTCCCGTAGCAAAACATAAGATACAAGTACAGAAGGAATCATATTTAGAAACGTAATAGTATCAAGTAAATATTTCTTAGTTGTACTTGTACATATATTCAAACAAGGAAACGGAAGGCAATGCTGAGTCCTAGAAAATGTCTATAGAAGAGAAGTAAGGCCTTTCCCAAACTCATAAAAAGAAGTACTTTACGGTCCAAATTGGAGCATCACATCAAAATCCAACTTGATCTGAACAAGAAGGTCGATTAAAGCAGAGCATCCAACAAATCAAGCATAGATTGAAGTATTATTGATTTAACATTTTAATTTGCTCAACTTTGTCAAATACTACAAAATCATAACAAATCCAATTTGAAAGATTTTAATAGAGGTCGTTTAGAATATCGAGAAGAAAAAAAAAAGAAGAAGAGAATGTGTTTATGGAGTCCATACAATGTCTTGCTACAATATTTTTTGTAGTTTCGAATCAAGAGAGGAGACAGAAAAATTATGGACTAAGGAATTGTCTGTAGCAACAAAGTTTACATTTATGCGGAATATCTTATTTTTACTAATGCAATCTACTCAAAAATCTCAAATTCTGAAATATAAGCAACTACGAAAGTAGGTACGGCAATTTCCAGTTCCGCAAAAACATCACTCCTTCCTAGCTTGTCGAAGCAATCTTGAATCTTGAAAGTCCAAATTTTGGATGGAATTCAAATAGGACGAAAACCCTAAGGCAGATAAATAGAAGTCGATAAAAGGGGTTGTCTTTGCTACCTCTTGTAGACCTCCCCGAAGGTTCCACCCCAGAGGCGCTTGCGGAAGAGTCCGTCGGCGCACTGGTGCCCCTCCCAGAGCTCCAGGCCCCCAGTGACGATCCCGGGCACGAACACCACGGGATGCTTTGCCTTGAGCCCCTCCTTCTGGAGCTTCACTCCCGGCGGGTCGGGCAGCGGGCCCGTGATGGCCTCCGTCACGTACTGGGGGAACGACGCCGGCATCGCGTTGTAGGAGAACAGCAGCAGCCACCACGCGGAGCAGATTACCCCGACGAGCCAGCAACAGCTGTCGAGGCACGACCACCGCCCCTTCCGCTCCTTTCTGACCTTCTCCGACGCCTTGGCCTTCTCTGTCTCGTTGACCTCCGCCTTGGGAGAGCTGGCAACGGGGGAGGCAGAGGAGTGGTCTTCAGACGGCGGCGGGGGCGGCGGAGCCGGAGGGGCCTTCCTCCTCCGGAGCATCGCCATCCGATCGATCCAAAGGCAGAAGGATCGCTAACCTTAGGTTTCCGTAGAGATCCCGCCGGGTAGAAGGATGGTGGCGGCAGCGAGGGAGGAGGCCGCCGCGGGAGGAGGAACAGCCCGCAAAAAGGGGTGAATATAAAGCCTTCTTTTTCTAATAAATAGTAACCCGTTACGGTCTCGGGGAACGCAGTATGATCAACGGTGAGGATTCAGCGAACAGCGTAACCATCCTCACCAATCAAGACAAACTTATTCCGCTGTGGGTCCCAGAGACAACGGGACCCACCGCGGTACGACTAATGGAATGCCGCGACTTGGCTTTTCCGTCGCCCGTCCACCCACCTGACAGCTGCAGTGGACCTTGCGACACGTGGCTGTGGGGGTTGCGCCTCTCGTGTCCTGGCCGAGCGAGCAAACACGAGACTTGGCCAATGGGAGCTCCCGTATTCATGTTTCGTGACTCGTTTGAGGCACATGTGTCGCCACCGTATCGTACAGCGGTCGGTCAACGACAGCTTGAGAAGGCGGTCGTGTCAGCTATGATGTAAGCACCAGTTCGGACGAGTCTTCGGATCGGCTGTTTCATCTAAAACAGCAGCAGCAGAAGAAGAAGAAGTCCCATCATTCTTATATGATCATATTATACCTACACACAGGCAAAAGCACAACGAGTGCCACCCTTTCTCCGAACCGGCAAGCTAAGTGGACCCCAGAGCTGCATCCAATCATGATGTAGGTAACTGAGTGAAAGCGGTGGGTGGGAGAAACACTGTCATCACCATATAAATAAATAAAAGTAAATGTCAAATGGAGCATCACAGGAATATTAAGAGGTAAAAAATCTAAATCCAATTTGGAATATTCTCTGCATCCATCCTTCATCAAGTTCAAGTTGATAGATGATTCTATCATCGTGATTGTCCTATGTTGCACCATCAAAAGGTCCAAAACTTCTACAAAACTTAATTCTTAATTGCTCCTTGTCATATAAAAATATGTTGGTTAAATCTTAATTGCTCCTTGTTATATAAAAATATGTTGATCTCACTGACACTCAAAAGTTTCTCGTTCCTAATCACCTTAAGTCGATCATAATCAACCATCAAATTACGATAACTGAATTATTCGAGTCACTGAATTCTCATCTTCATGAGTCACTATCAATCAATTTATCTCTTTCCTTCGAGTGATCTTTACGACATCGAGTCATGATTCACAATTCAGACTAAATTAGTCTTTCTAATTTTTATATACAAAACATATTCCCAATATGATTATTATCGTAATATCTTTCATATGATGGTTGATCGTGATCAATCGTTTATTAAGATACATGTACTAAAAATAATATGATTATCCATCTCTCATACTTATAGTCATGCAATTTAAAGGATTAAGATTTGGAGGGCTTAAAAAATGATATATGAGCCAATATACTTGAGATAGTGCTAATAATCATCGATACTAAGTGGAGAATTAATTTATGATAATAATTTTATGAGTTCGAGGAGTCATCAAAACCATTGATCATTATAATTATAAAATATAATATTGAATGGATATCGTATGTTCGTATATGAATCATTCATAAGTTATAATCACTCACTCAATATTTGAACCACTCACTCTATGACACGATCAATTGTAATAAACGTTGACTTCCATTCTCGTTACTTTCTCTTGAATTATAAACAACGAAACCAAATAGGCCACTTGGACAAATGTTCTTTTGAAAGGAAAGTGATTTAGTAAAACTGTCTTATTTATTTTCACAAATCTTTTCAGAAACAAATATGAAAAAAAAAATATATGATGGTGAATGTAAGATAAAACACATGGTAATTCCTTCTTGCTTTTAATGTTCTTTAAATAGCCTCCCTAATTAAAATACTCCCAAGGCATGTCGGCATATCCGATAATATGAAAACCAACTATATATATTTTTTATAATGGTATATATTGTTAGAAGAAAATATTGTTTTTTCCTAAATTAGCCTCATCTGTTCCCGAAACATGATCTACCATAATGATTCGTATCTTCGAGTTATTTATGATCTTTATTCTTAATCTTAAGTATATGTTGCTTAATTAAATATCTGAGTAAGAATATTTTTATTTACTCATGATATAATGTATACCTTACACTCAAACAACAGGCAACAATATGTCGTCTATGACACTCCGAAATATTTTTTTCTAAATATTATCATTACATTATTACACAAAAACAATAGGTAAGAATACCGCCATTATAGTTTTGTTCTTTACAATTTACCATTACATTTTGCTCTCTTTTCCTCGTTGATTATATCCTTTTTTTTTTTATTCCATCCTTGTCGGGAAGCATCTCGCTTGTTAAATATCGAAATATATACATTCATGGTACAGCATTATTTTGATCAATATTATAAAATATTTAATAGTTTTTTATTTTATTTTGTCATCGTACAAGAAGAAAGGATGAGCTTTGTGAACATGGATCCAAATTTGTGAGATGCATCGTGCTAATCATTTAACATGCAAATGTAAGGTCAAATAATAATAATAATAATAATAATAATAATAATAAATCATGCATATTACACCATATCATGTAGGGAATAAATAAAAAGGATATATGAATTGTATTATTATTATATTTTTTTATTGGCTCACTGATTTCTAATTTATGTATCTCGTATCAATAAAGCTATCCCATAAGGAATTATTATATCAAATATTTATATCGGTTAACTGATTTATCAATTTCATTCGAATTTAACCTACATTACATCTTTATAAAAACTTAATTTTAATTATATTTATATTTAATATAATGTTGTTGGATACCTTGTCGTGGTCGATCAGTCAGCACGATACGATTCGAGCTATTTGCGTGGAGTCGACTCAATAGGATTTGGAGCTCAGGAAAGTTTGACAAGGTGAGTGGGACTTGATAAGATAGCTTCTTGGGTCATAGAGATCGATCGTGTCGGTATGAAAAAGGACGTTTGAGTCATGCACAAAGGCCTATGTCGAGGATGGGTACACCCGACTAGGCTCCTCCGCCGACTAAGTTAGCGTTTAGGGGTGAAGATTCTAATCGGATCTTCGAGGTCCCGAACAGTTTTAGAAAGAGGAGGTTGAAAGTTTGGAGAAGATCCTCCTTCGGACTATAAAAAGGAATATTTATATATGTCGGGCGGAGGAGGAGGGTGGTACAACGATGTTTAATGGGTTTAGCGCTTCCGGTTGCATTGGGGTACGGTTTGACTTCGAGCGATGCCTTTGTCGGTTCCCGGGGTTTGAATCAACGGGGATGACGATTGGCGATACGACACATAGGATAGTCGCGTGCGATCTTCGATCCGATATGTCTCGGTTGCTGAGATGGTCATCCACGTGGTCCCCGGATTGACACATTGAGATTGATCGATCGAGACGACGTGACTGTTCATGTGGTCCTCGGATTACGGAGACAACCGCTAACGTGAACTTCGGGGTATCATACAAGATTAATAAAAAAGAAAAAAAACGTTACAGGAACAAAATTAGAACCGTGGTAGGTTAACGATAGATATAGAGTTTGATGTGGGATGTGTACATCAGGTGATTCGTACCCCCCCCCCCCCCCCCCCAAGAAATAAATGATCCCTGAGAAGATTGAATAGAATGAGGAGGAGTGGCGGCCACTACTGGTCTATCGTAATTAATTGACAGCTCTCTAGAAATGGATGCTGCGGGCGGTTGTGCACGCAGCGAGACATTGACGAGAGAATTGATGACGGTAGGAATTGAATGCTTCCTTCCCCCACGTGAACCCTTCCAAGTAACCAAACATTTAATGCGCTGCTTCCCACACTGCATGCATGCCCACATATGTACACCTGATCATGGATGCCCAACTCGTACTTACCACCTCCTCTTCTTCTTCTTCTTCTTCTTCTTCTTCTTAATTTATTTATCGTCTAGTTTACCTGTATATATACATATATATATATATATATATATATATATATATCCCACATATTTGACGTGATTGACTCCATCAAAGCCAAAAGATATACAAAGTATAACGATCCAAAAGTTATACAATAAAATGATACGTTTGGTAATACATTTTAAATGTGTATTGAGAGTTCAACACACATTTCAATTGTAAACTAGTACTTGGTAAATTATTTATTTTTTTCAATTTGAAAATGCTTAATTGCAAATACCATGATAGCATTTAACATTTTAACATTTGTGAAATATTATATATATATATATATATATATAGAATGTATCACGTGATCTTATCTGAAATTACAATACTGCCATTTAATAATAAACCAATGTTTATATTTTATATTTTTCTAAACGACAATTTTTATTTTATTTTTTTAAAATTTTAATATATATATTTATCAATATGATTATATATATTTATTATATATCTGGATCATATATTTTTTTATAAGATTGCACTCATTCAATTATTTTTATTTACTTATTATTTTTAAAAATTTTAATTTTTAAATAAATATTAAAAATAAATTAATCACAAAACATTCAACTAACTTTTGAAAAAAAATTAAGCAATAATACTTACATCAATATATGTTTAAAATATATATTTTTATCTATTATTTACCAAACATTCCATTCCATAATAGCATATTTACTTTATTTTATATTAAAATATAAATATGTTTTTATATATCATTGGTGCGGCTTGTAAACACACGAGGAATTATTCGCTTTGGATGATTAATGTACCCGTATGATTTTACTTATTATGGAGACTAAGAACTCCAAAAAAACATCCCTAAGAATAAAGGAGGTTGGTGGACGTATGAGCCCTTAGCTCGCATACTTCTCAACCAATATTAGATTAAAGATGATCTTATCAACTCTAAAACTCTTATACATTCTATCAATATCTTATTCTTTAAACTAACTTATGTATTAGAGGTAATTTGCTGAATATCTTCCCACTAAACTTTTGTCGGGTTCGTCACAAAGGGTTCAATATTTTTCGACATCATTGAAAGAGAAATGTATTAGTTTTAAGTAAGCCAATCAAATAATTAGATTTTTAACGTAACAATGGATGTATAACAAGATACGTATCATTTACATTTTATATGTATTTTATGTAATACGTAGAAGGAATACTCTTATAGTAGGATTAAATGAACTTTGATTAAAGTATTTATAGTTGCTACTTAAGTTTAAGTCGCTCAAAGACTCGGACCAAATGTGGATAAACATTATATATTATCGCCATGATTGATAACCCGAGCTTTCATGGTAACCCTATACTCTAATATGAATGATTGATTTGAAAAAATTACAAGCTTTAAGAGGAAGAAGACCATATATATTTTTGTTATACTTGGTAAGCACGATAGAAGTTATAATTCTATTTAAACTACTAAAAATAATCTTATTTATTTATTTATTGATATATGATATTTTTCGTTTGGTTTCAAAATCTTCTACCAACCGGTTTCTAGTGCTAAAAATAGATATATTGATAGAGAGAGAGAGAGAGAGAGTGAGAGAGAGAGAGAGAGAGAATATGATACATATCAATGTGAAGTAAATTTCAATGATTAATTAGTGACAATATTAGGTCACATTTGTATTTGGGTGCCACATATCTTTGACTCTACCCTTTTCATTGGTCATATATGGGGATGCTTCCAACTTAAACAATGTCCTTGTAGTGGTAGGTGGGCCAATTCAAGTACCAAGAGGTCAATTTTGAGGGAGACCTCGAGATGGCCATAGATGCGACATATTTTGATACTCTAGTTTTGTATTTTGTCCCCAAGTTCATACAAGACCAATCAATTTGCTCAAAGGAATTTTGTGTTTTTTTTTTTTTTTTGGTGATCATTTCCCCTCTTCAATATATCAATCATCAAACCTAAGAAGAATAGATTGGACTTTTTTTTTTAATATATATACAATAACTTAACTTGTTAAAGTTAGTGGTACCATCGAATCCCAACTCTTCTATTTTTCCAATTGAGTGAATCACAAAAGATAAAATTGAAGTGATTTCTATTTTTCAAAAATTGAAGAGATTTTCTCGAATGAACAAAAATTCATGAGTGATAGATATTTTGATTTCGTAAATAATATTTCGGATTCTAATTTGATTGAAAAAAAATAATAAAAATTATTTCCCATTCCGATTTCATTTTTCAGGTCAAATAGCTCTAACTATCCTCTATTGGCTTCTTATCGTAAATAATAAAATCAATATCCTAGCATATACCCAATTCGTATTTATCCATAACTACATGTTTCCTTTGTAATCACAGTTAGGGACAATTAATAAGCCTACAAGTCTTCAATAATATATCTATACTGGTTATGCAAATATGTTAAATCGATAGGAGACAATAACCTATGCGTAGGATGTGACACTGAGTCATTTAGCCATAGGTAGCCTTTGTTTCTTTAAGTGTCGGCGGCATCACACTCCATATAATTTATCCCATAAAGTAAGTATCACATTTTGGATTATATTGATTTATAGTACATTATAGTGCAATTGCACTATTCCACTGTTTTTTTTTTGTTTATTCATGTATATGAAAAAAAATTAAATTTGACACAAAATCCTCTTACTTAAGTTTATATATATATATATATATATAAATTTTGAGGGGATATATATGTAAAATAAAATTTAGAGAGGCAAAAAGTTTGATTTCCACATTTTTAGGTAAAACTTTTCTTTCGGTTTGATGACTTGGAATCACTTAAAAGTCCTCTTAAGGAATGTATAATCCGCTACTAATTAGACAAAGCAAATTAAGGTTGCAAGTAATCGTTTTCCCTCCTCCAAGTAAAGGCATCCATCAGAAAGCAATAACTCCACCCGCCACGTGTCCTTTGCTTCCTGCGTCGGCCCCCAACCCAACGCACACACGAACCACTGCCGATACCGGCCGTACTACGCAGCAGCCGGTAAAAGACCGTTTTCTTTCTTTCTTCCTCCAAAATAAAAATTTGCCCTTTTTATTATTATTATTATTTGTTTGCAAGGAAATTACAGCGAAAGCACTATATCTCCGTCTCCTCTCCCCCTCAAACCAGTCTCAGCTCAGCTCGAATCTGAAACCTTGGAAGCTTATTTATCTTCTCAAGCAAAGCCGACGTTGACGACCTTGCGGTGTCATAGAAGGCCACCGAGAGCCTTCAGCCTCTGTTTCGCGCATTCCGATCCCCCCTCCCTTCCTACATTACTCTCGTTTTGCAGTCTCGGGAGCTCCGGCCGCATCGTGAAGATGCTAACGTGCATCGCCTGCTCGAAGCAGATCGGCGGAGACGGCGGCGGGGGAGGCGGTGGATCGCCGTTCCACGAACCCGATGAGGATGACGCTGCCGGTGCCGGCACTCCCAGCACCCGCCAGGCCATCAAAGCCCTCACGTCCCAGGTCGCGGATCGCTCGATCTAGGCTTCTTTTTTAGGTTTTGCTTGAATTGTTTCCACAGATGTGAGATGTAAGCTTTGTTTCTTTGCTCGGATCAGATTAAGGACATGGCGTTGAAGGCGTCGGGGGCGTACCGGCACTGCAAGCCGTGCGCCGGGGCGGCCGCCGGGGAACGCCGCCGCCACCTCCATCACCACGGGAGCTACGCGGACTCGGAGGCGGCGTCGGGGTCGGATCGGTTCCACTACGCGTACCGGCGGGCCGGAGGGAGTGCTGCGTCCACGCCGCGAGCGACGATGGGTCGGGAGCTGGAGGCGCGGCTCAAGGCGCTTTCCAGTGGCGAGAGGACGCCGTCGGTGAGCGGTCGGACGGAGGCCTCGTCGGCTTTCCTGGAGGACGGCGACGAGGAGGAGCCCAAGGAATGGGTGGCCCAGGTGGAGCCTGGGGTTCTGATCACCTTCTTCTCACTCCCCCAGGGCGGCAATGACCTCAAGAGGATCCGGTTCAGGTACTCCGCTTTCCTTCGCACCTCGTTGCTTCCCGTGGATCTCGGATACCGTCGGACCCGGGAGTGCGGTCACCGCCTCCATCCCCGATGGGCCGAGATCTAGTTACCTCCTGTAAACTACTCCGCTTTTCGCTACTCCCAGAGTAGCAAGGAACGGAGTAAGCTAGCTCCTAAACCCGGTGTTTTCGATGAGATCGAAGGCTTTTCACAAACGATCTACATTTCAATTTAACTTTCCTACAAGTTTTAGGAACCAATTCCACGGAAAGAACAAAAACGGGGATTTTAATCGCATGTATTTTCTTCCGTTTATGTCTCGTGTGCAAATTGGAGTCTTTTTGTTCGATGAAATTTCGACATTCCGACTACTCTTTTTCCACACGAAAAAGATGGGAATGTGAGGGTACAGGAACTAGTAATAATAATGATAATACTAGTAAGAGAGTCTGAGGAGATTGGATTCCGGTTGGAATGCTTTGCTTTCCCGGGGGTCAACCCGGTCCTGGTCTCGAGGCTGTGCCTTGCGGTTCCAAATTTGTTCTTTAGCTCGTTTTGTCTCGTAAATTAGTGGCGAGGGCCTGGCTTCACGCGCCGAGGGCAATCTATAATGACGACAAAAGACCCACCACCGCCTCCTTCGGGGCGCGAGAAGAAAAGAAGTAAAAACTCGGATCGGAACGAGAAAGCAAACGAGTGGGTGACATTTTTTTCGCTTTTTTTCTTTTTTTGTTTTTTGCTTTTGTTTATGATCCAAAGGCGTTTCTTTTGGGGTGATAGGGGCCCACCGTGGTTAATTTGCCTTTCAATGGAGCTGTCACTCGGCCTCTGCCGGCATTATTTAAGGCTTAAGAGTGAATTCTGTAGGCTGTGACAGCCGTTGAGCTTTCTTCATGAGCTGGAGATTCCTCGTGAACCTGGAGCTCTGTTCATGGGTCAGTCACATGCACGCCGCGTGTGGGTCTCCCGTGCCCCAGCAACATCATCATGATCTCCACTCGGTTCCCCATTGTACCGCGCTTAAAATAAACTGTAGCGGAGCAGGTCAGGCGAAGGCTTTATGCTAACGCTGGGTTTGGATCCGCTCGTATGCTTTAGATGTAGTTTACGGAAGAACATAGTACAGTCAGATGTTTGGTTATCTAATTTGTCTCAACTTGAAAAAGTAGGATACGGGAGGATTCCCAAACAGCAAGCAACTTTGTGTCTTGTGATGCATATGTCTTGTGCATGGAAACAAATGAGAAACCTGCATATTCTGCAATTTTAAATGTAGATGTTTGGAAGGCTGCATTTCATCTAACAGAAAGTATGATTAATTATGAGTACACGAGCACACTGTAATCAGTATAGTTTGAATCAAGTCTTTGATGAATTAATCATGAAGCAGATGCAGAGTTTTGTTCATGAAGGCTAGCGCATCCCTGAAGTGCTTCAGGGTTCAGATATTTAGAATTCATTCATCTGAAAAGATCATTACATTGGTTAAGCTGATAGATGTGAGTGCTATCACTTTGTGTAGGTTATCTCCTGTTATTGTCGGATGATTCAGCGGTCAGTATAGATACGGTTGCACGGTGTGCCTTGTACACGACACTTCTTTGTTTTTTTTTTTCTGGAAAAAGAAAATATATTACTTAAGCCTGTGTTACAAATTCAAGAGCTGATTGATCAGCAGCAGAAAACTTAAAGTGGGAAAGCTGTGATCTACCAAAATAAGCCAAAGAATTGCTTACAGAATTGCTTGACCGGGGAGATGTGAGTAATGCACGTGACGTGGAGGAATGTGTGTTACACTTCTTTGTTGCTTATATAACCTTCTCTGCATTTGCAGCAAGTTGTAGTATTGAGGGACATTGTTCAGTCACACTACTATATGAGCTTAAATCATCTGATAGGCTTCTAACTAACCTACCGGTAACAATTATTTTTCCTTTTGTCATTTATGATTCAACTTGAAGTGCTGGGTACTATCAAGATTTGCCCAATTGCTTATTTTCTTATTTTGTCATTGTTGAGATCTTAATATCTAATTCTTGTATAGTTAATTATTAGTTTGTAATTAAATTTGTTTTCATTAGTTTTATACATGCTTGTAATGCAATCCTTGTGGTCTATGACTCTCGTAGCCGGCAGATGTTCAACAAGTGGCAAGCCCAGAGGTGGTGGGCTGAAAACTATGACAAGGTCATGGAACTCTACAATGTCCAAAGATTAAATCAGCAGGCCATGCCTCTTCCCAAGTCCGAGGATGAGGTGAAAGAATACTGCTCGATATCAATACTTTCCAGTTATTATTGTGCAGAATATCTGCCATGGTCATGTTTCCTTTAGGCCTTTTTTCATTGCGGCTTGAATCATTTTGTCAGAGCCCAAAGGACGACAGCCCAGTGACACCACCACTGACCAAAGAGCGTCTCCCTGGCAATGTTCTCAGGCCACTGATGGGTGGTGGTGGTGGGATGGGGTATTCATCATCAGATTCTCTCGAGCAACATCCAAGCTACAGAGGCCATGGCCATCACCACCCACACCACGCCCGCCATTATTATGACTCTGGAGGCCTCACTTCAACTCCAAAGTTATCCAGCATCAGTGGGGCAAAAACAGAAACATCATCGATGGATGCTTCATTGAGGACAAGCTCATCACCTGAGGACGTGGACCAATCTGGAGAGCTTTCCGCGTCAATTAGCAATGCTAGTGATCTAGAGAGGGAATGGGTGGAAGAAGATGAACCTGGTGTCTATATCACCATTCGTGAATTACCTGGAGGTATCAGGGAACTCCGTCGTGTGCGATTCAGGTTAGTCTCACTTCTCTTTCTTTATTCATCTTCTTTCAGCTGCATGTTCCCTTTCAATACCAGATCTTTGAATGCTAGTTTTACAATGTTACAAGATACAATTGTTAAACATGAGTACAGGTTGCAACTTTCTGTTGCATTGAACATTTTCTGAAACAACCTGCGAGATTAGTCATGTTCATGTGACATTGCACTTAATTAATTGTTGGAACGACTGGAGCACTGAACTCAAGTGTGCTGCACTTTTAATGAGAGCTCTGTGCAACTTTAGAAATTTCATGTGCAACATGTTAATAAGTAGGTTACTTTCTGGCTTTTCAGATTTAGCTTAGTGTAATTAGATTAACAGATTGTAAAAAACTCACATCTTACTGTGCCCATCTCTGATAAATTCACGTCTTAATTGATCTGTTTAATCTGCTGACAGTCATAGAGTTAATTTTGACTACCTTGTTTTTGGCTCACACAGACATGGGAAAGATTGCTGACAAATTGTTGTTGCCGTATGATAAGAAGCAACAAAAAGAGAACATTCTTGATTCTTATCTAAATTGGAGGAATTTTGATAGATTAACAATTATTTGTAACTGCAAATGAACACTAAATCCGGCTGATTCAATCAAGCTTAGGATGATTATTTTACTTTTCATGTTTCTTTGCCAGAGTCTTCCTTTTTCTTTTCCAGGCCCATCCATGGATGAACTTAACTTGCTTTCAACTGAATTCTTACCCTTTTACACTATAGTAAGATCCGAGGTGGTAATCTTACAGGCATCTTTGAATTCGGCACATTTTTTAGCTCCTCAGTGACTTGCTTGTTGATTCATGACACTTACTGATAGGCTCTGACAAACAGATTCAATTTCTGACGATAAACTTGGGATTTAGTTGCTACTGGATTTTTTCAGTATGGCCTTGTCTACTTGCTGCTTGGTCAAATGATGTGCTGGGTGACTAGTTCACCTTTGTTAGATATAAATACTAGAGGTTGACTCTAGTTTGATGACATTTTTTGTTTTAGGAAATTGAAATCCTTTCCAGTTGTGAGATTCTATTCCATTACTCGATTCTGTTTCTCATGCCCTCATTAATCTGGCAGCCGGGAGAGGTTTGGAGAGATGCATGCAAGGTTGTGGTGGGAGGAGAACCGTGCCAGGATACAGGAGCAGTATCTTTGATACGGAAGCAAGCAAACATGCATCATTGCACTGGCCTGTTTCTATTGGACCATCGATGCTACCTGCGTGTTTGCTCCGAAGCAAGAAAACCACCTTTCTTTGTCTCAGCACTTTCTAACAGTGAGTTGCTTTCCTCCTCCAGTCTTCCGAAAGCCTGTGGCTCACTAACATATCACTGCTTACAGAACCCATCAGCTTCACGCCACTGTTGGTTTAGTTCCTTTCAGTCTCACCCTTGTAAGAACGTGCTACATTCCAGTTGTGTGATTAATGACATATGAGTGAGGGGTATACGCGAGTGTACACTTTGGACTAATTTGTCAAGAAGCAGATGGGAAGACCATATCCTAGTGTTTGTTAATATGTTCTCCGTTCTTGCAAAATTTCTGCTTTCAGACTCGTGTGGTTTTCTGCTTTGAGATAACTAATTTATTAATTTCGTTGAGTTTTAATAATTGATCCTTAATATTTAACTTTGAGACTAACAATAAAACATCCGTCAAACTTGGTCCACTGATACAAAACTAAATGGCGATGTTATATCCGAATTCAGTAGAAAAAACAAAAAGAATAAGCTCAAATGTTTGGGAATTGTTTGCAAGATTAATTGCATTTGATGATACTAAAATATGATTTTTAAGAGTATGATGCATTACACTTGCAAGAATTTAAAAGACTTCTTTCCTTTTTCGTGTTTTAAGAAATTTTGAGATAATATTTCCCAAAACAAAGAAATTTAGAACTCCAATACGACCAAAGCACTTGTATTTTCTCAAGAATATATATATATATATTCTCCGTCGGTTGTTTCTTACCCATGGTTCCTACCTTTCTTGTGATTGAAACGGTGGGTCCCGTGCGGGTTCCCCACTCTCTTAAGGAGAGGCGGAGACGGCGCAAAGTAATAAAAAGCCACTTGAAGCGGCAGGTCAAAAAGGAGGGTCTGCCTCGAGCGGAACATGACATGGTGGCACGCGAACCATGGTGTTGCAACGTCGGGTCTCCACAGACGGCGTTAGCGTAATCATGCCTACAAAACGCTGACAAGTAACGGCATCAAACGTCGGACCGACCACCCTCCTTCCCAAAAATATCCCCACCAACTTCAACTAATTGCGACGACTCCGCAATTTCTAGGGCTTCAAGTAAGTCTCTTTCGTTCCCAAAACCCTCGTTTACCCAGAACGCTGTCTTTCTCTTCCCCAAATCCAATCTCTCTCTCGATTGAGTTCCTTTGACCTATTGCCTTTGCTAGGATTTCGCTGCCGCGTCCCCCGTGCTTGGCTTCCCACTCCTCCAATCTCGACAGAGATGGTCATGGGATCGGGTGTCGACGGCGGAGGTCAGGTTGTCCCCTTGCGCATCCGGAAGACCATCCAATCCATCAAAGAGATCGTCGGGAACCACTCCGACGCCGATATCTACGCCGTGCTCAAGGAGACCAACATGGATCCCAACGAAACCGCACAGAAATTGCTTAACCAAGGTCGCCATTTATCCCGCATTCATTTCGTTCTGCTTCTAATTTGCGACGCTTGTGGTTTGTGAAATTGATTTGGTCGTTGCACATTATATTGCTTATTGGTTGTTGCTTTTATCTGGTGCATCTTTTGGAGTGAGCTCATGACACTCGAACTGCTGTAGTTGTTGTCTACAAATCATTTGTTCTTTAGGACTCGTCAGATATGGGTAAACTCGGTTATTCATGCGGTCGGTGTAGTACAGGGAAGTGCGTGTCCGGTAACTGTTCATCTTGTTTGATTGTGTTTATGAGTTTGCATTTACTGTTTTTTACTATGAAAAATTAAAATATAATTTTACTTGTTCCTTTGTATTCTGTCGATGCAGGAAGACTAAGAATGAGTTCTTAACTTGTATAGGGTTCCAAAAGTATACCATTTTTTCTGTGAGTTTGGAGAGAGAATCACTGAGGGAGCTTGTTGAAAGTTTGAAGAGAAACTAGATTGTTGATTCCATTTGAGTTTGAGTATTTTATGCTTAAATGAATTATTTGAATCATCTTGATTCTTAGATCTTAACATGTGGTTATGGATGACAAGTAATGAGGTTTTCCTGCTTGTAGAATAAGTAGTGAGGTTATGCATGTCGCACCAATTGCTGGTAAGAGAACAACAGGAGTAGAATAAATGAATATTTTTATAGTTGCTATTTTGGTCGTTTTCGTCATCTGGTGGCACCTTGGCATTAGCAATATATGAACTTAATGGGTGTTTCGAGAAAGCCTGGTAAGAGAACAACAGGAGTAGAATAAATGAATTTTTTTATAGTTGCTATTTTGGTCGTTTTCGTCATCTGTTGGCATTAGCAATATATGAACTTAATGGGTGTTTCAAGAAATATGTTTGTCACTTGATTGCATTGGTAAGGGTAACGCCTTTGTTGGAATAATGGAGACCAGATGGTTCCTCTTACAGGATCTAGAGTACAACATTTCACAATGTCCCAACTAGTTTGGGTTGACGACATGGTTTTTCTCCTTCCAGCACTGCTGAACTAAAAGCAGTACTATATTATTTTCTAATAATTTTTTCTAGGTCTCCCTTTTTTTCTCTTCTTGTGCCACTAGTCCTAAAAACACACCTTATTTAACCAAACGAGCTTCATATTTCCTTTATATATGTCAGTTTTAGTAGATTCAGGTGTAGGAGGGAACTTTTTGCACTGCCACCATAATATAGCTGACTGAAGTAACAATGATACAGTTAAAGAATGTGGGTGATAAATATGAAAAAGGAAAGTTTTTTAGTAGAGCTGTTATTTCCCAGGGGGAGATTAAATAAGAGTATTGCTTATTAGTATGGGATTATTTTTAAGAATAATTATAGTGTATATATTTCATTTATTCTAATGATAATTTACCCTAGATCACCACTTGTTTTAAAAAGAATGGAGCACATTGAGGCAGATGTCTATTTAAGTTCGAAGTATGAGACTTACCCTTATAATATGTAAAATTTCTTGGATGACCCTAAAAAGTTGCAAATGTCATGGTCACCCTAATTATTTCCAAATTTATTCAGACTTACCCATCCTTTTGTTATGTGCTGGCACTTTGCAAAAATTTGATAAGGGTATTTATGAAGTTTGTTTAGAAGGGTTTTTCTTATACTTTTTTGGGAGTCCTGACAGTTTGTAAACATTAATAGGATTCTATTGTTTTTGCAACTTTGTGAGGAAACTTATCAAGATACAAGTGGAGAGGCATGTATTAACTGTGCCTCGATTTTAGTGGGGGCCATGGCAAGAAATTTACCTAACTTAACATAGACAGTCTAGAGACCAGCCTCTTGTTGTTCTGGTAGATGTATGTTATTCCGGTTCTAAAAAGTTAAAAGAGTTACACAAATGGCACATTGATGTAACATTAGTAATTGAATAAGCTTGGGTTTTGGCTACTCAAACCGGTTCAATTGGAAATTTCCACTAATACAGTTTTGTTCCTTACAAGGCTGTTGAGTTGAGATGAAAATTGTCATGGACCATCATCGAATATCTCCTTTCTTGGCCCTGAAGAAGAAAATGATATTGATGATGTTCGTTTGATGTTTGTGCTATACTGCTATTAGTATTTGTTAATTTCACTTTTTATTCTCCAATCTGGCTTAAACATATTGTTTCTCTTTGTACCTTACAGATCCATTTCATGAGGTAAAAAGGAAAAGGGACAGGAAGAAAGAGGTATTCTCTGCTTACATAAACTATCTTGTATCCTGTTCTGGATTGACATTTATGATTTTTATTCCATTTCCGAATGTAATTTACTGCTTTTAACATTTTTCAAGTCATATTAAAAAAATAATTTAATCATGCACACAATTATTGGATTTCCCAACATTTTCTTTTGAAATAGCTCAAGTTTTCAGGCAGTCATTTGTATTTAAAGCTTTATAACTTCTACTGAAGATTTTTTTTAATGGTTATTTTGACATAAAGATGATATGTTTTTAGAATAAGGTAATTATGCTAATTTCTCCATGAAGAGTACGGTAATGACCATACTCTTGAAAGTGTGGTGCTTGATTTTGCGTGTCCAATCCCTTTGCCCAGACAACCTCTTATCCTACCTTTCTTTTACCATCGTCCCTCCCAATGAATGTAACACGTCACAGAAAGCCCTCAATTTGGAGTAGTGTCATGTACAAAGCTTTTTTATGTTTGAACATTTTTTTTAGGACACTGAATCATGATCCGAATGGACTGTTCTGTGATCACGTAACTCTTTTTAGTTGTTTGGCTTCATGTGCATATGACATAGATTGGAATTTCTTTGTCGATCTTTGTATATTTATATTTTTTTTTACTTATTAGGACATTTGTCATGACCTCAGCCTACAGGTTACAGGGGCTTAGCTGATACAAGAAGGCATGTGGAACCTAATGTACAGTGGGCGAATTCTCTTGCATCATGGGATCAAAATATGCACAAAGGAGATTATACTCGAAATTCAGTTCCTAGTAATCCAACATCTCAGTTTCTCAGCTTCCATATTTAGTTCTGTAACACTTGGGAAGATGAACTTTGTTGAAAATTATCCTAGTAATGTTTTATCATTGTGATAGTTTTAGGGCATATTGGTCTTTACTTCATCCTATTTGCCTTTTGATTTTTCCAGTGGTGATACTGTGTAACATATGGGATACTGGAATCCTGGAACTGAAAAATCTAGAACAGTATCATATTTAGGTGGTATCATTACAGGCTTATTTTCACAAATTATCAGGGTTCTACCAGGTTTCTCTTTTATTCCATATTTCATTAAGGGTGAGCCCTTGCACCCAGGAAATCTGTTCCTGTGCAATTTTTTACATTTGAGTGATGAAAATAGGCTCTTCACATGTAGAGAAAAGGTTTTATACAGACGATCCTTCTCAGACCTGACATTGGCAGCAGCCTCGTGTACTAATCTGTTTGTTTATTTACTATCTGATCTCTTTCTATCACATAATATAGTGGTAACTCTTTTTCCAGCACCACCTTGTTTGTAAGAATGTCTTCTAGTCTCTATTAGATTCTCTTATTCTACTACTTTGAGTGCATTTCTGTGCTATTCTGGAAGGAATGAGTTTCTGATCCTGTCAAGTTTTCTTGCTAAGGTTATCCAAAAAAAAGTGCAGCTGAATGCACGAGGCTCCTGTCAATGCATATTCTTTTCTAATGCATAATATTTTTTTCCTTTTTCAACATGGCATTTAACCTATTCCATTCTCTAGCCTCACATAGGACGTGTTTTTTTAGTTACCACTCTTCATTTTTTTAGTTACCACTCTTCTTTTGTGTTTAGCTGCTGACATACTGTCTGTCTTCCAGCATTTGTAATTGCTTTTGCTTATGTTTTTTTTTTTTCACTTGTTTATGCTTGGAAGTAAATTAGAAGAACCTCCACAGATTCATTGGTCCTCTTTTTGTCAGATAATTTGCACATATTTTCCTGTGTATGCAAATTATTTCGTAAATAAGTTTCTCATTTGTTTGTAATTTGAACTTGGTCTTAAGGCATGTGGCACATGGTGTTACGTCTAATCTACATCATGGGTGTATAGAGAAAAGAAATCTACATGGGCGTAAGATAATTTCAATTCTTTAAGAGTCAAGGATTTGAGATAAATGTTCCATGTCATTATCATGCCATTTGGAGTGGATTGAATTTAATTTTCTTATGTAATTTGAAGGATTTTTTTTTTACTTTATCCCAAGGTTTTACGTATCGGTCCATACTGGTGTACTGACATTTTGTCGGTACCGGTATGGTGCCAGTACCAGGCAATATGCATAGTATGTACCGCCCAATATATTAAATATTTTATATATTTTTATAATATAATATAATATTAAAAATATTAAATATATTAAAAAAATTTGCCCGCGGGTGGTGACCCGTAAGTGGCGACGGCTTGTGGGCGAGGTACTTTTCCTCTTCTTCTTCTTCCTCTTCCCTTTTCTTCCTCAATCGACCGTCGATGGTCAATTTCTCCTTCAAGCGATCGTCGACTGTCGAAATCGACCGCCGATGGTCGACTGCCCGATAGTGGCCGGTCCGTGGACCGGTCAACTGCCTGACTGGTATGTACCGGGTGGTATGGGCCTTATCGCTCGGTAAGTAAAACCTTGCTTTAGCTAACCTAAATTCAATCTTTTTTATTAGGGATTACAAACTCAAACCAATGCTTCCCTACTTTATGGATGAGAAGTAGAACCGAAGATTGAAAGTAGAATTGCTGCTGTTATTGATACTTCAGGAGGGGATTACATGACTTTATTTTATTAGGTTATATGGCCTTAGTCATTATCCTCAAAGAATGATGAGTAAGCCACTTCTCCCCTCAAAGGAAGACCCTTATTAGGCTTTTGGTTTGGCTAGTTTGCTGTTGTATAGCAATAGGTTGTTGCCCACTGATGGAGTCCTAATAAGGCTCTGTCCAGGGTTCAAAATCTAAAAAATTAGCACATCATCAGTGTATGTTCTATCGGAAACTTTATTATGCTTCAAGTATCTTGTTTAAGTGGTTGTTGCTACTTCTGATTGGAAGTGAGCATGAAATTTTTTATAACATCTTTTTTGGCATATTCTTGGTACTGCTATTTTTTTTTTTAGTTCCAAACTGAATAATCTTTGGAAATTCAAAGGGTAAGGGCCATAAGGCTTGACATCACAGTATGGTTGCCTCTTTGTGATCATGTTGATTAGGGCTCAAGAGACACAAAAATAGTCTCTTTGCTTGTAAGCATAAGGTGGTGTACATGGAACTCACCTTGGCAGGAATCTGGTGCACTAGGTCGCTCTTTTCAATATTTGGAAATGCAGTTGTTCATGTTCTGCAAATATCTATTTATTCTGTATTATTGTTAGCGACCTATGTTTTTCCTTCGAAAAATTCTTTAAAAACATGTGTACATCTAGTTTAAGTGCAATAAATTATGATCAAACATGCAGGAGTCAGCAGACAATTTCGTATTGTGAGAGACAACAGAGTAAATCAAAATGCAAAAGAGGATGTCAAGCAAGAAACACTTCATCAAACTTCTTCATACGTTCATGAGAAGAGGTGTGGTTATCTTATCTTATGCTATTGTTCAGAATTAATTATCTTTACTTCATCATCTGAGAGTATTGCTATCATCACTGGCATGGTCATCTGTCATATTATTTTATTGGATTGGTTGAAAGATCTCGGGAATGCAATAAAGTTAAATGACACATTTTTAGACTTTTGGGGGAAAAAGTAGGTGGTTAAATGTATCAAGATTTGCAGTTGAGAAATTATTTAAGTAATTGAGAGAATCGGCAGGAGTGATCTGGGGTGTCAAGAGTGAAATGCTGTCTTGACAATATTGGATAAGACAGCTTTCTAAAGCAGACTAATTATTGGTGCCATAAACATAAGATGAAAGGATTTTTTTTTACTGCTGATGCAAGGAGCTCCTTGATCCAGCCATGTGAGCATAAATTTTCAGCTGCCAAATTCTTGGACAAAAAGCACAAATATGGATGTTATTAATAATCTGGTGATTGAGAGGCCAGCTCTCTTCTATGCCTCAAATTTCTTGGATTTTTTTTTTTTTACTTTTCTATAGTAGGTTTATGAGGATTTCTAGGTCCTATAATCCAAGCTCCTCAATAGATATTTCCTCTCTCGAAGATATAGTAGCTTATGGGCACTAGTTCCACGGAATAATATGGGCCTGACTTTATTCTGACCTGACTGTTGGTTGGAAAGCATCAAATTCGATTCAGTTCTAGTCTCTGATGATCGATAATAGTGTGAATGAATTGTTGTATGTCAAGATTAACATTAAAAATGTCCTCTTATTTGGAGAGTTCTTACATCCATATTTTTAAGCATTCACCATTTTGTGTTCAGGAAGTCATCAAACTGTGGTTATATTGGTATGCATGGTTCTAATTTATTCTCTTTGATCTTGTTATGACTTCTGCTTCTTCACTATGCATGATGTTCCAAGTTTATGCTTCTATGTCTGCTTTAGATTCATAAATCATGCTTCATTACTGCTTAAATTATTTACTATGTTTTCTATGTAGCTTGTTAGGTTAGTGCTGTAATTATATGAAATTTGGGTATGTTCTCAAGGATATTTGTAGCAATCAGGCCAGTGATTATTCCATGCAATAACAATGTATTCATCTTGTGTGTAATCACTTTTATTAGAAAGAAGCATTGATCTCTTCATGCACATCCTTATTTGTTGTTTCTCACTGTAGAGCCCGAGATCCAAATGATGAAGAGCTATCTGTAGCCTCAAATTTAGACAGATACTTTCTATCAGCAGATTCAAGCAAGTCTACTGGTGTACCTCATAATGCCAAAGATGCAGGCCCAAGTGGCAGTCAGAGACCATTTCTGCATGAAGATGCAAAGGCAACTGTCTCTTCATCAAAAGCACAGGATTTACAGAATAGTTCTCATACTCATTCTAAAGTGGCATCAGGCAATTCTGTTATAGGTGTGTACTCTTCATCTCTAGACCCAGTTCATGTACCATCTGCTGACTCCAGATCAGCTGGAATAGTTGGGGTTTTTAGACGTGACATAGGAGCTGTTGGTGCTCAGAGATGGTTTTCTGATCGTCGTGTTTCTCAGTCATCAGTTTCTCTCTCTTCAAATCCTCCATTGGAAAAAGATGTTTCTCCACAGACAGAACCATCTGGTCATCTAAATACCACATCTAAGAGCAATCAGCTAAACCAAGGATCTGCCCTGGTTCGTAATTTGCCTAGCACATCCATGAGCAGAGCAGTTCCGAGTAGCCAACACAATAGCAAGCAGCACCAACAGTTTATGGGTAATCAGAAAGGTATATATGTTTTGTGATCAGGATGAATCCAATTGTTCATTGATATCACCTTGCTGGAGCCTTTATCTTCAAGAAGTGCATGTACTCATTAATCTTTCTAGATTTTATTAGTTTTTCTCTATATCTGTAGTATTGTAGAATTTATTGAATTTTCTCCATATTTGTGGTCTTGTAGAATTGTTATTATGTTATACACTTCTATGTTCTATTGTGGTTGGGAATAATACCATGCGATCACTAATGCTTCTTTATTTTCATGCTATTTGTGAATATACCTATTGAATGTTGTTCTAAAATCTATGTTTGTACAATCCTAAATAATTATTATCTTGTGGTAAGTGAAATATGGTAGTGTCCAAATAACATGTTACCATTGATCTTGTTTTTGCATGCATATTACAAGTGTGCTGAAAGAAAATAGTATACAGCATTGGTAAATGTTCTGCTATCAATTACGATGCGGTATCAGCCTCAATGAGAAATCTTAAAGTATGTCTAAATTGGTTTTTTGTTTATTTTTTAAGATTATTTCAGTGTTTGGAAATGCAATTTATGTGGCTACATATGCAATTTCAGATGCATACAGTCATTTGCTGTATCTGTAGGACTTGCTGCCTCAATGTATGGCCGACTTCAGATGTGGACTTTTCTAATGAAGTCCACATAGACATGTATACGCTACTGCATATACAAGCACATAAAATCAACTGCATATACAACAACATATGCAGTTGGTGGTTGACGTAGACCATTTTGATGTATTTCTTATTTGAATAGATATTATTATTTTAGAGAATATTTTCACAAATGTCATAAATTGTCACATGACAACTTCTCTAATATTTCTACTTCAATTTCCTATATTGTCCAAGGAGAAGAAAAATATGAAAGAAATTAAAGCTTCTCTCTATTGAATATTTCATCTCATCATCTTACAAGGGAAAGACTATTTCAAATATATCATCGGAAATGAAGATTATTCTGCATATTATATTTGCAAATATATCAGAAAGATGTAACAGATGATTTATCATATCACAACTGTAATATTTTCTTATGTCTGTATTTGCATTTTCTTCTTCTATTTGGGGCTTATAGAAGTGGGAAATGATTTGTAATTGGTACACTGAAGTAATCAATGAATGAATGAGGTCTTTTTTCATATTATACGTAAATAGTTTAAAGAAATTACTTTTTCTTGATGGTATGCAAAATATATGGAGCTGTGAGGTGTTTCAACCTTTTTCCATTATCTTATTATTATTATTATTATTATTATTATTATTATTTTCTTCTTACCTTTTGTTTCTCTTCCCTGCATTCTCAAGAAAAAAAAGAAAGAAAAAAATGACATCCTCATCGTGAACTCATCCTACATCAGCGGTTTGCATATGCATAAATGCATGATCATCATATAGGATGGATGGATCAAAAATTGTTTGCTCTCTTTTCTCCTTGAAACTGTTTAGTTGTGACTTTGATGGATTCATGTATCATTTGGGAGATATGCATCATCTCTGCTTGGATGTTTTAAAAGTTCTTTTGATAACTATAGGAGTTAATTTGATTGTTGATAAGTTGTTTAAATTTCTACTAATTTGTATTTTATTAATGATTTAATTAGTTAATAGTTGGGGTATACAATGATAGCATAGTAGTACTTTTATCATCACTTTAAATATTCTATTTGCAGCCATGCAGACCAACATGGAATGGAAGCCAAAATCTACTCAGAAACCCAATATTGCCATGCCAGGTGTGGTTGTATCTGATTCAGTCTCTCCATCTTCTGCTGATAATTTGTGTATCTCCAAGCTGGTAGATGCTACTGAACTGTCTGAGAAATTGTCAAAAGCTAGTATATCAGAAAATCAACATGTGATCATACCTCAACATCTTCAAGTGCCAGAGTCGGAGCGTACATTCTTGACTTTTGGCAGTTTTGAGGCAGGTTTTGACTCAAAAGGAATTATAACTGCTAATCAACAATCTCAAACTGCAGATGAGTTCACTGACGAACCTTCTGTAAGGTGCTACTACCTCTTCATCATCTTATCTGTCATATTTTTATGAAAAACTTTTTCAAACAAATTAATACTTATTCTATATTTATCATTTTTTTTAACTGCAAGCCATTTCTAAACTGATCCAAAACTGAATTTCTCATTTATTAGATCTGAATCTCATATCTTGAGATTTAGATATGATACTTATTTTTTCAATTCAAGGTAGGAAGAATTGTCTCATAAGGTTTGGTTATTGTAGTGCTTCAGCTTCAGTTCCAATTTTCTCCACTGGGGATGTCTTTGCTACGGGCCATAAGGATACTTTGGTAGTCCAAGGTAGAACCCCTCAATCTGACTACCCTGCACCGGTTGCAGAGTCTGAGGAACTACCAACTGCGACCGATGATTCACGAAGTTCTCAAAATATTGGTAGTTATGCAGATATTGGGTTGGTCCAAAGTAGCAGCCCTCCTTACAGTTCAAAAGAACAGCAATTGCAAAATCCACAAAGCTTGTCAGGCTTCTCGGTGAGTCAGAGCATACATGCATACTGAAACTCAGGGTTCAGACTGCTTTTATCTTAAATTGGGAACTTGAGGCTAGTCATGTAATATAAGTTCTAGATATTTAAGTAAACTTTTGATCTTCTGGTTGACAAATGTTGGTGAATTTTTAACTTGCTCTTATTAATGACTCCTAATAAAAACTGCATTGTTTATTTGAAACAGGCATATGACAACCAAAATGGTTATGATGTCCCATTTTTTAGGACCGTGTTGGAAGACAATGTACATACGCAAGACTTAAATTCGGCATCTGAGGTGTCTTCTATTTCCAGCATTATCTTGCTCTATGTACAAGTTTATTGCTTATATTAATCTCTTCTACTTACAAGACCTGATATTTTTATTAGCAACAGTTTATTCAGGAAAAACATTTTGATATGCAAGGCTTAGTCAGTCAAGAAAGAATACATGATAGGTTCTCAAAGATGCCCTTTTTTGCAATTAATTATGTGGATGAAGTATATTGCCCCTATCCGAGGTTTACTTGTTTTTGCTCAAATTTCATTCTGCCTGTATTCTTTATTTTTTTGGTGCAGGCCCTGAATTCGCTTGCTTCCAGCTTCAGTCCTTTATCCTCCAACGGTATCACACAACAGCAACAACTAGCTCATCAGCCTCAGCAGTCCCTTCCGCAGATGTATCCACAAGTTCACATCCCACATTATCCAAATTTTGTACCTTATCGTCACATCTTTTCTCCAGTTTATGTCCCGCCGATTGCGTTGCCGAACTACTCTAGCAATCCTGCATATCCTCACCCCACAAATGGGAACAACTATCTTATGATGCCAGGCGGAAGCTCGCAGATACCTGCTGCCAGTATGAAGTATGCAGCTGCACAGTATAAACCAGTACCTGGTGGTAGCCCAACTGCATATGCAAGCTACAATAATTCAGCTGGATTCACCATTAGTTCCCCTGGTGCTGTTGGCAGTACAGCAGGCCCTGATGACATCACTAGAATCAAGTATAAAGACCACGGTCTCTATATCCCAAATCAACAGGTTATTGCCTTTGATCTTAACATTTTTCATTTAACTGATTTAGCAAAGAGTAGGACACCATAATGTAGTTTAATTTATTTGTCTGCATGTTATATTTTCGAGATACCAAATTATTATGGAGGGTGACATGAAGGATGTCTGTCACACAAAGGGTGACACCATAATGTGTTCAGTTCTTTATTCGATTATTGTTTTATAATAACAAGCTGTATGTTTTTTATAGGCGGAGACGTCGGACATCTGGATTCAGTCACAAAGAGAGCATCCAAGCTTGCAGTCAGCACCATACTACAACTTATCAGGGCAAGCACCACATGCAGCATTTTTGCCCACACATGCTGGTCATGGTTCTTTCGGTCCTGCAGCACAGATTTCACATGTGCAGTACCCTGGTTTGTACCATCCCAGTCAACCAGCCTCCATGGCAGCGTCCCCACATCAGTTGGTACATCATAATGTGGCACCAGCCATTGGTGGAGGTGTTGGGGTTGGGGTGGCGGCGCCGGGGCCAGGGCCACAGGTTGGAACCTATCAGCAGCCCCAGGTTGGTCACCTAAACTGGACGACCAACTTTTGATGGTGCATCGTTTGTCTGGGTTAGGGATAGTATTGGGTATGCAAAAGTGTCATATTGTAGTTTGTTATCAGACGCACGTTTTTCCTTTTCCTTTGGTGAAATGACTAGTTACGTCTATCTTAAGTTAAATTGTCTTCTGCTTTCTTTTCTTCATAGAGTTTGAGGCCCAAATAGGCTTAATCCAATGGTGGGTAAACTGAATCAACCACATAGGAAAAGATATGGGTTTGTGGTGTTCAAAAAATGAAAAAGGATAGAATTCTGGAAATGGTGGTGTTTGGAAGAAGGGAAATGAAAGTGAGCTACATGTATGAGTAGTGAATATTGTTGTGTTCCTGGCAGTTGGCTGATAAATATGAATGGGATTTACCATCATAGATGCCAATTGATGAAGTTAGATTGAGTTCCAAATTTGTTTTTTTAAAGTTTTTTTGATGAGGAACAATGAGCCTAAAGAATAGAAATTTCTTTCCATCATTTCTCCTGATTGGGCATATTGATTAAAGGACATGCCAGTGGTGAAGACAATTAAGGGAGGTCTTACATGTCTTAGGATTATGTTGGTGCTTGATGCGGATATTAATCGGATGAGTGACAAATATAGGTGTATACCTTGAGCTTTAGCATTTTAGATCAGTCGTTTTAAGCTTAACAAAAATTAATTAAGAGTCGACCTAGTCTCGGATAAGACAAGAAAATTTAGGAAAAAGTCTTCCATTGAACACAGCTAGAGAGCAGTTTACACCATCACTAGATCATTAAGCTACATGTCCATATCTTGTGTAGAGTATATTATCGGTAACTTGGGCTTAGGATTTGGAGTCAATAATTCAGGTTTAAATAAAATTAATTTATCAATTATTTCATCAGTTGATAAATAACTTTAGGTACGATGACTCTAATTTGGAGCTCCACAGCTTATCATGCTACCCTATGCATTGTTATATTAATGATCATAATAAATTAGACGTTGATAGATTTGGTATACCTATTTGATCGGTTTTAACTTAACTAGATTGGGCATAAATATCTTATCAGGTTGGATATTAGGGGTAGTCTCAGAGTCAAAAGGGATTCGAGTACAAAAGATTTACTTGGAAAACATGTTCATATAGAGTTGTATAAAGTTTTCTTAGTAGCAAGCAATATTTGGCATGACGTTGAAGTGGGTCGTGTGATGTTACGCCTACAAGCCATGTTGTTTGATTGAATTGGTGTCGATTAACGAATTGAGCATCTTTTATGAATTTTTCAAAACAAGAAAAGAGTAAAACTCTTTTCATTTTATATATATATTTAAATCTTGTAAAGAAAATTTTTATTAAATGAGCCTCAACGACTTGGTAGTGGATACACATATATTTTTAGATCTTGTAAGTTCATCGAATGAGGTTGTTGAAGGGAATCGAAGGAGCTGATAGAAGATGCCGTATGTTTTGTACGTGTCATCGAGTATATATGAATATAAAGTTGGGAGGTGAATAGTCAACGCATGGTTGGATCCACCATAAGTTTCCATTGCGTGTGAAGATAACAGTAAGTTTAAGATACTTGTAGATATTTAGGTGTAGAAGACAGCGGTAGACTCTCGTGGACAGCATGTTTGTGGACGACGATAAATTAGGATGTGGAAAGGGTTAAAAACCCAGTTGGAAGAAATTAAAAAGCGAATTAGATTCCCCATCTTACATCGAGTTTGATGAACTCACCAGAGTATATTTACTGCAGTGATGATAGCAAAAGTATTCACACTCCCTATGTGGTCCAATTAGACCAACGTGATCAAGGACCCGATCAACGATTGACTTACACTGACGTAGGTTAAAATGCTAAAGAAATATTTTATTTATATCACATACTATTCGTTGAATCAAACTATAAAAGTGAATCAAACTATAATAATCGAAGTTAGTTATTGTCTAGTTGTTTGAATATATGAAACCTTTTCAAAAATAACATCCTCCAACCCCAACTACACGATCCCCGTACCAAAGGCATTTTACTATCGATCAATAATACTTTCGCTCTGCTCTCGACCCATGATATTTTCACCCATGGATGCTCTATCCTTAACTCATAACACTTTCACTTATTGCAGACAATAACATCTGAAGCATTTGATATATCCTTAGTAGATGAAAATATCATGACTTCCGACACATCATTCAAGGACATAAAGAGTTTTCAGGATATGATGCGTCATTCATGGATAAAAACATTTGATGTATTTATCGCTCTGCCAATGTTAACACACAAAAAATCGTCGATTGGTGAGTCGACGATTGGCCCATTATCGAAAGTGTAGGTCCTTCACGATGATTCTTTCTTGCTGACATGGAGGGTTGGCACGATGATCTTGTGTGGGGAGTCCGCCGAGAAGATGGTTTGCTAGGGGCGATGTCACCCTCATTTTAGTGGAGTTGGATTGAAGAGCTGGGTTGTTCTTGTCGTTGGGTCACCTTCTGGTCACATCTTCAGATTGTGCCGAGGTCCTACACCACTGGTCTATGCCGGGAGCGTCCCGATTCGATCTCTTCGATGCTTAAGTCATAGAGATGGAGAGAGAGGTTAACGATGTAAGTAAGAGGTGCAACACTCTTGCTTGCTTGTCTCTAGTTTGCTTGGGGCTCAAATTTTATATCTGAGCATCTGGTGATGTGGATGGGTGCTCGTGAAGGCCTCTCTTACCCTCACATGATGGTGGCATTTAATGAGGATGGCTTATCAATGTGCCCCTAAGGATGAAGCCTCATTTATTGAGAATCGAAGGATGAAGCCTCATTTATTGAGAATCTAAGGATGAAGCCTCATTTATTGAGAATCCAATGACATCTTTTTGCAAGTATCAATTTTATCCTCTATTCTCATCAATATTTTTTTAAAAAAAAATTCTCCAAAATGTTACAGATAAGTTAACTAGTTCGAATCAACCCTGCAATACTCCTATTTCGTGCCCCCTACTCTACTTGCTTTTTGAAATGAGCGATGGTGATGGTGCAATGATGGCGGAGAGGGAGGAAGAACAAAAAAAAAAAAAAAAAACGAAAGAAAGAAAGAAGAACAAATCAGACTAGTCTGATTCGATTCATTTAGGTTTACTTGGTTTGGGTGGATTCATACAATTCCAACCAAAAATTACATTATAAACACTAAATGGATAAAGGTTCATTCGGTAGATTCTCAATAGAGGAATGTTATCAAACAAAAACGATCGACCGGCGCTTTTCTGGATAAATTACTTCAAATATATTTTAAGAAACTTTTTTTGAAGATTTAATATGGGATGTTCTTGAAACGTATGTAATTAGAAATCTTTTAATATGGTGACACTGTTAGAACATTAGAAAAGCTTTAATATTATGTTAAAATTCGTTCTGATATTATATTGGGATGACGTGCATCTAAAAATCATAATAGTTAGCATCGAGAAGAACAGAAAATTTTTTAAACTCAAAAACATTTATTCAACATGAAAACTTATAATTTTTCAGAAATTGAATCTCTAAGTCTTTGCTCTACTTCATCTATTCGCTCAATTATATGTTTAAAACAATACATGAACCCTTTATTTATAAAGGGGTAAACTTAAGATTTTGACTCTAACTATAATAAAAAAACTTTATCTTAACTAAGACTCCTAAACTAAAGTCCTATCAAATTATAAAGTTTCATTTATATTTCAACATCCTCCCCTAAATTAAACTTTATAAAAAGAATATTATGAAAAGTATTGAAGTTTGATGCAATCTCTTTAGATGTTATTTCTTGTATATAGTATTTTTTTTAAACATCTAAATTCTGTTTCACACAATTCATAAAAGCCATCCATGTATGTGCTTGATCTGTCTTGATCGATTTTAAAACTGTGATTAATCTAGAATTGATCTTGTTGGATTTCTTGAACCAATCTTCAAATACAAAATCAATGAGATCAATATAATCTAACTTTCTTGTCATATAATATTCATCAATCTTAATTACCTCTATATCTTCAATGATGATGATCTTCATATTAGTAATACTAATATTTTTTGAATCTTTAATTACTGTATCCAAATATCATATATTATCAAAAAAAAGAAATTACTGTATCATAGGCCCAATAAAGATTTTCACATATATATATATATAATTCTTTTATATATTAATATAATCTACATATTCTTCGCGATATTGGATTCTTAAAGCATTAATAATTATAATGATAATATTATATTTGAGACTTACCTGTGATAACCACATGCATCTCTACCATGTCCACAATCTCTAAACTGGCCTCGGCTTCAACCACGTTTATTTTGATTTTAGTCATCTTTTTTTTATTTTCAAAGCCTCTATCTCCACCTTGACTTTATTTCAAGTTTTGTTGTACTAATCTATACCAGCGTATTCAGATTTGATCGATATGATACGGTATGTTGGTGCTACTAAATACAATTAGACATTTAAAGTGATAAAAAACAATATTTTAATGATTAGAATATTTTTAAAAATATCTAAAAATGAGAAAAAAAGTTCGGTTAGAGTTTGTAAGATAGAAATAGATTTATATTTGGTATAGATTCTTGTTAATATTCAATTATCTATAAAAAATAATTTAAATTGTTAGATTATTTCTTTATGACATAAAATTTAATATTTAAATAAACTAAATAATCATATATATAGATATACCTAATTGTTGAATCTACCACCACAACGAACGATGGGCCTCCACGGGTGGTGGATCGGGATCCTCAATCTTATGTATCTGCATATCAATATGATATATTTATTGAACTCAATCCTGAAATTGATCCCACGGTATAGTATATTGATACACCATATGTCATTAGTGCATCAATGTGGTGATGGTTGCAGGTTGATCGTCATGAATTATAAGTGTCCGAGGTAGCTTTTGAGGCATATATTGATGAATGTCGGAGCTTCTAATTTGGCTACTGACCTGTTGCTCTGTATCATATTATTGATGGGAGAAGAATGACCAACTATCATAGTACTATTGTTCGTCATAAGATTCTCTATAATACGATAGCTGTGAACACAATGAGCTTTGTTTTGTGTAGGCATCTTGTAGGTTTTATGGCATATGCTCAAATTCATCCACTGTCTTCTCCTTCTCCTTCCCCTTTCCCTTCCTCGTATAAACATGACCAATACCTTGTTAAGCTCCATGATGTGTGTCTTGTGTGGCATGTGTAGAATATTGCTCCTTTGTACATGCACTACCCTCAACTTGTGTAGTCGATATGTACGACTCCCCGGCATTATCGCCATTATCGATCGAGGAACTGCTATCTGTGTCTGTATCATGTCCCTGGATCGATTATGAAAGTACTTCATCACTTGACTCTGTTCTATCCAACGGTGTGACAAATGCTACTGTATTCCCCTTTTTCTTTGCCTTTGCATGATGAATGATTGCAAGAATTGGGTGTCTGATATTGAATGACTCCTTTTGTCATGTTCTAATTGAGGGGGATCTTCCACCTGTTGGGGATGTGATTCCTCTTCTTCTATTACCTTGGTGATAAAACACGAAGGGTGTTAAGGATCTCTTGCCTCATCAAGTAGAGGATTCTCTTGGTTTTTCGCTGCTTCGACCCACTCTAACATCGACTCTGAATCTTCGTTGTAGAGTTGGAGGTCAATGGGTTCAACATCAAGTTCCTCTAGGTCCTTCTTATCTAGCTCAGCACATCGCAACTTTAGCCACAATTTATAATGAACAAATACTAGTTTCTCTAACCGTCTATACGAGAGTCGGTTGCCTTCGTGTGAATCAATGCTGATGTTGTTGACCAATTACGTTCGCAACCACTAGACGTTGTCATATGTGAAAATACACGAATGACAACCTTCCTTAGATGTGGTGTGCCTTCGTGTGAATCAATGCTGATGTTGTTGACCAATTACGTTCGCAACCACTAGACGTTGTCATATGTGAAAATACATGAATGACAACCTTCCTTAGATGTGGTGTGTCGCTTCCAAATTGTATCAATCACTCGATTGCAAGAAGATATAAATAGAACTTTATTAGTATAATAAATAATTAATTGGCAATCAATATGTGTAATTTATTCTTACCAAGATTCATAGTATACCGACTAGATACAACTATAACATTGGAGAATGAATCAATTGTGTCTCAAAAATATCAACTTTCTATAAGAGTCTTGGCTACATTAATAACGTTTGACAATATTTGATATACAATATTTCTTAGTGTCATTAGTGAATCATTATACGTTTCAAGGGCATACTGATATTAAATTTTTGAGTTTAGATAATACACTATAAAATATAATTTTGTTAGTATAATTTTTATTATATAAAAAATTATAAATTAAATTATTCTAAATACGAATTTTAGTCTTAAAATCATTTCTGAATGCTTTTCTGATCTCCTCTATTGCTAAATTCAGCATATATTTAAGATATGACATCTGTGGGCACTTTTACATATCAACTTTACTAAGAACAACATAGAGTGGTTCAATACCTTTTATGATTTTAGCTACGGTCTCTCAAAATCTAGAGAAAATTAAACTATATTGCATATAAGAGAGCTAGCATATCGATCGCTACAAATAACAAACCAGATAAGATTAAATACTTTACTAAGAAAAATGTAAATTTGTTTCGATTAAATCCACAAATTTAGAAGAGTTTAAATGTTGAAAAGTTTTTGAATATGAGAAATTGAGAGAGTTTGAGAAAAAGTGAGAGTATGAAGTGAAATAGGAGAAGGGTAGGTTTAAATAGAGTTAAGAAGGGTTTTTTTGACCCTGTAACGATTAATTTTGACCATTATCGATCATTAACAGTCGGTAATAGTCAAAAATTCGATTGTTACCGAACGGTATCAATCGATTTTGACTGTTATCACCCATTATAAGTCTATAATGATCGATTTCGATCATTATAAATCATGTAACAGTTGATTTTGATTGTACCGAGTGGTAATGGTCGAAATTTCGATCGTTACCATCTGATACAAGCCCGTATCGAACGATACGAGCGACAAACTATACTACCGCCCGGTATCCGATGGTCAACGCACCGATAACCCATCGGATCAGTGTACCACCCATACCGAAAGGTAGTCACCGAAAACCTTACTTTCTTCACATTAGTCATGCCTTGGTAAATCTTAAGAAAGGTGGACGAAGCATCATGTGGAGTTTGGGCAGTGGAGATCTTCTCAGAGATATTGGATTATATTACTTGATGATGAATAAGAGTAAGAGACTTTTGATTTGGAGTGTATAAATCTTCTTTTTTACGAGGCTTTGTAAGTCCTTTTTATCAATAATATATAAAATATATTGATAATTAAAAAAATACTTTCATCTGCATGTTTAAACTGTTAAGCGATAAGATTATTGTAACAACTTTTAGCTAAGGAGGAAAATTCCCAATATTCTTATCCTTTTAATATTTTATTTTTCTATATAAATAGATATAAATAAAGAATAGACGATGTACTTCTTTTCTTTGTTTTCAATACAGCTTTTTTAGTTTCTATCATCAACAATCATAGTTCTTATTAGTAAATTAAGAAATATGATGCTTAATTATGTTCTTGGAGGAAGCCATATCGATAATCTTCTTATTGATATTATGAGCATTGTTGCAAGAATTCCTTTCTCTATAGTTTTTCTTTTCCCGAATTTTCTCTTTTTCCTATTTCTCTCGCTATCTAATAATAGGGTTTCTTTCTCTAAACAACATTAATTTCCTCTTTATAGTATAGTTTTTTTTCTAAATATCTTATTTCTCTCTCTAAAGTGTTGTTTGTCTGTTTTGTTTCTTTCTCTAATATGATCTAGTCAAAGCTCTAATACTATGTTAAAAAAACCCAAAAGGTTCTGATATCAGATTAAAAATCCAGAAGCTTTAAAAAATCTCTCGAAAAGATGATGGATATTAAAAAAAAATTCATAAAATAGAGTATCGAGGAAAATAAAAAAAAAATTGAAGACTTTGACGTCAGCTATAATGAGGACATGTGAAATCAAAATCTTATAATAAGAACATATGTAAGTATTTGACTAAAACTCCTAAATCAAAATCTTATCAAATCATAAAGTTTGACTTATATTTCAATATACAGTAAATAATCAACAATATAATTTTTAAGGGTTTGATTTAGGCATGACCCACATATACTGAGTGCGTATAATAAAAAACCTTATTAACGATAATAATAATTGCATCCATAACGATGTTAGGCTACCGACCTCTCTAAAATCCAATTCTACTGTGGCAGATGCAAGAAAATGATGAAGTGAACACTATTCATTAGTTTAAAATTAGACCGTATGCGGATACTTAGTTTCAACAAAAAAACTTAAAACAATTTGAGTATTCCTTGTTGAATATATCAACCAAATAAATATCAAGTAAAGGCAAAATGCAATTATGCTTTCAAAAATTTGCAAACTTTACAAAAAACGATCTCATTGTGGGAGTTCTATACGCAGTCATTTATATACTTTTGTCTGAGGACAAAAGCTTCGCTAAGAATTCTGCTGGAAGCTTAGCTAAGTTCATGCATCATCATCACTCAGATCGTTGATGGAGAATGACATGCTTGCGATCAAGAAACATTGAGTTCCAAATTGGGGAAGACGACAAGATGTTGACAGCCACATCGACAGCAGAAGTGCATGCACTTCAGTGTTGTCAAGTGAAATGACACCACTCACTATTGGAGCATCTGTAGGCTACACAGGTATCTCTCGTGTCATGGATACATGTCCAGGTTGTTCCAGCTCAATTAGATTGGACTAATATATTTTGATTCCATATGGATCATATTCCGTAGCAGTTCCCAAATATTCTCATATGATTTAAGCAATATTAGTGGAGTTTGCACCCTTAAGCGTTCATAGATCATTAAAACTGGTTGAACTCTACAGTCGAGTTGAGAGGATGATTGCAGCCAAAAGTATGGCTTCTTTAGCACGCAATTTTGAGCTCAATCTCTATCTATGTGCAGCCCACAGAAACGCTTCCTTTCTTCTTTCTTAGGCACAGTTCATGGCGTGCTAAGGTAAGTCTTTGACTAGGAAACAATAAGCCTATCTAGAATAAGAATAGATGTTATATTCTTATTGGAGTTCAACCATCCGCTTGTTTTCCTTGTCCGAGAAGAAACCTGGGAAAAGGCTGCTTTCCAAAACACCACGAGACGAATCCATTTTGATAGTCCAACATCAACCATACTCTTTGCCGCCGTTCTATCTGTTCGCTTGCATGAAAGGTCAGCCAGCAATTTTTTTTCTGACACATCCTGTGATCTAAGTTGTGGACAGATTCTTAGATGACTGCATGAGCTGATCTCTTAGTTTGATCATCTGTAGATTACAGGACAAATTCATTTGGGCCCTAAGCTCCATGTTCTAATATATAGGATTATTTAGGATAGAGGCATCTCATATTTCGTCTGAGAAATATATCGATGTGAATAGGCCGTGTTGTTGGGATTCAAAGTTGGCTTTAAACAAGCATTTTTTGTGCTAAATGTTGACTTCCCACAGCCTCATCTGCAGGTGCGAAGTGTAGTGTGGAAGCTAAAGGTGAGTGACTGACTCACCAAAGAGCACAACACTCCAACCCATACGGATTTGTGACAGCTGATGAAAGACAAGAATGTGGAACCATTTGTACAACAACGTATGTATTCCAAATCCAACGTTGGCTTCGCCAAAGATCTATTCCACTTCACAAAGCGTTCATCGACAGAGGGACAGATTGAATAGGTACAGATGTCCTGTGACGTTAAACAAAAGTGAAAAGCACACCTGACCCATGGAACCCTTCTCTTACTTTTCCAGTTCAATGGCCCTTAAGGTTTGCCCCATATGACCAAGACTCTCATTAGAGTCTATCATCTTCTTCTTATGGCACTCCAAGTCCTCCTCGTCCTCCTCTCGAACTGCGCCCTTCGCCAAAGGTATGTACTGCGGCTCCTCAGGGTATATTTTGATCAGGAACAAGTAGAGCAACATGGAGACTACCGCCATGGCAGCCAGGCACCAGCTGAATTGTAGGTTGACCAGTGACTTGGCGCGGTCGAGCGCCTCGTCGCTGCGGCAACGGACGACGTAGTGCCCCACCTCCATGTTCATGAAGCACCCCTTGGGGATCAAGCTCGGCGTCCACAGCACGTAGCCCATGATGATGAACCAGACCCCCTGGAACGCGATGCTCGCCGAGCGCACGAAGCTCGCCAGGAAGCTCCGCGGGCGCCCGATGCCGATGAGCGTGGTCGCCAGCGACACGACGATGACCAGCTGCAGCAGCCAGTGGTACTGGCCCTCCACGCCCATGTGGTCAGCCGAGTGGAGGTGGAACATGAGGAGCTGCTGGCTGAAGGCAACCGCGCCGAGCAGCTGCGTCAGCGAGTCGCGGTTCCTCAGCTTCGCGCGGTCCAGCGCCACAGCGAAGGCGGCGTAGATCAAGAAGGTGAGGGAGATGGAGGCGTGCTCAAAGTTGTGGAGATGGTTGGACGGGATGGTACCGTCGGCGTCGAAAGGCTGGTGAGCTTCGGGTCCAATGAACAGCTCCATGGAGATGGAGGCGACGCTCCCAAACATGATAAGCATCAGCTCGAGATGCCTACCGAGGAGAGGAGAGGGAAACCATGGCGGTGCGACGTAGGAGTCGGGGTTGATGGAGTAGAGCCTGATGTGGTTAACGAGGTGCCACAGCCCGATCACCAGGAACCCAAACCCTGGCGCAACATGACCTACTAAGGTCCCCATGACCAAAAAATCCAAGGACCCGATGGTAACAACAGCTTTGGGAGGGAGAAAACAATGACAGAGGGACAGAGACAAAAAAGCGAAGAGGATGAGATGTCCACTGCCCGCAGGGGAGCTCTTGTCGAGCTTTTAAAGCTGGGGAATAGATGTGGGAGACGTTACCCCAAGTGCGCTCCAGATAAGTCTTGACGATGGCGAAATGGTTCGACCCTCATGGTTGACCCACCATGAAGAGAGTACGAGCTTACGTGTGGGAGTAGTCTGGGTCTTCGGGCCTTCTGGATATGGTAGAAGAAGAAGACCAGTTGACTCTCCACGCTTCCACGCCAATTTATTTTACTCTATTTACGTGAATGAGAATTAGATTCCGATCATAAGCACGAAGTTACACAATCGCCAATCTCGTACATTAGATTTCATCGGGCACAAAAGAAATATTAGCAGCAGTCCATTAGTTGTCGCGATTGTGATGTAAAAGGTGACGTCGGTATTTGAGCGCACGCACGCAGATTGCCGTCTGTTTGACACTTGGCAGTCTTTAGATGCGTAACTTTGACTATCCCTGCCCGTTCTGTTTGACTCGGAACCGAACCAGGGTGCTTCGGTTCCATACCTAATAAAATATCGACGGTTTTGTGTCGGATTTAATAAAAAAATTCTATAAATGATAAATCTGTCCATCTAATAGTTAAGTAAACAACTAATTTAATGGATATTTTAAAAAAACAAAAAAAAAGGATACTTCTAGTTCAAAAAGACCGATCGAGTATAAGCTCGTGCGCAAGATAATATGAATCTCTATAGCATTTTATATATCTTATATCTAAATGTTTGCATAACATTATGAGCTACTTATCGTAATCACGACGTCTCTGGAAGCTTGCAAGTCACAAGAAGTCATCTAAATAAATGTTATATTTCTTTTCAGAAAGTTGACGTGCTTTTGTTGTCCTGCTAATCTGAAGACTCTATTAATGGTTTCAACATATATGCGATATCATACACATGCGTTTTATGTACAAGATGTGATGTTGGAAGACTAATATTTCTGCAAGTCAAAATTGATCGGTGGACCAAAGGTGGCCATTGTGGACGAAAGAAAGAGCCGTAAAGCCCTTCTCTTCAGGCCCGGATCCCATGTTTCTGACTAAAAGGCAGCAGCCATTTTTTGGCATTCAAGTGTTGGATCCGAGTACAGCGAATTCATTTACTCGAACTAAAAAGATTAGTAGATTGCAGATATGTTTTGGGGATGCAAGAAGAAAAGGAAATAGGATCGATTGGAGAGTATCCTGTGGAATAAGAACCCATTCGATAGAGTAAGAATGAATAGGAACAGAAATAAAATACTGACCGATCTCCTCTCGGATCATCCAGTTGAATACCTTTTTGTTTAAGGCTCAATCCTCACTTTGAAGGCACAGTTTCCAACTGTGGTTAGCATTGATTTATTTTGGGTTACACAAGGATGGACTAACATAAAGTAGAGAGCGTGTTGGGTATGCCACTGATACCTACCATATTATATATAACGATAGATGAAGAAATAAAAAGAGTCTATCGATCTAAAGACGTATCCTCTTTAGTTCATCTTCTTTGTTTCTATTTCTCCTAAACATTTATTTTCTTTTCTTTCTTTCTTTCTTCCCCCATATTTCTTTTAAAAAGATATCTTCTTCCCTCAAAAAAAAAAAAAAAAAGAGAGAGACCCATTAATTAATGATGCAGGGTGATGATGCTATAGATGTGTGAATCAATATACTACACAAACTTGCATTAGGATGATCAGTGCCAACCTTCCCAAAGGACTGCTTGTTGACTTACTATTTTATAGATTCTTAAAGGGACTTGACTTGCTCGAGCTTCTCTTGTCATAGGTGGGAACTGGATTCGTTGCATATAATTTGGCAGGAAAGACGGACCACTGGGGTGGTATGCATGAGCTCCCATTTAGTAGCTGCTCTAGCACCATCACCGAGCTTCTCCCAAGTTAGCATCCCATTGGAGGAGGACAAGACCTTGAATTTAGCATGTCCTACTGGTCCCAGCTCCACACTAGCTCTCCTAAGTTTGTGGTCTTCGGGCTCTGTGGCCTGCACACAGACACACAGGAGCAGACTGTGATGTCTTCGCATCATGCACCGGAAGTTGCATGTCACTGTTCAAGACCATTCAACATGAGGTCCCGTTCATAGGAGTATTTGAGGATACCCAACCAAGTTGGAATGGTGGAATCGACCTGATAGGGAATGTCCAACTGCATCTGAACCAACCCAATCATATGACTTGGCCTTTAGGTCCTCCTCTTGCTTACTGTAATGGATTTGCCAAACAAACCTGTGAAAAGAATTCCTTCCTATGGTTCCCTCATCTTTTCCTTTTTCATTGCCCGGTCACGGCTCTTTGATCTCTACTTCGCCTTACTGACTTCATCTTCAAGCTGCTTTCACTTTGGTGGTCCTCAGAATGGAGATCTCCCGACAGCGCTATCACCCCCATGTCTTGAGAAGACCACTGAGCCTTTAAGAGAGAGGCCTACTCCAATCTGACACTGGTACGAGTGTTGCGAGGAGGGAACAATCACCCTCAACGTCAGCTACCCAACAAGCGGATCCTATGAGGCTGCAGCTGATCTAATCGCTGCTCTAATCTCGCTCTTCTTTTTCCCTTTCGGCACGCGGCCGACCAACGCCTGCTTCTGAGCGGTGCGCCGAGCCCAAGGCGAGGCAGTCTGGTCCGTGGGTTGCAACAAGTACACCAACTGGTGCAGAGGTCCCAACGGGCAACACTTAGCTCCATTCCCTGTGTGAGACCTCAGGTGGGTGGATCAGCTGGCATGAGCTTGCTTGATCTGAGGATTCCAGAGACACAGTGAGTTCAATTTAAGAGGAGGTGTATGCATCAGGTGAACAAGATCGTAGCAGGTTTCTCGGAGATTGAACGGGGGAACAGCAAAAGTAGCTTCCGTAACCTGTCTCTGTAGCAATGAGGAGGGCGTAAGAATCAGGAATTATTACAAAGTTGGTCAGACATGCGGGGGATGGCTTCAAAGCTACAGTAGATAAGTTTGAGAATGCATGCAAGTTTAAAGAAGATTTCCCACTTCTCAGTTCTACCTCAGAAAGCTTCTGAAGCTTCATGAAATATGTGCCAGTATCAGGATGTGCTGCATTTGAAGGTATAACTCAAAGAGTTCATTCCAACTCCTCCTACAGACCGAGTGCTGTAATCCATGATCCATGGAAGAGGCGAGACAGAAGCTTTTTGGGGCTCTAAAAAGCCTACGTCTTTGAAGAAAGAGAGGAAGAAAGAGAAGGAAAGAAAAAGGAAAGACTGATGGGGTTGGACATTACTATTCCTCGTTTCTTTCTGTAAAGCACAACGTACCACAACCATGAGAACAATTCCATCCATGTCCCATATCAGCTAACAACCCTCCATTTCCGTCTCGATCGAAGATCTTTTTGTGATGCTCGAAAATCTAGGTTTAATGTTCAGAAAAGCAACATACATGATAGGACGCATGTAATGGCCATGCGAAATCCACCACACTGCACAAGTCAAGATCAAAATGCTCCAGCTTAGTTGTAGCATACTTTTCATCCGTAGGTGTCACACTCAAATTATTGCCTTCCTTTATGTTCCTTGTATCTGTTTCTGAGCACGTCCTTATCCTTTGTCTCGTCGACAATGAACCCTGATAGTGAATGCTCTTGTAGCAGGAGGCAATATCCGATAACCACATGAACTACATCCACAAACAGTGGCTTTGACAACTAAATTGGATTATTTACATGTTAGAGCGAAAGATATTTGGTAATAGCCACATTTACATCTTCTCCGGACCGATTAATTGTCCAGTATATATCTTTTCGAGGACTCGGCATGTCTCTATCTATCATTATCTATCACACACCTATTTCTCACAGTGGAATACCTTCGAAATCAAGTTGAATAGGTTTGGAGATGTCCATGTTCTAGCAACATTCAGTGCTCTTGTCGTCGTTCTACTACAATCACTCGCCATGTTTTTAGCTTCCCATGCTTTCAACTTTAAAAACCAATCTTGTATAGTCATCCTTGAGGTGTTCTTCGGATGCCGGCATGCTGATATGAATTGTAGCAGTAGTAAGAAACTGCAAGGAGGTGACGGATGTTTCGAGCTCATATATATATATTGTTTACATGGAGGAGGAACATGCATAGGTAGAAGTGATACTTAAATTAAAAGGTCATTTAACTCACTGCCTGCAACTCACCGTTTAATCATGGAGCTACCACATCCCAGGACCACTTACAGCGCCGATACAAAGAAGCTAAGAGACACGAAGAACCCATTGGCATCCCTGATGGAGCACAAACAAGACAGTGAGAGAGAGATGATCACGTTTGCAGGTGATCCCCACTCGAGTGATGGATACACATGTGGGGGGACAAGAGATGTGAGGGATGTACAGGAAGGAGAACAGCACACGAAGAAAAAGATGTGGAGGTGATGGGAGTCAAGCCTGTAGTTAGCATGCAGCAGTAACTACAGCGGTAGTACTTGGGAAGGTGTTTGGGTAGCCAAAAGCCTCTTTAGTTCAGCATCATCCCTTGTCAGCCCTAGCCATATTGGCCCCTCACCATACTTTGGTTCCTTTCTCTTCCTTCCATCTCATCTCTACACCGCTTAAAGACTGTGTGAACACCATTACCAGTACTTGACAGAAACAAAGAGCAAAAATCCCTTCCTGTCCTGCACTTCACTCTCCTCGTTCCATACCTCCTCGGTCCCGTTTCGAAGCTTGTATAGCTGAGAACAGCGTGTTCGATTCGACTGAGCTCGGAGGCGGCAACGATGAGCGAGCAACAGATCCACAACTTCATGAAGGTCAGCGTCGACTCCTTCTCCGAGCTCCCCTTCATCCGTGCCGTGCCAGCTCAGGAGAAAAAAACCCCCGATACGAGCCCTGTCATTCGGCTGTTCGGTATCGACTTCACCATGGAGCCTGATGCGTCACAAGATGGCCCTTCCAACGACCCTCCCTCCTCCACCACCGAGACCAGTAACACCCCAAGCGCCGCCAACGCTGATAGCGGGGAGAGTGCGAGAAAGTTCGAGTGCCACTACTGCTGCCGCAAGTTCCCGACGTCGCAAGCCCTTGGCGGGCATCAGAACGCCCACAAGCGCGAGCGCCAGCACGCGAAGCGAGCCCACATCCATTCCGCTTTGGCCACACAACAGTACCACCACCCCAGCTTCATCCCCGACGGCCATGTCTATGGCTACCTCAACTACCCTCATCTAGGCTCCGTCCCCTCTGCCGCCCACTTCGCCCACCGACCGCCTCCCCACTATCCTTCTTGGACCAGCACCTGCCCTAGCATGAACCCTTCCGCTTGCTCCCATGGCAGCCTAGGTTCCACATCTCAGCCCATCAAAAGCAGTACACTGCCCGAGCTGTGGAGGATGCCAGTGCATGACGGTAAGCCGAGTTTCCATGGAGACTATCCACCTGCACAGCCTTTGTTCGGAGGAAGGGACACGAAGGAAATGGTGGTGGAAGGAGCTACTGCTTTGGTTTCTCCAAAGGACCAAGGTGGATTTGATTCAGGCTCCAAAAATGGTTTGAGTTTGGATTTGCGTTTGTAACTCACAAGGCATCTAATAACAAAGGGTTCTCTACTGAATTCCATCTTTCTCTTAAATTCTCCTTTGCATATTACTTTTCTCTTAGTCCCATAAATGTACATGCTTCCCTCATATTCTTTGTTCCTCACGATTTAATTTGTGTATGTGTGTGTTGAGGAAGGGTGGCAAGCTTTTTGGAAACCTTAAGAAATTTTAGGGTCATTACATGCATTACTTCTTCATTCTAATAATGACATGTTGGAATTTCATTAACCCATTCATGCTTAAAAGTTAGCTGAATCCAAAGATCAGAATAGACATCAGACATGGTTATCACACTCCTTTGTTCAGATATTGTCAGCTTGAGTGGTCCCAATCATTATTGAGAACTTTTCTTTAGCTTGCTCAGAGTATAGTTATGTGTTTTGCTTGTTTAGTTTCTCATTACACAATCTGTGTTCAAGTGTCTGCATATTTTTATTCACCTTGAATTGTGACCTTGAATTGTGGTAAAGCAGCTAATATTTGATGCATTTGGTTCAACTGCATGGAATTATAAGTTTAGTACAATTCACTGTGATTTATAGGTCAAGTCTTAGTGATGTGCATATGAGAGTGATAAATATGAAAGTTGCAGACATGAAATGGAAGATGGACCTGATGACCTTTAAGAAGTTTTCTGTTTGAGAAAATGAGATATGAATCCAGTAGCAGCCTGCAAACTAATCATTGAGTGCTTGGTAGAGTAGTCCTGTTGATTAGAGTTATCAGCAACTATTGCTTAGATTGTGGCTGTACATGATGATCAGAAGTTTGATGAGAGTGGAAATGGATTTCTTGTTTCATAAGTCAAATTGTTAGAGCTCTTATGGGAAACAAGTTGAGTCTTGAAAAATTGTTCCCAATGACAGACAACATGGTCTTATTCCCTGTTTTGTTCTTCCTTGATGTTGTACCAGCTTGTACTTTCCATGCTTCACACATTTGCTCCATCAAATGTTCAATGAATAACCAATTTTTTCCAGTGTGTTGAGATGGACTTGATATCCATATAATCTTTCAAAGTAGTACTTCTGCATCAATTACATTGTTGCATTAAAGACCCCCCTTTTCTGAGGTACAACTCTCTGGTAAATATATTGAAACTGACACAAATAGGCAATTCAAAATGTTGATTGTTATGAAATATATAAAAAGAAGTCATGTTCTTGGCTGCATGGTGGGTGAATACTTTTGGTGATCAGCTTAGAAGATGAAACTACTACAATCTGGTACATTCTGCTATGAGATAGCTATAGATCATTGAATAAGGTTTCTCTAAATGTGAGCTCTGACACTTCGCCTGCGAGGGACATTGCTGTGACTGCAACGCTTACAGTAGTTTAAAAGGGCACCAACCCCACCCAAAAAACACCAAAGGGCAGCAAAAATGTGGTGTCGGAATGAAGGAATTCACTAATGTATCGAGTCCCGAAGCATTTGAATGACAGCAACACTGATGAATTAATGACTTCAGCTTTCACTTCAGACAATTGTAATTGCAGAGATGGTAGAATACTGAAGAGAGAGAGCCGAAGAAGAAGAAAGTTTTCTCGTTCTGAATCAAATCGCCTTCTGATATAAGAGGAATTGAATGAAATGATGCTGATATAGATGATGACAAACTACGGACCGAGACTAAGATTTCAAACACCGAACTCAGCTACGGACCGGCAGTGATTGCTTTATGTAGTTACAGAAGCTGCCACCTAATAGAACAACTCATTTGGAGGCAGGCGAACTCAGGCCCATAATTACTTCGATTTAGTTAGGATCGCAAAGAAAGAGAATAAATACTTCGATTTAGTTAGGATTATAATATATACATAGAATTTAGTTAGGATTTAGATATAATTTCTTCAATTAAACGAGGAAAGCGAGACCTCAGTGACACTATTGACAACTCCACTTCAGTTCTTTGTCGTCAGTGTCGATTCCTCTTCTCGTAGCTTTATGAGGTTATGCGACGCTCCACCAGCTTATTAGCTAGGCTAACATTGTCAATCGTCGTCAGATTTTCATCACGGTTGACAACACTGAGATATTTTTTCTTCAGATTCATTGACATCAATTCAAGATCGACGTCTTTATAGGAGCTCGATCTTATGGGGACATAATAGAAGATATGATTTAGTTAGGATTTAGATATGATTTCCCCAAATGAATGAGAAAATCTAGTAGTTTAATTGAGAAAAATCCTCCTCTTCATATGTATAAATAAACAATTAATGAATGAATCAATTAAGTTTTTCTTTCTCACTTCCTTTTATATGGCAAATCCAATGAATCTTGAGTTAAACATTCATTTCCACAACACCCAACGTCCTAAAATTTCCTTGGGAAGCTTCCCATGGCTACAAAGTGTTCTTGTTGGAAGCTTTTTTGATCCCAGCTTCAGATCAAAAAAGCCTTTTTGATCCCAGCTACAAAGTGTTCTTGTTGGAAGCTTTTTATTATTGAGTCTCTCATTTAATAGTATAACAGTTATGATATCAACTGTCATTAGGGAAAAATACTCTTGGTATGTTTTTTTTTCTTGGGTTTCGTCAACTTTTCACTATTTTTTGGTTCTCTATTAGGCAAAATATGATTGCATCGTTTTTACTTTGAATAAAAATTGAGCCATCTATTAGGGAAAATATCTTCACAAAAAAAAAAAAAAAATGGCCTCTTTGGGCCTTGCAAAAGCCACTTTAGCAAATGCCCACGTTAGAACAATGGCCTCTTAGGCGGATAGAGTACATGCATGCATTGATGAAATCATATAAAGAAACAATTCCATCAGCAAACAAATCCCCCTACCAAACGTCCTACATAATGATATATTTATATGATCTTTTGGTAAGACTCTGCCAGCTTGACTTTGACCCAACCAATTCTTAACCAGAATTGGTTGGTGGCGAGTGGAGCCACACACTCCACCGAGATAAGGCCAAAGCATCTTTTCCCAAAGTCTACAATCATTTGCTTGCGTTCATGGCGATGGCATTTTGGATTCCAACGCAAGTAAGCGACACTCATCATCCGTAATCAAGGTGACAGATGGAATAGTTTGGCTGCAATGAGTAGGTTGGTGAAGACCTGCTGCCGTTTTAAAAAAGGACAGATGGGCTCTGTGGACTGGTCTTCTGGAATTTATTTAATATTCACATCACAAGGACACTCGCCAGCTCCAGCGGTGGTGGTGGTGGTGGTGGCCTTCATGGTGTTTGTTGGAATGCTACAGTGGTGGATACGGTTTCCGTGTGTTGTTGGGTGGGTGTCGTCTTCAAGTCGTTTGTTGTAATGCTACAGTGGTGGATATGGTTTATTTGGTTGTCTGCTCGGTCGGTCGGTCGGTCGAGCTTGGTGTTCGACCATCGACGCTTTTGGGTTATTTTTCATATGAATCCTCCTTCGGCTTCGAAGTTAATACATGTAGAAATTAGAATCTTCGAGGGTTTGTACTTGAAAGAATCCAACCGTGCAATGCTTGCTGATCGAGTTCGAGAAGAAGTGATATGGTTACTAACAGTTCACATTCCTCCGGATAACAACATGGTATATCATCATGGGTCGATTTCTATCGACATACGTGGCATAAATATATATCCATTTACTTTATAAATTGATTTAAATATTATGTATGTCATATAAGAGGATTATGTATGCATGTAATTAAGACGAAAAAATAATTGCCTATGATAACCACTCGAATAGAGTGGTCCTTTGCGCTTTGTTTTTACCTGTTGTTCTACTCATTGGCAAACTACCTATATAGGAATTGAATTTACCATTACTTTTGTCTAAGATCTATACAATTTACGATGACAATTCAAAATAAATTAATATTAGGGTTAAAGTCTATTTTGGTCAACTAAGTCCTTATAATTTATTTGTGTCTAAAAAAATTCATATATTTTCAGCTAAGAAACTATAGAGTGACATATTAACTCATAATAAACTATTAATATAATGACACGTGTAACTTAAATTTTTTTAAAAAATAAATTTGTGATTTTGATCATGGATCACTTAAACCCTTATGGTTTTGCTCATGTCTAAAATAACTCTTATATTTTTAAAAATATAACAAATAAACCCCTCATATCAAGTATGAGTTAACAGACGTTAGAGTCTACTTACGTAACATGAATCAAAATAAAATTAATATAATAATATGTATAATTTAAATTAAAAAAATTAAAATCATCATCAATGGCGAGATGATGTATCGTCATGAAAGCAACCACTGACACAAGCACCGAACCGTTATTGCTCGGTAGGGTATCGTATGCACACAGCTTTTCTCGTATTACCAACAAGCTCATTAACTTTTGGTCATACCTTGGTCTCTTTTCCTCTTAAGTGTTTTTGTCCCCACTGTCTCTTAATTCGTCACCTTTTACACCCTCACCTATTATGTCTATGACGTGATAGTCTAGCTCTTCCTCTCTTTTGTCTTCAATCTCTCCTATCTCTACCTCTTTGTTTTTTACTGTTGTTTTCTTTTTCTTCACAAAATAAATTTTTTAATTTAAATTGATTTATTATAAATTAGCATATAATATAAATAGACTCTAATATTTATAAAAAAACTTATATACTAAGTTTTTAAGGATATATGTATTCTTTTAGACACAGCTTATATGCTAAGTTTTTAGGGAAAAGTGAAAAAAATAAAATTGGAATATATATGTCAGCCAATAACCTCTCCCGTCAACTAGAAGTGTAAGCCTATTTAATCTTGAAACCAATTATGCTGCGAAGCTTACTCCTATCTCAACAAGTAAGAGAACCAAAAGACTTGTATAGTTTTCTCATAGCAAAGACACTAAGAGGCAACTTAATTAGGGTTGGGAGTTGAAAAAGGAAGAACAGGTACGTTTACTATATTATATTCTATGTCGAAAAATGCTTATTATTTTATTGTTTCATGCACATATGATATTGGTGTTATATATTCCTTTTCCTAAACTATACAGTAATAGGTGAGAGTTTACATGTGCGTTCAAGTCTATTAATATATACAAATTTGGATGAATTCTCCAGGAAAATTTATTTTTTTAAATTTTTCTCAAGAAAATTTGGATGAATTCTTATATTTCCAAAATAGCGCCTTATATTTAAGGTAATCATGAAATTTCCAACTGACAAGACAATCGAAATTGTACTGATTATTTCTTTAGAACCGATTAAATCCTCCATCTATAAGATTTATGTTACCAGTTACAATGTTTTTGAAAAACCTCATAATATATTTGACACATCCATAAAAAAAAACATTATTATAACTGGGATAAATTGACTCAAAAATTCAAAACAAATAATTCACATATAATAATATAAATATAATAAATTTACTTTAAAAATATAATAAAGATAGATTATTTACGTATGAACCAAATTACCCTTAGAGATATTTTAGGAATATAGTTAAAGAAGAAATCGATTGAAAAAAGAGAAGGGTTCTCTGAAAAATTAATTCCTTCAAAAAAAAATTCTTGTGTAAAATTCTCGCAATAACGGAAAATTACGTGTCTCCCATTTTTGTCGTATGGAACACATAATGATCGTTGATGGAGTGAGATAACTGTCTCTCTAAGCAATTGTTGCCGTGTGGAAAAGTTGAAACCTCATGTCGGGACCTATTACCAACCCCTTTTTGTACCCTAACGATAAAAAAGAAATGTTTAATTATTGAGGCGTTCCCATCAGCAAGTACACAAACTTGCACATCTTAAACTAACACTGTAGCAATTAAAGCAAAAAAAGCTGTGATTTGTAAGCAACCCTCATGAAGCCTCGTTTTAACAACCCGAGGGGATTGCTTCGTCATGTCACTAACCCCTCAGCATCTCAGTCCCCGTCAATGCCATCATACGACCTTCTCGTGCAAAGTGGCGAAAGGGAAGGTGAGGAGGAGAAGGAGGAGGAGGAGGAGGAGGAGGACACCAACCCACACTGTGCTGTAGGAGAAGGACGCGTCCTGGGTGATGCCCACCCCCGTTGCAGATTCCTTTCTCCTGTCCCACCGGATCACATCGGGTTATCCTCCTCTAGCGATGCTACCTCATAGCGGGGAGGCGCTGACTTGGCTCTATTGTCGCGGAACCTCGTAACCAAAGAGGTGGCCGTGGCGCACGGAGCCACGCGGGACGGCGACGACGACCCGGCAGCAGCGGGTTGCCGTGTTGTGGGGTGCGCACCCGAAGGCCCCCGCACGCCACGCGCCGCGTCTTGGTTGGCTCCTTCAGCCCCGTACTCACGACGCCCTAACCCGGCGGCACGGGCGGCATGTGAGGGTGCCCCCACTCTCCGCCTTCGTTGCCGCACACAACTTCGTACGCGGTGGGCGTTAGATCTGCCGTCCAAGGACGATCGTGCAGGCAGAGAGAGAGCGAGAGACGGGGACCTTTTTTTTTACTCTTTCTTTACTCTCCCTATCTCGCTCCAGTGTGTCGCTTCCAGGACAAGAAGGAGACTCTCGAGATCGCCTCCCCTTCTCTACCCAAATCTTCTCAGGTTTTGGTGCCCCTCGATCGGTCCCACCTCGGTTTTCGGCCAATGCGGCTCCGATTGGAGCTCCCGCGTCTCCCTGATCGGGTTTCCTCGGGCTGATGGTCTCTTAGCTAAGGGGTTTTGGGCGTTACGTTCGGGAGGGCGTCGGATCGAGCCCGCCATGGCGTCGCGGCCGGATTCGAGGCAGAGGAGGTCAGCGCAGGTTTCGTCCAAGCCCGCCAATTCCCCGACCTCGTCCACGACCTCGTCCTCCAGGCAGGTGCCGGAAGCCTCCGTCGACGGACAGAGCTCGCCGGCGTCCTCGTCGGTGAGGGACAAGCCGCAGTACTTCTGCGGGGATAGTGAGGCATTCGATATGGAGGGATCGAAAGAGAGTGTGACAGTCACGGTCCGCTTCCGGCCTCTCAGGTTGGGATCTGCTCTATTCGCTTTCTCCTCTTTACACATTGCTTGGAGGTGTTCTAATTCGGCTTAATTTGATGTATGTTTGACATGTAGCCCACGTGAGATTCGTCAAGGAGAGGAGATTGCGTGGTACGCCGATGGGGATACGATTGTTCGCAGCGAGCATAATCCGTCACTGGCATATGCTTATGGTACGTGGTATGTATGGCGTTTAATTTGTGGTGCATTTTTGGTGTATGCTTACCAACATGTTTTGCTTTTGCTGCCTGCTGTATTTTGATAATTGGAATTTGTGCAATTGGTCAATTTAGCAGTTTGCATGAGATATAATGGTCCACTTGTACTGTGCGCACAAGTATATTTTTTGCAATATTCACCCTTAAATTGTTTGAAGGTCGAAAAATTCAAATTGTTCGCTGTTAAGATGCAGGATTCTCTGCCCAAGTTGCAAGCAAAGTAATGGATAAAAGTTTATTTTTAGAAGAATACTAGGGTATCCAAGAAATCACAGAACTTATCTAAATTGAGCCTTAAGGAAATTGAAGGAACTGAACACATTGATGGCTGACTATATGTGTTTAATAGATGTAGGAACTAGGAAGTAATAAAATTCTAATGGTAGATTATAGTTGTGTCTGATATTTAATCTTAATGTTGTATATCAAAATTTTCAAAAGTCAGAATGGATTAACAGAATGAAAAGTTCAATAATATAAATTCTTCTTGTTACGCCGGATTTTGACACATCAGTACTATCCAAGGCCAGTGACATTTTGGTTGATTTCTTGACCTTATAGTCGGAAATCAGTTAAGAGTCAGTCCAAGGTCGTTAGTTTTAGCTGATCTGATAGCCTAATAAAAAGAAGAATAAGAGGAATGCAAAAGAGAGGAATGAGAAGAAGAGGGAAGCTTGAGTTGGAAGAAAGGTAATGGAAACCTTTGATTATGAATATAAAATGTGGGAGATGTTACTATTAGTAAGTTACTACAACCATCAAATTTTGTTTGTTATGATTATTGCAACGTTTGCCATCCACCATGAAATAAAGGATATAAGGAGAGAGGTATGTCATCACAAAGAAGAGAGATGCCATGAATTTTGGGATAAATCCATAATGCTTTGGCCCTTGGACATTCTCTTTAAAAGTTATTTTTATTTTTATGTTTTGCAATGTCCAAAGCTCCACATCATACTGATTAGAGAAGCATCAGTGCTACAGTAAAGCCCATCTAAAAGGGAGAGCTTATTACATGAGGCTTCCACTAATGCAAGTTTTAGGGAGGGTCAATATATTCAAATTTTATGACTCTTAACTGTGATCATCAAGGTTACAAATGAGCAACCTCATTGACAAAGCCTTTTAATAGTGTAGGTGGATAACTTGAGTCTTACTATACCACAAACACACAATAGTTGAGACATTCACAATGACTTTATTAAGTATCATATTTATTTTAACGATTGCTATCTTTTACAGAAGTTTTCTATTTTACATTTTAGTATGGTTTTTAATGAAAAGTTAGATACCAATTGAAATGGTATCTAAAAGATCTTCAAGAAGACACGTGCATGCGCATACACGCATATACATACGTACATATATATATATATAATGTTATTATAATATTTTGATATTTTTATGACTTTCGTAATTTTATGCTGTTTTCTCCTTCAGTTGTTATACTGCTATTCCAATTCAATTGCTCCTCCACATACTAGTATCCCATTGATCTGCTTGACCTAGAATATGTCACAGAAATGTTATAGTTAGAAGTTATAAGATTGGTGTATATTTATTTCATGAGGAATACTGTGATAGACCTGTGCATTTGAGATTTAAATTCAAATTTTGTGCTTTATTCTTTCTACAAATGTTTCTGTACAGTTTTTGAGTATCAAGCCCGGATATGTTTATGTGCTTCCATTTTTCTCAAGTGCATAGGAAAGCTGGCCTTGACTATTTGTTTTAATCTGAATCTCCAGATCGTGTTTTTGGACCTACAACAACAACACGGCATGTGTATGATGTCGCTGCTCAGCATGTTGTTAGCAGTGCTATGGAGGGTGTAAATGGTAAATTGCATATTATATTCTTGTTTATATTTTTTTTTTTGGCATTTATTTTGAAGAGTCTAAGGAAAAATTCCGGAGATCTTTGCAAGTCCTGGCCATATTATTTAGATAAATATATATGCATATACATTGGGTTTATGATGACAATTAATCCTCTATGGTGATAAAACATGTTTTGGAAGAATTTTTTAGCTCCTCTAGGTTTGAATTAGGCATGAAACTTGAACCTACTGTCCTCTTCAGTTGCATGTGATGTCATTCTAATAACTTTTCCTTGCACATTATATTACTGCAACCTAGTGAAATTTTGTTTTGGGGTAAGTGATGGATTCTTGAATTTGAAGAAAAAATTGCTTTTTTATGTTAGTATTGAAGAGTAAGCATCATTATGACTTACTTTCCTTCAAATTGATTTTATTTTTCTTGTCAGATAGTCATATGGCATGCCAAGTGTCAATCATTGATGAGCACGACACATCTAGCCTGTCATGCTATGCCAAAACTTGGTATAGTCTACAAAGCAAGGTTTGACTTACCGGTCAGATGTCGATTGGACATATTGATGCAGACAGATTCAGCAGATGCAGTCGTACCACCCAAGATTAAAATAAAATAGAATATTTTTATAATATAATATTAAAAATATTAAAAATATTAAAAAAAGAAAATAGGGCGATGTCGCCTCGATCTTTCTCCTCGCACAGGAGAAAAAGCGGTCGCGGTCACGGGCAACTTGCAGGTGGCGACGACAGGCGGGCGAGGACGGCGCGCGGGCAAGGTATTCTTTCTTCTCTTCTTTTTTTTTCTTTTCCTCTTCTTCTTCCCTTTTTCTTCCTCAATCGACCGCCGATGGTAGATTTCTCTCTCAATCGATCGTCGACGGTTGATTTCTTCTTCAATCGGCCGTCGACAGCCGAAATCGACCATCGACGGTTGATTTTTGGCGGAACCGCTCGGTAGCGGGCGGTCCGCATACCGGTAACTTGGCGGACCGGCATGTACCGCCCATATCGGGCAATAGAGGTCGAAGTTGCAAATCTTACTACAAAGTACCACCATATATGTCATCCACAAACTTTGTTGTCTGCTATCTTGCTTGGGAAATAACAGCAGTTATCATATTCATTGCCAGACAAAATTGCTTTATATAATGAATTGATAATTAAATCTCCTCTCCAATGATCAACAATTTATATTCACTAATAGCATGTTTTCTTTTGGTGGATTAAATTTAAGTTTCTTAAGAATGTTACTGGCCAGCTCCTATGCAAGTAAATACCAAAAAACAGAAAAACCATTTTAGTTTAATTTTTTTTGTTGAACTCAAAATTGATTGACCTTGACAAACACCATACAAAAATTCAACATAATCTCATTTTAGTTAGTTTCTTCTAGTTTTGGTTAATTTTGTTGAAACATTTTGATTCTGCTAGAGTTCAGAAAATTGGGTCTTTTTAACTGAGTTCAATTGAAATTAGTTTGAATTGGTTTATCAAGAAAGAAAACAAAAGATACAATCCTTCTACGTTCATAGATCATTTCTGTTGGTATTGGTTGACTATTAAGAACTGAAGTCAGATGACTAAAACAATTAGGAGACAGCTTACTTGCATAATCCCTGGTATTGTACTTGCAACTGATGTTTGTGTCTGCTTACAAAATTCAATTGGAACACTCTAGATCCTCAATTACTTATTTTAGTGACCATTGAATATAGTACAAAGTTGAGTTGTTGAACAACCCATGCAAAGAAAGGTACCAAGTTTCAAATAGGAAGGGCTGGGTATCAGTCAAATACCCTATAAAACAAGGAAAAAAAGTAAAAGCTATAGATTAGTTCAAAACAATCATAAATTACAAAATACTAGGCCACTGTGTTCCTTTGCATCAGAGGCAGTAGAGCATTTTTGATGCCTAAAAGCGGATATGGTTTGATCTGATGACAATGACCTGGAAGCATGACTCTCTGCAGATAAGACTTGTACCAACTTATAACTGAACTGTTGTCTTGCAGAATGTCATTAAATCTCAATTGAACATTGTCTAATATCTTTCCACAGGCACAATCTTTGCTTATGGAGTTACGAGCAGCGGCAAAACACATACAATGCATGTGAGGGTCACAACTTTTGTACCTAGGCTCTCATATATATTCTGTTTTATGATGCAGGGATACTTGCATTATTAATGTTATTGATGCTTAGTATTCAATTTCTTCTCCTTTTTTCCATTTCTCTGTCCAAGGTTTATTACTTTCTAAATCTGTATGCAACTACATGAAAGCATGGTTTAAATTGCAGCATTGTACAAGAGTAGCATTCGTCTAGCATAACTGGCTAAAATAAACTAGTTTCCTGACACTTCTGATTGTATTGCCAAGATTGACTGAAACCAGGATGAAACAAGGATTAAAATACCTGGCCTTACCAACTTCCAGTGGTGTATACCGATCAAACCAGAATTGAATAACCCAGTTCTTTCATTTCCCTTTTGAACATCTTCTCTAACCCAAGTAAATTTAGGGAGTTTTCTTAATCCTTTTAGTTTCTTGTAGATTTTGTGCTTTAAAAATATAAGAATAATTGATGTAGATGCTCAATCATACATATCTTAGTATTTATAATCACATCAAATATACGTCGAAATGCACAAATTAATAACTAAGTTTTAATTGGTGTTTTTATCATGGAACTCCTTTTCACCTGTATGCACCGACCGATATCTACTGGTCTGAGCGTGAAGTGTTATGCGGATTGTCCCGTCTAATTTAGAGAACTTTAAAAGGGTTGAAATTAGGGCTCGCAAGTCGCAATCATGAGCCCTCTTCACTGCAGACCCCTCTTGTTTTTGCTGCTTGCTGCTACTTACCTCCCCTCTTCTCACTGCCATTCACTGCTGCCTATCTCCCTCTTCTCCCTCTTCTCTCTCCCAGTTACCTTCCCTCATCTAGCTGTTGTCCCAAACTTGCTGCCCTCTTGTGACCTCAGGTATGCTTTTGCCTCCTCCTCTTCCTCCACTGCCCACCCTTTTCTCTCATCTTCCACTACCTCTTATTCCTTCCTCTTCCTCCTCCCACCTCTTCCTCCACCACGACTTCCTTCCTTCCTCTTCTCATTCTTCTTCCTCTTTGAGTCTTTGGTACATCCCTGTGTATGTGTTATGGTACATCGGTACTGGTTGGTACATACTGTTCCTGCTAGGGAATGGTACAATATACTGATGCAAGATTGTAATCCTTGATTTCTATCTATTCTTGATATCTTAAGTAAATTGGGTGAGTTTGCTAGTTGCTCGGGCCTTGGGATTCCATGAAGCCTTCATGGGCTAAGGTCAACAAAGAGGTCCATTCTTAAGAATTTAAATACATGAACTCAATGACTAATTGAATCCATGACAAAAATCATGTATCTTAGAATTTTGAGACCTTTTACTCATAGTTTTTAGTATTGGATTTTTTTTTTCTTTTTTGGGGTGGGGTGGGGTGGGGGGAGGGATGGGGCAGGCAGGGGGGGCGCACATCCTGATCGGCATTTCATGGTCCAGCCAAGGCTGATTTTTTTGGGTATTTAATTTATTATTTTTTTGTGTGGTGATATTGGGTCGTACATGTCAATATATCGCCTCGTATGCTGATGCCACAAGGTTCTGATCAATTTTTGAAACTTGTAACGAGTCTATTATAAGCCCTGCTTTTACCTTCTTTGACAAAAGATATTTTCTTAATGGAGTGCAACCTTCATCATTCATTGGTAAACCCTTTTACTTCATAATTGGGTTTGGCTTTTCTTTAACTTCATAAATCATAAAAAGCCTTCTATATTTTCATTTTTATCATTTTTTTCTTTATGAAGCAAAGATAGACAAATACCTATCAACTTATTTGATTAATGCAAAAGTGAATTAGATTGCTTCTATTTAGAAAAACTGTTTTTGGAAACATTTTTTATATCTTTCAAACCATAGATCTTCATCATGATCAATAACTATCAAAATTCTGAAGCATTTTGCTTCAACAACGTACCAAAATTGAAACTGGAACGTTAAGACCACATTTGGTATGGGTATTAGAATTCAGGAGTTTTTACTGAAGTTCCAAGTGGGTTTCCTAGTTCCTAGTAAAAGCCCCATTTGACTACTTATTTCCATTCTGTTTTTGTTGTGGCAAGGGGATTTCATGCTTATTTTATGTTCATCCTGGAATTTCAGAGTCCTTATTCCAGGGATTTCCCACTTCCAAGCATACATTAGGGACCCTAGTCCTGATGCTTTTGGTAGCTGACCAGAATTTCTAAGCTGCCCAATTCTTGGCTGGGACAAAGTTGGAATTAGTGTGAAAACCTGGGCTTTCAAGAAAAATCTGCATCCTCACACCAAAGGAGGCCTAATTGAAACTTTGTAACTTAAATTCAGATCATGCCTATCCATGTACCTTGAGTATAAAATTAATCTAGCAAAAAATTAGTACAATGAGGGTTACCATCATCTTAATCAAGGTCTTAAATACATGTCAGATTGGTGTTTACAGTTTAATGATCTGGATCAGACCGTATTTAGGTTGCACAGGTCAATATTATTATTTTTATTATTTATTCAATGATAACAGGTGGTCTAAAAGTACCATACTACTCTAATCAGTTGCCCAAATTAGTATGAGTCTGGAATTTGAAACCTTGATTGCAATCATCATAGGCTATTGGATTTTCACTTATAAAGATAAAATATTTGCTACTAGGCTAATTTTGATCTTGACAAGACAAGCAAAAGTAACAAATCCGTGGTACTCATAATTCAGGATTCCCATGCCAGGCAACTTAGGTCGTTACATGCTGAGTGCATGTCATGTTGATGAATGACCATTCAACATTTAGTCTATATTGACCATCACATGTCTGGAACAGAGACATGTTGACGAGAATTTTCATGCACGAAAATACCTTGTAGGTACATTCCATTTTGAACTTGGCATTAAGCAAGTAAATATCATAAGATACCATCTGTGGAATGCCCTTGGCACAAAAACTTGTGATGAATATGGCCCATCTCTTTATTCATTTTTTCATTGGACCAGTCCAATAACTGAATTAGCCTGACAATTAAAAAAGAGTTATAGAGGTTTTAGGACTCATAAATTGTGCACCCTTTTTGGTCCAAGTAGCACAAACTCTATGACCACTGCAATGCAGGAGGTCAGGTATATATACACACACAAAAATATGCATATGTGTGTGTGTTGTGTTGTGTGTGTGTGTATATATCATTCCACTCTTCCGCTGCTTTTGTTATTTTATTTTTTCTTCAAGAGTCACGAGCATCAAAATGTCAGAAGAATCTTGGTCGAGTGTAGTTTATCAATGGTATGCTGGTCCATTGGAGCCAATATGGATTGAGATTGCAATTCATGTTTTCCTTTCATTTTGGCTTGATATAGATTGCTAAGTTTGCGGTTGAAAAACTGTCAATCAGAAGCCAGACCTGGTCCATCACAAGTTTTTGCATCCTCAAAAATGATCTTAGTTCCCTTGTAGCTTTGGTAATTGGTAGTAAAATTAGGACAAACACATTTATTAGTCTAATAGACCTTGGTGTTTGCACTTTGCAGTATGCAGTTGGAAAATTATATTACAAGCTCATATTCATTTCTTTTTGTCAGGGAGATCAAAGATCCCCAGGAATCATACCTTTGGCTGTAAAAGATGCATTTAGCATCATACAAGAGGTTATTTGGATGGGTTCTCCATCTCTGAAATGCTTTTCAATATGTTCAAGAATCCTTTCTACAGAAATCATCTTATTACATTCTTTTTGGTTCTAGACTCCAAGCCGCGAGTTTCTTCTTCGTGTATCATACCTGGAAATCTACAATGAGGTCTGTTTCAGAAACTCCTGCATCAGTTGCTGGCTTATTTTTCTGCAAAACAAAGTTTATTTTCCCCTATCTCTTTGTGGCTCGGTGTGTTCACTTTTTCTGTAGTATGTTGCTGAGCATTTTTATGCTTCTAACTGCATATATATATATATATCTACAGCATCCAATATCTTTTCCAAAATTTGTGAGGAATACCTGATCTCTTGAAGGCATACATACTACATATATGAATCCATTTTCTGCTAGCTTCTGTACAATACTAATTACTTGTATTAAACAGAGATCACAAATTCGCACGAGTTTTTCCTACATTAATATCTCTTTAATCACGACTACTTTTCATGTACTTCAAATGATGACAGACTCTAAGGTGTATGGAGGGAAAACTATATATATTCAGTAATCAGTATATAGAACATAAAGAAAGAGTCTTTCTTTTTGGAGTCTTAAATTGTGGATGACTCTATTATTGGTGTTGGATAACTTGTACTTACAACTACAAGAAATGAATAATTTCACTAAATAGTTTCAAAATTATGTAAGTAGATAATTGCATAGACTTTTCGAAATAAATTTATAAGTACTTGTATGAGAAGCCTTCCAGTCCACTCAGAAATTAAGGAGAAGATTTTCAGTCTGACCATTTATGCATGATTTACACATTTCTATAGGTGCAGGGTCATGCTTGTGCTAGTGTCTAAAACAAGATTTTTCATATCGATCTGTACTGCCTGTACCAGGCGGTACATACCGGTCCGCCAGGTTACCGATACGCGGACCGCCCGTTATCGGGCGGTACCACCCAAATCGATCGTCAGTGGTCGATTTCAGCCATCAGCGGCCGATTGAGGGAGAAATCGAACGTCGGCGTTGATTGAGGGAGAAAAAGGGCAGAAGAAGAAGAATAAGAAGAGGAAAAGAAGAAAGAAGAAGAAGAGGAGAAGAAGAATACCTCGCGCCGTCCTCGCCCGCGTGCCATCGCCGCCTGCGGATCGCCTGCGGGCGATTTTTCTACCGCATAGGGAGAAAGATCAAGGCGACATCGCCCCATTTTTATATATTTATTATTTAATATTATATATAATATAATATAATATAATATTATATTTTAATATACTGGGCGGTATGCACTGTGCATACCATCCGGTTTTGGTACCATACCGGTACCAACAAAATGTTGGTACACCGGAACAGATCGGTAAGTGAAACTTTGATCTAAAATATATGTAACATCATGATATATTGTTTTGTTATCCTTGATGAATTTCATGAATTCTGTGGCAAACTTTCAAACTTTTGGCAATATGGCTTCGTAAGCTTTGGTAAATTGTCAATTACTTAGTTTTCTTTTTTAGTAATTGTATATCATTTTACTTACTGAAACTTATGGATCCAGGTTGTTAATGATTTGCTAAATCCAGCAGGACAGAACTTGCGAATCAGAGAGGACTGTCAGGTACACTTTATATATGTGGTTAATTTATTTTTTTTCAAGTATGGTTAATTTTACTAATGCAATTTTGGCACTTGTTTTATTTTGAATATCCATGGTATTATTGGCAAAGCAATTATCTTTTGTGATATGCGAACTCTGAGATACGAGCACTTCATGTATGGGCTTAAATAAATATTTGAGTCAGTATAGTCAAAGGCGAGAGGCGCTAAAAGGTGCCAAGGGGCCAAAGTGCCCAGTGAAGTGGGTTGCTGCGGGTACTTGTCAGCGGTTGGGAGTGGGGAGGGAGCTATCAGGGAGGAGTAGCGGGAGTGGCTGCAACTGAGGCGAAGAAGAGGGGACACTGGTGACAGGGGAGGATCTGCCATCTACAACAATTTATTTATGACCTGAACCTGCTGTCATCTCTGTGACAGTGCTCCTTTGTGTGCTTGGTTGAGTGTGGAACTTAGGCAGACACACAGATCTGCCATGGACTAGCTTTCAGCCCATCGAGCTGATATAACAAATAGCACATCAAGTGGCATAGCATCCATGTGGCTTCCAAAATTTTCACAGATATGTTTTAAGGGCTGATTTTCTTAGATATTTGAAGGAATAAACAGACTTTTTAGTTTAATAACTTTTGCATTTCCTATGAATTCTATTATTATAATTAGATCTCGGTAGGCCTTTCAACATGTTTACTAAATATGTTATAAATTGATAGTTAACAGGTCCTGTGGACTTAATGGTTACTTCTTACAGGGAACATTTGTGGAGGGTATTAAGGAGGAGGTTGTCCTATCTCCTGCACATGCGCTGTCCCTTATAGCAGCTGGAGAAGGTGAACTTTATAGTTGAACTTTTTATAGGTCAACATACATGTACACAATTTGTTCTTGCATACTGATTTGTGGATGGTTAGCTATTTACATATAGTTTTCAATATGATGCAAGGTTCGCATTCTCATACCATACTGGCGTATCGATTAGCTATTGGTATGGTACGTATACAGCTGTACTGAGAGTACTAACACATGGTACATTAAGGTATCTAGCTGTACCAAATGTACCGGTTCTCTATCGGACCGGTACGTACTGAGCGGTATGATAAAAGATTGCAAACCTTGATATGATGTACCAAGGTTTTCCGTTTCGATGTGTACTGCCTAGCACAAGTGGTACGTACAGGTCCACCAGCTGACTAGTACGCGGACTGCCCGCTATCGGGTAGTACCGCTAGGTAGCTGCTGTTTCCACCTGTTACCATGTGAAATCGACCAGTAATGTCCAATTTTGATTTTCGTCGGTCGATCAGCCAAGGGAGGGAGAAAGAACAAGAGGGAGAAGAAAAACCTGGAGTCCTCTTCGCTCACGCGATCCATCGTCCACAGGCGATTTCTTCGCCGGCGGACAATTTCTTCTCCCTGCGCGGGGAGAAGAAACATCTCGCATGGGGAGAAGAACGAGACGGCGTCGCCCCTTTTTTATTTTTAATCATTTTATATTATATTTATATTATATTATATTGAGTGGTACACCCTGTGCATACCACTTGGTACTGGATACCATATCATACCGAGCTCATATCGATATGTCGGTACAAACCGGTATGGCAATCCTTGTGATGTACTATCTTATATCTTTTCCTGTTCATTTCTCGTTCTTATCTAGCTGTAACTTAGTTTTTTTTTGGTTGGGAAGATATGCCAATCAGATTTAGATGCCTATAGTGGTGTCTGATTCAGCATATAAACAAGAATAATTCTGGGATAATTATGGAAAAATAGTTTTACTAGATCTATCAGAAAATACTTTAGCAGGACATGTTTGGATCTGAAGAGGTTTATTTGTTATCATGTCATTTTATTTGTACTAGAATCTACATTCAAAGAGTTTGACAAATATCCAAGCATTGGTAATCAACATATCCTCTAGATACGATAGCTGGCTTTCAGAGTCAGACACTTCCAGTCAAGGTTTGTAATTTCATTCCGAGAACCCTTACTGGTTAATGGCCAGAATGGCATGAGTCTGGTTCATGCCAATGTACCGACACATGGTACGCCAGCATATACTGAGGTATTGTTCTATTGGGAGAGGGGAGGAAGAAGGAGGAATAAAGGAGGAGAATGGAGGAGGAGGAAGGAGGAAGGCAGAAGAAGGAAAAGGAGGAGGCAAGCTGTGGATGAGGCGGCAGCGGATGGTAGGAGGCAAGCTGTAGGAGCTGGGCTGTGGGCCACTGATTCGGGAGGTAGTTTGCAGAGGGTGGGCAACAGTGTGGATGATGGCTGCACTATTGTGCAAAGAGGGAGAGAGGGAAAACACATAGAAATTAGGGCTCATGAATAGATGAAGCAATTGCAGGTGATGGGAGGTAGGAGATTGTGGCCAACTGGAAATTAGACCATTTAAGAGAAGAACTTGTTTAGTCATATCCCTGTACCAGATTAAGTTATATTATATGGAAAAAAGTTTTTTTTTACTATATGCGTGGTTGTTAAGTTACAAAGCACCATAATATATTTTCATTTTTATGCTTCTGATTGATCTTTATTATGCTAATGATGGCGACTTTTGAGTTGATTACAGAGCACAGACATGTTGGGTCCAATAACTTCAATTTACTAAGCAGCCGAAGTCATACAATTTTCACGCTGGTACTTATACTGCACTTAAATGAGCTATAGATTTCAATAACGAGATCTATATAAATTTTTCCTAGTTCATCTTTAATACAGACATTTTGATTTTTCATGCTTCAACTAATTTGTAAATATAGTTCAACATGTATATGTTAGTTACACTACAAATGCTTATCAATTAAGAAATTCCTTAGTTCTGGAGCTCCCCATATTTTCAGTTGCATTTTGGGTCTCCGACATTTAACTCTGCATTGTTGCTACCTTGCATAGTGGAGTCATTTTCAAATTGTTGAAATTTGCATCTACATTTCTACTTTCTGGTGTCATATTTATTAGCCTTGAATAGAAAATCATTTAGTATGCCTCTTTTTAACCAATTTTGAACCAATAATCACAATCTTAGACAGATTAATTCAGTAATTCAAGTAAATACTGACTTAGATTTTGTTACTTAAATTTATGGCTTTCCAACAGACAGTAGAGAGTAGCCCTTGTGATGAGTGCGGTGAAGTTGGAGCGGTTAATTTTTCCCAGCTTGTAAGTTTATCTCATTCAGCCTTAAAATTTGTCTAGTTGCTTTCTCATCCTCTATTGCTTCGTCATACAAAAGCTTCTAGCATAGACTCCTTTTTCTAACATAGATGCTGGAATTTCTTGGTCTTGCTGTATGTCTCCTTTTGTCACTAGATCATCAATTCATGGTTTGCGTATGTAATTCTTAGTTTTCTTCACTTGTAAATGCAGAACCTCATCGATCTGGCAGGTTCTGAGAGCTCAAGGGCTGAAACTACTGGAGTCCGTCGGAAAGAGGGAGCTTATATAAATAAAAGCCTATTGACTCTTGGAACTGTGAGACCTTAAAATAATTGCTTAATAATATTAATTTTTAATATCTGTGTGTGCTAGAATTTTTACATTTCTATTTTCAGTTCTCTTCTTTTTGTGGTTATGAATGTGTATCACTTACATATATAATCATTTTCTCTCCTGTTGTAAATTAGTCATGTAGTAAATGTAGTCATCGTAGATAACACTGAGCTTCATGATTCGAGAAGGCCAAGGAACATGAATTTGAATAGTGGTCCATATTGACTAAGGTATCTGTATTACTGACATTTTAAACAATCTTTTATAATTCTCGGAAGTACCAAGGTGAATTGGTCCAACTAGGTTCTGGAAGGTATTTGATTTCATGCCAAGGAAACCTGATATACATAGTTTTATCACTATTGGAATTAATGAATGAAACTAATTTATCTAGGGGCATCTACGATTGTAATTTCATCAGTGGCAAAAAGCCAAAAAAGTATACTTGTTAACTTCACCCAAGGATCTTTGGTGAAACTAGTTGATAAGACAAAAAATAGGAAGTCATCCCCAAGATGGATTCTTTTCTTTCCATTAAGTTTTCCTAAGGCTATGTGACTATTTTATTCAAGATCCATCAATCCAATCCTTTTGTTGACCTAGTCATATATGGTCTTCATTTTTTATAACTTTCATAAAGGATTTTCCTTTTTCTCTTGATCCACTGGTTCTTCTCCTTTTTCTCACAAAAGGAAAACTCTGTCAGTCGGTCTATGGTAATGTTGCTGCCTTACTACGACAAAAAGAATGATTGACGTGTCTTATATGTTGAAAAAAAACTAGATATTTTGTGTCGCTTGGATTGATGTCTTGGGAGAACAATTGGTTGTCTAGTTTCTATAGAATTTGAGATTCAAATTATATTGAGGCAATAGTCTTAGATTTTTTGGCATTAATTTAAGAGTATCATTTGTCAATCTCACCAAACTATATTTTCATTTTTTTTCCTTTTTTATGTCATCTTTGTGGTGTGTTGGGATCATATTAAGAAGCAGTTGCTGATGCCCGATTATGTGGTTGAGGCATTTATGCGAAAGTTGTCATTTTATGTTTTCTTATGCCATACAACCTCCAATCTCTCATTGTTATTCTCTCTTCAAGGTATTATTAGGATTAGTGAGAAGCGACTGCAACTTTTGTTAGTTACAGTTTTCTTGGGGAAGAAAAACTTTGATTTCCCTTTCTATTTTCCATCACTATGGTGATCTATCCTTATCTTCTCTATTCTGTCCACTATTATTATCTCTTTTAGCTGTTATTATCTTGATGAATCATTTTCATTCTCTTTTTCTTCTCTGCTTCCTGATTTTGAAATTCTACTGATTTATGTGAAACAATTGTCATTATATTATCTTTCAAGTTGAGACACATTTTTCAGTGACAGTGAAAAACCTTCTTTATATTATGATTTAACATCTCTTTGATCTCAAGGTTCCCTTTTTTACTACTATTGATCCTAGGTTTTCTCATATATGTCAAAGCGAAGGTCTATAATTTTTTCTGGTCAATATTCTATGTCTTTGTTTTTTTTATCTTTTATTTTCTTCCTTCTGTCAATTTGTTCTTTTATGCAACTGAGAAGTGAAAAATCTCTACTGCATGATTTATTAAGACAATATGTTTTAAAACATTATTAGAAGTTAAAGACCTAGAAAAGTGTACAACTGCTTAGATAGAAGGCTCTTGTGCGAAGGCAGGTTAAAACAAGAATGGTGTGGAGTGAGGACTAATGATGAGATTCAGTATCTTATACATGGATTGAGTGGAGTTTCAAACATTTGAGAACCTGATGACCTTCATAAAATGATTTATGACACTTCAGGTGTATCAAAGAGATAGGGACCATCATATTTGCAAGAAAGGGTAGGTGTGCAAGGAAAAGCATAGACAACTGTCTTCCTAAAAGATACTGCCATTTTAAGGCAAATGTGACACAAGAACTTCTTGACCTTACAAGTTTGACGACCTTAATTTTCTTCGTGGATGGGTTGCCAATGATCTTTTAAAATTTATGACAAAAAGGTCGAAAGGAAGTAAGGAACTCTCCACATGCATTTCTGAAGTTGACAAGGAATGATTGGGCTTAAAGATTAATATATGGGAGGCAGTGAGCATTTCATGCAACTGAATGATTTCCTCCTAAATATAATTGGGTTCCAAAGTGATATTCAGCAATAGATGAACAATTTGGTTGAAACCTATGAAATAATATCTAAGAGGTCACTGTAGAACCAAAATGGTTCATTTTTAGGCCTTCTTACAGAATTAGGGTACAGCAAGAAATTCAAGTTAGCATGTTGGACTTTATTTTTGACTTTTAGATTTGCATCATGATGACTTGAATTTGAGGCTTAGTACCCTTGTCAGACTGATGGTAGGTGGATGATTTTAAATTCTTCATTCTTAGGCCTTGTTTAGTTATCACCAGTTGAATAAGAAGGATGTTATTGCAATATTTTACATACTTTCTGTTTGTCATATGAGATATTTTGCTAGAGTTTACTAAGAAAGAAGCAAATCACTGTTGATATATAAAGACGTCAGAACAAAGATGGTCATGTTGATTATGGAAGACCCAAAACCATTAGATAAGAGGAAGTTGATATGCTGTTGTATTTGAGGTAGGGTTGCGCCCATATGTTGGATGGGCTAAAAAAATGAGTGCTAATATAATATGGATTCTCCAGCTATAAATAAGTTGTCATTGTACTCTTGAGGTAATTGGGAGGAGACAGATCAATCCAATGTCCTATGGTCTTGTTAATAGTGTACTTCCACAATTATCTTTGTCATAGGCTGTAAGGAGATTATAGATTCAGTGGCTAAGTTGATAGTTATCGCCACTTCTTTTCCCTGTTAGATGTGGGTAGGTGATATATCTATCAATGTTCCCAATATTATGTTAGGGTAATCTCTAATTATATCAACATTATATAACAAATTCCTAGGTAATCAGGATACACAGATAGCAACATCATCTGCTAACACTAAATGTTAAACTTGGTAAACTCCTTGGTAAATGATTTTAAAAGAATTCTTGGATTCTTTATGCGTGACAGTAGCAAATGTCTCCAATCATCACTCCTGAACAAGCCATATGTTGAGAAAGCAATCTATCTGATGTGGGTAGGTGATATATCTATCAATGTTCCCAATATTATGTTAGGGTAATCTCTAATTATATCAACATTATATAACAAATTCCTAGGTAATCAGGATACACAGATAGCAACATCATCTGCTAACACTAAATGTTAAACTTGGTAAACTCCTTGGTAAATGATTTTAAGAGAATTCTTGGATTCTTTATGCGTGACAGTAGCAAATGTCTCCAATCATCACTCCTGAACAAGCCATATGTTGAGAAAGCAATCTATCTGACATGATGACACAGAACACCAAAATCTTCCAAGGGCAGTAATCTGATGATGAATGTTGCAGAGATTGGTATCCTATGATTCAGCCTAGGAGTTTCATTTTATATGGTTGTCACTTATCCTTGTCTATACTTAGTTTGATTTTTTTCGTTTATTTACAATGAAATGTTAAGATTAAAAACGTGGAGGCAATAATCATGTGCGGCATAAATATAATTGCACCATGGTAAAATTACTTGTCTTTGGGTGGCATCGTGTTCACTTTGAACATGTCATACTGAACTTCGTTCCTCTCTAGAGTAGCATTAAAATGTTAAACATAGGGATGAATGCTGATTTTTCCCATGTGAATGTTAAATTCTTTTTCGTCAAGAATTTACACACTTTTAATTGTGGAACTTCTTTGTGGAGTTACAAACTAAACTATGCAACTGTGCAACACTTCTTAAAGTTGTGCTATCTAATGCAAAGTTAGCAGGATTCGCCATTTTCTGATTCAGCAAACCTCTATTCAACCTGCAGTTATCCTTTATTCTTCATACTGATCTAGTTTTAGTTGAAATTTTACTAGTTGTTTCATCATAATCGTGCTTTACATGATAGTTTATAAACGTGAATTGAATTGGAATCATTAATTCAGCATGACCTGCTAAACTCTATGATAAAAAGGGTGCATCTAGTGCACTAGGCTCCCACCAATGCGGGTTTGGGGATGGTTAATGTATGCAGTCTTCCCTTTAAATGTTTTAAAAAGGCTATTTCTGTGACTCTAATCCTGGTCTCCCAGGTGACAAAGGAGCAACCTTACTCTTGTACCAAGGCCTGCCTTCTATGATATATAGTAAAATTCTTTGTTGCATTGTGTTAGCAATGATGGACAAATTCATTCTTTATTTATCTAGATCTTGCAGTAAAATTACTGAAAAACTACCTTTTTCAGGTAATTGCAAAATTAACTGATGGGAAAGCTACACATATCCCCTACAGAGATTCCAAATTAACTCGACTCCTCCAATCTTCTTTAAGTGGTCAAGGGCGTGTTTCCGTAAGTTAATGTTACTGTACAAGTTTTTCTAAGATCAGTAACTTAATGGACCAGTTCTGAATTTATTTGTCCTGTTATTTAGCTCATCTGTACGGTGACTCCATCATCAAGCAATGCAGAAGAGACACATAATACACTGAAGTTTGCTCATCGTGCTAAATGCATCGAGATACAAGCTTCACAAAATAAGGTGTGTTTTCATCTGACCCAAGTAGATGCTTGATATTTAAGAATAAATTTCATCATATTCATAAGAGTGGACTTAATAATATAGCAAATATTATACCTTGTGTGCCTAACCTTACAGTTCATTCACATTTTGATTGCTTTCATCTATATCCTTGTCTTATCCTTCTGCTTATTGATGCAGATAATAGATGAAAAGTCTCTAATAAAGAAGTACCAAAGTGAGATCCGTTGCTTAAAGCAAGAGTTAGAACAGTTAAAGAGAGGCATTGTGACAGTTGTTCCACAAAAGGATTCTGGAGAAAATGACATTTTTCTTCTAAAACAAAAGGTAGGTCATCATCGCATACTTTTGCACCTCATGTAAGGTAATTTCCCTTTGCTTATAGAGTAATAACTGAACTTGATGGACCTGTTAATTTTGAGACATTACATGATGTTCAGTGCATACATTTTGTTGTTTCTATACTTACCTGATTAGATACAATGACAAATGCCTCAGTGAAAAAGGCTACACAAATGACACTTCATGATTTCACATCATAGTTTGCAACAATATATTAAGTCAGTCCAGTATCGATTGTGGTAATATATCGGAATCATTATGGCACCGATTTTGATTGTCACTGCACTGGTATGCTACCAGAGTACCAGATAGTATGGCCCCAATTTCATACTATTTTTTTTTTAAGTCTGGATCTTTACCACTATTGCAGTAGCATATTTTATTTGACTGCCTACATGGGATTACAGTTCCAATAAGTTTTTGGAATACTTGTAAAAGTTAAAGTTCTTTGCTGTTCATTGCCAATTTGATTAGTGCAAATGTTTAACATGAAAAGCTAGAAGATGGTCATGTCAAGTTACAGTCGAGGCTGGAACAGGAAGAAGAAGCTAAAGCTGCTTTACTGGGAAGGATACAACGTCTAACAAAATTAATTCTGGTCTCTACAAAAGCAAGTCAATCTCCAAGATTTCCTCAGCGTGCTGGTCCAAGGCGAAGACATTCTTTTGGAGAGGAGGAGGTTCAGTCTTAATTTGTCCACATGAATTCTTGAATAGATAATCTACTATCAACTTCTTGTATTCTGTTCCAAATATCCACTGATACCATATTACCATTTTCCAGTGGTCCTATTATGTCCTAATTTAGACAATTATGTGATCCTGCAGCTTGCTTATCTCCCATATCGAAGGCGAGATATGATATTAGATAATGAAAATAGTGTCTTTTATGCTCCCCTGGAAGGATTTGGTGAAACCAATGATGATGCTTCAAAGGAAGAGAAAAAGAACAGAAAACGTGGGCTAATAAACTGGTTCAAGATACGGGTATGCCTGGCTATGTCGATGCTTCTTGCTATGAACTTTTCAAATTGTGTTCCTTGCAGAACATAATTTATTTAAATTTTCAGGCCGAGATATTCTTTACCATAAAGTAGTGGACTTCACACACATTTTAATGATGTCATACTATACGGTAAGCAATAGAACAATCAATTTGCATCAGGAATAGAAGCAATATGATAATGATGAAAAAGTATATCAGCAGACATTCATGATGATAAAGGGTGAATGACATATGGTTAGAGCACATTCATGTCCTTATCACATAGGTTTGTGTCAGGAGAGATATTTGATTGTAGATGTTTAAATACTCCATTTTTAGCAGTTACGGCTAGTTGAAATTGATAGTAGGCTATGTTATTTTACCATTATGCTATCTTTCACTGCATGTTCAAGTGAAGAGGTTTTTTTTTTCTAGAAACGAGATAGTGGGTTGACAACATTGACGAGTTCAGACGGTGACAAATCAAGTAGAACAAAGTCATACACTGCACCTTCAACTCCTCATGCAGAGAGTCTAAACTTCCCTTCAGAGCCCAGAATATCAAATTCCTTGGTTCCAGACAGTATTCCTGCTGATTTGTTGGAAGTGATGCATGACAGGGAACTTCCTGCGGATGATTTTTCTTCCCAAGAGACACCTCTGGTATGCAATGAGCGAAATTATCTGAAATCATAAATTTTCATATGGTCGTTATAAATTCTATCTACTTAAATTCTTCAAGTGACTTGAAATAACAAGCTTGCCTAAATGTTCTATATGATCTTAGGATACATCATGAATGAACATGGATAGACTTGTCATGATAATGACTTAGCTCGTTTTTAGCTGTATCAATTTCAACAACTATAACACCCGTAATTCCCCAACTATTTGGGTTGGGTTAGCAGTTTCATTTTGCTGATGCTGATATATCCACTACTATCTTCATAAATTCTATAAATTATTGTCAACTGGCAGTTAACCAACAGTGGCAAAATCAAGCACTAGTGCAGTTGTTTGGCAAAGTCACATTTCTCATAAACCTTAGCCCTGCTTTTATCATCACCAAGGTTCTTACTTGGAGGAACAGAAAATGGAGACAGAGAAGCATTGTTTAATGAAAATTGAAACAATTAAAAAAGTAGGAATTACTAGCTTGGATTTTAGAATGTCTGTTTCTAGAAAATTATACTGAAATATGTTATACCAACATCAATTATTTTGTCGCTCATATAGGTACAATTTAAAGATTTTTTATATTCACAGATACATTTGTCTTTAGTTAGTAGCAACTCAGGATAGTAAGTCGGTGTTTTTGGCAAATATTGAACCACAAATTACAGCAAGGACACTCATCAGCTGTCCGTGCATCATATAATCAGGCAAGCTTCTTTAGGTCATGGTAAATGTGTTAGTCTGATAATGCTCAACAGGGTTAGATCGTTTATGTACCAGATAATTAGCAGTCTGACCATGCACTGATGAGAACCAGATAACTCATTACCACTTGATTTTTATTATGTTCTTCAGGTATGCACAACTGGTACAAATCAGTATACCACTTGGTATCTTAGTATTGTACTAGTCAAACAAGTTGTTGATACTGGTATCAGATCAATATCTGTTACTTTGTCCAGTGCTACGATAATGACCAAAATATTTATTGCCATAGATTGAAAATTGAAAAGTAATACCTACACTAAATTTACAGTGCTATTGCTTGATAGCATGAGCAAGTTTATTAAACTTTTGTAACTGAATTAGATTGGAGGAAGAACAAGAGAAATGGACAGTAACTTGCAAAGTAGCATGATCATGTTTTGTTTATGTGCTTGAAAATTTGTGATTGAATTTCATCTTTATTTAGTTTAACAATCAAAGTAGGAACTGAATAACCATATCAGAAAGAAAAGGAGCAACTTTATCAGATTTATGGTAACATGAATCAGTCCCGTCACCTGTGGCTTACCCGAAGAAGAAACTAAGAATAAATAAAAAGCAATATGATGTTTGTTTTTAGTTTTCTTTAGAATATGTTGGTTGGTTTCATTGTTTAAAGATTAGTAGTAGCTTACCTACAAAAACTTTATTCATCATTAGGAAGTAATTAGTTGAAGTTCACTAGCCTCAATGAAGAAATAGATTTAATACAATTTCTTTAGTTGGAAGTTTTGTGCCATTATATGCTTCCTGTCTTTTTTATGTTCATGAAAACATGGTTTCTACATTTCAGAAATCTGTTAACTTTCACACTTTATCTGATATCAGACTAGCATCAAAACTACAGACCATGTTGAATTGCTTAAAGAGCAATTAAAGATTCTTGCTGGAGAAGTAGCTCTTAATTCAAGTGTTTTAAAGCGACTTTCAGATGAAGCTGCTAAGAACCCGAAGAATGAACAGATTCAAGTAATTCTTTATATCTTTTATTTCCTTCAACAAAATTATGTGATATGCCTAGATCTTATGTGATGATTCTTGAACCTGAAGATGGAGATGAGGAAGGTCAGTGAAGAGATAAAAACCAAGAACCAGCAAATAGCTTCTCTGGAAAAGCAGGTGGCCAAATCAGTTTCATTGACTCAAAACAGAATGGGCAACTCGGGCATTTCACCAGTAAAATTTTGTTACATGACCTTTTCTTTACTGTTTTTTCTTGATTTCACCAGTAAAATTTGACTCAAAAGTAAAATCTTTACTTTTCCTTTTTCAGTCATATGCTGAACTACTAGAACAACTGAATGAGAAATCTCTTGAGCTGGAGGTATGCGTTTATTTTCATTTTCACTCATTCATGTAGATCAGCATTTGATTGCATCTTTTGATACCTTGTGTGCAATACTTCCAAATTGATAGTTCTTGTTTTTCTGATCTGCTTTATCAGTCAATTCGTTGGTTAAACTTGGCATCTATGAAGTATCTTTTAAACGTATATATCTCAGTGCATTATATGAATTTGAGCTTACATAGTAGCAACACTTCTTCAGGTGAAGAGTGCAGATAACAGTATAATACAGGATCAGCTGCAACAAAAGGCAAGTTGTAACATAGAGTAGTTATAAGTTTCATTGTTGCTTCTGTTTCTGTGCTGACTAGCTGTAGATTGTAATGCTAAAATCTCTCTTTACCAGATATGTGAATGTGAAGAAATGCAAGAAACAATTACTTCCTTGAAGCAACAACTTGCACAAGCTCTCGAAATGAAGGATTACTCAACGAGGGACAAATCACAGTATTTTTTTGAAGAAACAAGCATTACGGAATCAACACCGTCAAGAGATATCTCTGCAGAGTTGCTACCTCACGCGAATTTGGTTAGTGTTGTTGATTGCTTATTCAATTAATTTTTTTCTAAATGCTGATAGTCCTCGAGCACCCATTGTACTATAACTTTTGCTACATGAAACCATTAGAAAAAGGTCATTTGTATAAAAAAAAATATACAAATAGAAAGAAAAAGATTAGAGAGAGAGTTGAGCTCGAATACTCTTTAGAAAATGGAGGCATCAATCTTATCACCTCAAAATTGATAATGGAAACTGCAAATTATGGAAACTGCAAATCAAAGATATGCTTAACTAAATATAAGCTATAATGTGTAAAAGTCAAGTAATGAAAACTCTTTTAAAAAAAAAAAGATTCTAACATCTGAATAAAGTAGAGGAAAACCCAAATTGTTTTAATACTATAATATATATATTTTTTCATTTGATTAATAATAAAAAGTATCAAAGAAAGCTAAACATTTAACAATATTAAAACTAGTTGAAAACTCTAGTTTGAAACTTGGCACACTAATCTTTACATATTGATATTAGACATATAACATCAGCTGATCCAATTATGTGTCATTTTGCAAGTCTTTTTTCTGGCATCTAGATAGCTGTTTTTATGGCTATAAGCAATTTTTTATATTTTTTTATTGCAATGCTTTCGTTGTGTTTTTCTTCTATATTTATTTACTCTATCTTGGGCTTTTTCTTTTTCCTGATGCACTGAGTATCAAAAATCTTCATTATTTCATGTTCAACACACTTTGTTGAAGGAATCCTTAGCAGTCTGTTCCTAATTGCATGAACCAATCATTGGAGGCTTCACACACCTGCTCCAGGGTTCCTAAACTAAAGATCAATTATCACATTGAAGTTTGTGATCAGTTTCTGATACCTAAATAATCATCAGCAACTTGAATGAACCCTCTTTTATGAAAGAAGACAATCTACAATTTTTAAATATTCAAATAGCATATGGTCATGTGACATAAGCTTCAAATTTTTGCTTGTCACCAGATACTTCACCTGAGTGTGGAACAGTTAAAGAATACAATATGTGACATGCCCACTTTGACATGGTGTTTCATTTCTGTTCAATTATATCTGTAAGACAATTACAATATCAAAATTCTTCTAGTGTCATTTTTTGGTTCAAATATGAGAGAGTTCAACATAATTATCATGTCTGTCACAAAAAATAATACATTTTTGTTCATGATGCGTCCCTAGGCAACATAATTTGCTATACGTCACTCTTCTTTTCTTGTTCTGAATAGAGTCAAGCACCTTACAAATTTTTGTTGCCTTCATTTGATACCTTAGGTATCTGAAGTTGAAGAACTAAAATGGAAAGTATCTGAATTAAGTGAAGCAAAAAGCCAACTAGAAGCCCGAAATCAGAAGTTGGTGGAGGAGAGTGCATATGCCAAAGGGTTGGCTTCGGCTGCAGGGGTAGAGTTGAAGGCACTATCAGAGGAAGTCACAAAACTCATGAACCACAACGAGAGGCTGGCTGCTGAATTGGCCTCCATGAAAAACTCTGCTCAGCGAAGAGCGAGCAATGGACCAAAGAATACCAGACGAGACAGCCACATAAAACGGCACGAGCCAAATGTCAAGAAAGACGTAACGGCCAGCCATGAAAGAGAGCTACAAGCTGCACTTGTAGAGAAGGAACAAAGCGAAGCAGAACTTCAGAAGAAAGTGGAGGAATCAAAACAAAGGGAGGCCTTCCTGGAGAATGAACTGGCAAACATGTGGATTCTGGTGGCTAAGTTGAAGAACTCTCAAGGAATTGAAACTGAAGTTTTAGATTCCAATCCATGAGAAGGGACAGCCATAAATCATTGTTTGGTGTTCCATAGGCCCATAACCTGTGTGTTGTGTAAAGAAATCATTGTAAATTAAGCTTTGTTTGCAATGTGAATTCAGGTTTTATCAATTGTTGTCATAAATTTACAGTTTGAAATTAGTTTCTGGGCACAAAAGAAAGGTATGCATTGAGTTCATAAAGGTTTTCATTTTGTGCATAGTAATGGGATGTTATTGGAAAATATGTAAAGATAACAGATGACAGTGAAGCTGAAACCATCCAACATTTCACTCCACTTGAGGGGGGATAAATGTCTACCATTAAAGAATATCCATGAATGGAAAGGAGAGGAGAAAGAAGGGAAGGAGGGCAGTCCAAAAATCATACCTAAAACAGAAAAATATAATTTTTACACTAAATGAAAAGACATCATCCATATATGAAAGAATTAGCTATAAAGTATTAATATAAAATAAGAGATGAATTAATAATTAGCAAGAAAAATCATATCACATATATAAACGTCAATCAATCTGCAATATAAATGACATTATATGTGATAAGATCCCTACGGTTCTATATCATTTCAAGGGGATCGATCTCTTAGGGTTGTAATATTATATCATTTCAAGGGGATCGATCTCTTAGGGTTGTAATATTATATTTTTGATGATAAAAAGAAACAAATACACTCATATCCATCCTAGAATCTCTATTACTAATTAAAATAATAAATTTTAAATAAACTTCTATTTAACTCACTAACAAATTGTAAAAAAACGTGACTCAAAAGATCATAAAATTAACGATTTTCTAACAATATGACTCAGTTTTAAATTTTTAATCTTAATTAAATGATATAAGAGTATATATAAAATATGATGAATAATATTTTGATTCCTTCATCTAGGATAGGTGATGGTCTCGCACATCACCACTTGATAAAATTAATATAATCTATGTCACGAAAGTGGCCCTACAATCTTATGCCCCCACCATTACCGGAGAGGTTGAAGAAGGCCCACTTAATGGATTCCAAGTCAAAAAAACAGAATGGTGTTGCTTGCTTAGTAAGTGCTTTATTCCCACCTTAAATACTACCGGTGGCCGCTACGTTAGCCAGCCCTACTTCAAATCTGAGCTTGGATGGACCGGACCGGGTGGGCACAGTTTTACCTTAAAAGGCGGTGGAGGACCAGGAGAACATTATGCGAGGATTTATGGTATGGTCGCGTCCCACCCGATTCGAGCCACGAAATCGATCGATGGTTCGAAACCCTAGCGAATCGAGGACGGCAGCGAAGGTAACTCCTTGATTCTTCCCATCGCTCATCCCGTCGTTCGCCTCGACGACATATCTTTTATTGATCTGTTCAAGGTATCTTTTATATTAATTCATTGTCAATCGTCGCCTCGCTTGATTGATTCTTGTTCTTGGTCGGATTCTTGATCTCGTCTATGCTTTAATTGTTGCTTGTGTGTTTTGGATTTGGTATCCGTGTTTCCTTTTGCAGTTGATTTTAGGGTAAGATTGAGCGAGAATCTTCGTCTAGACTGCCATCTATCTGTTCTAGGGTTGGATTTTACTGTTTCTTTCGTTGAGATGCAACTAGGAAATAGAAACCTTTTTTCCAACTACTGTCTGTTGTAGGCATTAGTTTCTGTCCGCGTGACTCCCTGATCGTTGATCAGGCTAGGGAATGAGATTTAAGGGATCCCTTGGTGCACATAAAAGACTTTTCAGGTTTTAATAAATTAAGCCTCCATTTTGGAGAACATTAGTGCTTAAGGTTTGTCTTTTTCAGAATAAAAGGAAGTGCTCCTGCGGATTTAGATGATTGTAGGCTTCTATTGGTCATTGCATTGATTAGGTAAGACACAATTGTTAACAAAACCCTTAGTGACTACTTTTTTCCTAGCATAATAGTGATTTTTAGAAGAAAGACGACAACTGAGTTTAAAAAAATGCAGGGATTCATCCTTCTGACTCATTCAACTATTTTACTTGGTCTTGGAAGTGCACCTCGGAAGTGTGCTTGTCTGTTTTAAATATATTTACAAATAATCTTTGTCTAGTGGCTAACTGACCTAAACAGGTTCATATTGGAACATCTCAAAGCAAGCTGAGAATGGTCATAAGTTGGTGGATCATGAAATTTTGTAACATGAAAAATCAAAATTTCTTCTTTGGATGGATCATTATGTAGAGATTAGCTTGCATAATCTGTCATGCCAATGTGATAGATCTTCTTTACGTCCGAACATGTTACATGTACTTCTTCTTGATCTTTTCTTTTACTCTTGTTGTCTCTGGTTTTGAAGTCTTTGATCTTCTAACCTGACTGTCAGACGATTAAAATGTTTTGAAAACATGTAGGTACTAGTTTGATGGAGCCTTCCATCCTTGCATCCTCCCCTGATAAATCAGATCTGAAGCCATCATTTAGAAAACCCACTAGTGATGCTGCTAGTAGAAAGTATCGACGCCATTCACCTGTTGGTAGATCAGATTCATCTTCATCTGGTGGTTAGTAATCTGACTCTATCAATTGGTTGTGAATTTTTGTTTCTTGCAAATGCTATCAGCTATGAGGCATGTCTTCAACATTTGATGCATTAGTTTCATTAAATTTAGACTTTATGGTTTTTGTTAATAAGGGGTTCAGTAACACGAATGAACTGTTACTGATTGGCTAAAGGGGATGGATATCTGTACTTGGAACAAGCTTCCGCCAGTAGTCGATTGTGTCTTTCCATTTCATTAGAGAAGTATCTCAATGTAAGTAGTATATGGGAATTAATCGTCTGTTTCCTGATCCTGATTCATGAGTAGGCACCTAACTTGTATGTAAATGATTATGTACATTTTTCCTTCAAATCTTTAAATTCTTATAAATATTTTGTATATGTCAATGTTAAATAGGATGTTTTTTTTTTATTTGAGAAAGATATTCTGTGATATCTTTTTTTTTTTCATATTTTGTGACCCCTCAGGTTATTACATGCTCTTTATAGTCCTAATCAAAACAGATTTTCCATGTTAGAGTCTAGAAACCCATGGCTTGGACCATGGTTTGACATATTGCTCGAAATGGTATGGTACAGGCAAGATGTATCAATCTAGTAGCTAATTGGAGCACCGACCACCCTGTACGAGGTGGTATAATAGTGTTTTTTTTTTTGTGTTGGGGGGTGGGGGTGTGTGGGTGTATTGGGCAATACGCCCTTCATACCAATCAAAACTATTAAAATTCAGTCGTTACCAGCCTGTACCGGTTGGTAATGGTTGGGTTTTGATCAAAATCAATCAAGGGCCCAGATTGAATTGATTCCAATGGTCAATTTGACTATTGGACCCATTTGAATGCCTATTTAACCCCATTCCTCCTCCCTCTTTCGCTCTATTTCAATCTCACATTTTCTGACGCTCTTTCTCAATCGTTCTCACAAATTTCCACTTTTCTTCAATATCAATCCCTTATCCCTTCCTTATTTGGATATTTTTTATTGAAATAGAACTAAGTTTGCATTTAGTTCTAACTAAAATGCCCTAATTTAGGATTCCCCCCCCCCAATTTTGAGGTATTTTTGAAGATTTTCTAGCCATTTTTAAAGATTTTCTGCGCATTTATGCTGGTATAGACTGCTACATACCTGACTGGCTAAAGACCGGCACAGCCAGTTGACACAAAATTGCAGTCCTTGACTTGGACTGCCATGATTTGACCTGTTTTCTTCAAACTTATGCTAACAAGATTGGAGTTGGGTCTAGTCACAGACTCTTGACTGTCTTTCCCCTCTCAACCTTGTTTTCCATTTCAACCGTATAAGGACACCCTAATCCTCACCCTCATGGACGTAACATCTCTCTTTGCTGAGTCTAGAGACATAAGTTGTGCCACAACAGTACCAGTATCATGTTGGTCCACCCAAGGATCAGTATAAGTTTCAAATTGAAACTTTAAGCCTTGATTCAAATGAAGGAGATCGATGATACAGACAAAATTCATATACATACTAAGAGTTGTCATGGTTATTACCTTTCTTTAGCACAAACATCTTGGCTCAGGCTACGATGTGATGCTTTGTCCAGTTTAAATCTTTCATCGCATAGTGGCTCAGTGCTTATTGATCTCTACTAGTGTCTACTTAGCGCTATTCTTATGCAACTATGCTGGATTGGTATTTCTGCTTAGCTTTATCCTCTCCCTATGCTTGTATTCATCTTATTTGGAAGTGTCACTAGTCTGCACAATATGCTGAATACTTTCTAGACAACATCAGTGGTAAGATAAATACATATATCATCAGCTAAGTCTCTGTGATGCTTCTATTCTGCATACAGGATCAACCTGGTAGAACAGAACAGAGCAGGAGTGCCCACCAACTTTGCTTGTGAGATAATTTTATGTTGTTGTGTTTAATGTTATTGTTGCATCTAGTCGAGAAGGATATTGCACCATACTACCATTATACATGCACTTGACTTGTTATTGTGAATTTGAACTGTATTTTGCCCCCTGCATGAGTATTGCCTTCTATATTTGAGCATTTGATGAATATTTTGATATGCTTTTTTTCGATAGCCAAGGATTGTCTTTTTATGGCATGGGTGTGTTGAATATCTTAGTGCATGGAGTGATTCTTTGTTATGCTGGTGGGTTTGCTTCTATATCAGCCAGCATGAGCCCAAAATTGACCTAATAACTTGTGGGCTTCTCCAACAAAGGGCAGCATGATCATGAATTTTTTCAACTATGCCAAAGTATGCTGGTCAGCATGCAATCCCTGTATTGCTATGTATTTCTTGACATATTTTGCCTTGAGAGCCGTGTCATTGGCATGCTTCTAGTACCATGCTTGCTTTGTATATGGTGAAAATTTTGTTTCGTAAGGCTGTTCTTTTTCTTTCTTTTATAAGATCTCAATTTTACCTTGGCTGTAAGCTTCAGAGGTTATCCACTTCCTTTTTCTTGCTCTATATATAAAGGGATTCTTTAGGAAAATGTAAATTTTTGTTTCAAGAATTTAATTTGCATTATCAAGACATGATAGTGATCCATAATTTGCACTTTTGAGGCTTGCTTTGTCTTTTTTTTGTGGAAATGCTTAATATTGACTTCCCATATTTGTTCCATAAACCATTCACATTTGAATTGGTGTCTTTTTTTTTGTGTGGAAATGCTTAATATTGACTTCCATATTTGTTTCATAAACCATCACATTTGAATTGGTGTCTTTTTTTTGTGGAAATGCTTAATATTGACTTCCATATTTGTTTCATAAACCATTCACATTTGAATTGGTGTCTCCTTTGTCACTGATAGGCAGTCCTAGACGTGAGCAGAGCTACAGCCCTCTCCCTCCAAAGGAAGGTCGTATTAGGACATCTGCTGATCAACACAGAAAAGATGCTGGAAGAGGGTCAGAAAGGGATTCTACTCGTAACAGGTCCAGTAGAGCCCATGATTCTCAGAAGCATTCTGAGAGGCATCCATATGGGAACTCCCAAGACCACAGGAGGCATGATGATTATAGCAGGCATAACAGGCATGCTGATGAAGATATTAGGAATTATCAGAGGTCATCTAGGTCTGGTCGAGAATTAAGGAATGACAGCCGTTCTGACTATACAAAAGGTGAAAGAATATCTGACAGGTACAGAGATAATTGGCGTAATGTTGACCATCACTCTAAAGATAAAGGTGAGATATCAGAGCATAAGAACAAGAATAAGGGAAGAGAACCTGATACTGGAGGTAACAAAATAGACTTAACCAGAGATCATGATAAAATTTCAGAGCAGGACCAGCGGAAAGATAGAGAACCTAGGAATTACAAAAAAGATTATCGGAGGAGCCCTGGAAGTCATAAGAATGATCAGGCAGCTTCACATGAGGAATATATGGGGTTTGGCAAAGATGCAACTCAAGAAAGAGATACTGGTGCTCCACAACGGAGGGAAAATGAGAAAGGTACTAAGAAGGATGTCGGTGGACATGAGGATCTGGTTTTAAAGAGGAAACATATTGAAAGAGAAGTTGAGAAGCCCAGACAAAAACACAGTAGGGAAAGAGAAGAATTTCAGACAGAGAAAAAAGGTTTTGCCAGTCATGGAGAGAGAGATGGGGGGAATGAAAAGAACTCAGACAAAGGCTCTGATTTGATAGACAAGAAGAATTCAGCAGAGCTTAAAGTTGGTCACGCAGAACATGGTGAGTTCATCACAAAATCCTGTTTGTCTACTTTGTTTTTGTCATTTGCATGCACATTTCTGCAACTATCTGCATGAATGATTGTTCCTAATTATCCAACCATAGGAAAGGAGACACAAGAGGAAGTAAATACCAAGAATGCTGATATTATTAATGATGTTAATTCTGCAAAAGTTGCTGCTCTGAAAGCTGCTGAATTAGGTATGCCTTCAGTTTGTGTTTTCTAAACTGTGCTTAGGTTAAGTATTTTCTTCACTCTTTATCTTTTTCATTATTTTAAAACTTGAAACTGTCTTTTGTGTTATAAAATGCATGGCCAATCTACTTTTTTTTTGTCTTTGTTATAGATACTCTCAGATCCTAGTTGTCATGTGTAACTTGAATTTTTTTTTTTTTTGTGTAGACTTGAATCAAGGGGAAGGTGAGACTGCATTAAGGTTGTTTCATGCAAAAAAGAATTTGGGATCATCTTATACTGAATAATTGTCAAGTTTACTAATCATTTAAATATGTAATCCAAGTGGTGGAATCATAGGAAATATACATACACTTAAACTACCACTTTTATATTTGTAAAAATCAGACCGGTCTCATGTTTTACCTTTTTTAACCCTTTATTCTTTTTGGAGATTGTTAATGAAGTTAATTAACTTATTAGGGATTTAGGAGCTATTTAAGAAGTTGGTTAACCGATGCTGGTCTTTAGTTCTAGAATTTAATGTAACTCTGTAACCTCCAATTTGTGTACTTCAGAAGAGTCAGAACACTTGCGGAAATCCATCTTGTTTGTTTATGCATATCTTAAACTAACTTTGCATGTTTTACAGTGAGCATTGACTGTACAATATTTGCCCTCAGCTTGTCATTGATTTAATAGTAGACAGTAGCTATATCTCTGCCTGCCATTTGGTGCTGCTAAATTGTGCCATAATGGAAACAAATATATGAAGGTCTCTTTTTGCATATATCTAATCTGTTGATGTTTTACAAATGTCTGTAGATTTCATGTTTTGTGTCTTCTGCAGAAGTTACATGTTTTATGTATTCCGCTGATGGAATCTTTGATCTTCAAATATTATGTCATACAGAACTCTATTGTTAATGGCCTCATTTATGTTTGATAAGATAAATATGAAGATATTATGTGTTGGTATCCTTTTCGCAAACTAAAATAATTATACAATGAGGATTCAAATCCTCAATCTAAGGTGAGTCTGGTACCGCTATTGTTCAGGTCCAACTCCATAAATACCTAAGTCAGTATAATGGTTGTGCACAATGGTCTACCATGCAGCACCAGTCTCAAGGTCTGAATTAATGGTGTATTTGTGGACAGAAAATGAGCAAAACATCTCATCACCTAAACAGTCCTATGTGCAGGTGGTGAATTGGCTGCTGTTGCAGCTTATTGCACATTTTGATGCTCAGACTAGTCTCAAGGTCTGAATTAATGTTGTTTTTGTTCCCCTCTTTCTTTGGATCCCGCTCATCCATTATGAATGGTTATCCAAGTTTGTGTTTTTCCTATATATTGAAAAATAGTCTACAAGATAACCCTTTTGCCCATTCATAGTGCTCAAACTGCCCTGTTTCTGATCTAACTTTAAAGAAATGCCATTAGTATAAGAAACAGACAAGTTTCCCAGTCAACTAATTGGATTTCTTAACTAGATACTGACCGGCCATCTTGAATAATTTGAGAATTTTTCATGAGCCTGAACATCTTTTGTTGTTATGCTTACCTTGATTGCCTGTGCAGTGAACAGGAACCTTGTAGGGTTTGGAGGGGCTGGATTTTTGTCTACTGACCAAAAGAAAAAGCTACTTTGGGGCAACAAAAAGAACAATTCTACTGAAGAGGTAATAATCCCTGTAATTCTGGATGCAACACCAATTGTTCATATTGGGGTTCTGTCACTCATTTCATTGTCGAATACTACATACAGTCCTCCAGTCGATGGGACTTGCATCTGTTTCCAGATCAGGATCGCCAAGAAAAGTTCAAGAGGCTCATGGTAATTAATTTCTGATGTTTTATTAATTGCAGTCATGTTCTTGAAAGTAGTTGATGCTACCTCAGTTTACGTGGTGGTTGTTTGGAACTATATGACAATTTAATAGAATTTCGACCCCTACTAACACATTTTTAGAGTCTGAGGTTGCCTTTGTGGCTATGGCCAATTGTAGGGTGTGAAGGGCAATGTGGCTTCGGAGTGCAAGCCGGACAACGACGATGGAAGCCTCCACGCAAAGAAACAGGAGGAGCTCGATACGGATCTGGAGAAGCAATATACTGCTGGTCTCCGACGAAGAGATGGTCGAACAGTTGGTCTTGGCTTGTAATGACATGGGTATTCTCTCCGACTCTTTTCAAATGCACTATAAACATGTGTTGTGAAGAACTTTTTCGACCGTATCATCATGGAAGAAAACAGTTTTCTGTTTGCTTCTAAACTAGTGGAAATGGTCATTCATGTTTATGGAAACATCTTAAAAAGTCTTATGAAAAAAATGTTCAGATATCCATTTATAAAAAAAAAATTGAAAGAGATAATGAATGAGTGAACATACAAAATTATCCACAAAAAGTTGTATATTTATCTTAGATCAGCAGATGTAACTGCCTGAGAAAAGAGATAAAAGAATGAAATTAAATTAGTAATTGATTTCTAGAGAATAGAATTGTGGCTGTAATGAAAAGTTTTGACATTTGTGTGCTAATAAAAAGTGCAAAAGCTATTTTGCCGGCGGGCTCCTCCACCTGTTCGTCCTTCTTCCTCCTCGGACCCCTCCCCTCCCCTTTGTTTCACTTTTGATTCTTCTTTAGTCGAGCATGCGAGTGAAGCCATGCGACGATCTGACTGCTAGACGAGGAGTCAGCTTGTCGTCGGAATGGGTAGAACCCTCCTGTTCCAAGAAAAAGGTTGCCATCCGGACGTACTTTTTTTTTTTTTTTTTACCTTCTTACTCTCAGAAGAAAGAAGAAAATGGAGACTGCTGCCATATAATTATTATTCCCACTCCTACCAACAAAATGAACACTGCCGTGGAACTGTTGCGGTGCTGTGTCACACACCAGATATTATCGTTCCACTTTGAGCATGATCCTCACGCTCACTCACTCCTTCCTTCCAAGCTGCGGAAGAAACAAATATTGTCGATCACACAGAATTCTGGTATCTTGGAAGCAGCACCGACTATCAAAAAAAAAAACAAAGTTTTTCTACTATTTTCATTCATAAGCAAAAGTTGTTATAATCGTATCATCATCGATACTCCTCCATTCCTTCTCTTATACTCTCCCACCTAATTGGCTGCGACCCAATCGAGCACATCGTTGCTTTCCGAGACTAGGTAACCCAATTTGGTAGCTCTGACGCTCGGATGTGTCGAGCTTTTTTCACCACCCTCTGAGGCTCATCTCGTATGTGATATAACAGTACCTAAGTCGTGCACCTAGATCAAATAGTACCCGAGTCGTGCACCTCAGCCAAATAATGCTCGAATTATGCATCTTAGTTGTTCACGAGCCCAAGCTACGCCTTGAGCAAGTTGTGAGACCGAGCTACGCCTTTGGCAAGTTATGAGCTTGAGCAACAGTGCTCGGCCACTCACAAGCCCAAGCAACAGTGCTCGACTAATCACGAGCTCGAGCAGCAGTGCTCGGCTACTCACGAGCCCAAGCTACGCCTCGGGCCAATCATGAGCCTGAGCAGTAGTGCTCGCCCAATCACGAGCCCGAGCTACACCTTGGACAAATTATGAGCTCATGCTCAGCCACTCACGAGCCCGAGCTACGCCTTGAGTAAGTTATGAGCTCGAGCAACAGTGCTTGGCCACTCACGAGCCTGAGCAGTAGTGCTCAGCTAATCACGAGCCCAAGCTACATCTCGGGCTAGTCATGAGCCCGAGCAGCTATGCTCGGCCAATCCAAAACCTGAGCGGCATTGCTTGGCCGGTCCAGAACCTGAGCAGCAATTCTCGGCCACTCCAAAACCCAAGCAGCAGTGCTCGGCCAGTCTAGTTACCGAGCAGCAGTGCTCGATCAATCCAGTTCTCGAGCAGTAGTGCTTGGTCAATCCAGTTCTCGGCGGCGTGCAGCGATTCGATTCGGCGGTGTGTGGCTAGTCAATTCACGCAATATTCAGCCTAGTTCCCGAGCAATAGTGCTCGGCTAGTCGATTCGAGCAATAGTGCTTGGCCAATCCAATTCCCAAGCGGCGGTGCTCGACTAGTCGATTCGGCGGCGGTGCGGGTAGTCGATTCGAGAAGAAGTGCTCGGCGGTTTAGCTCCGGCGGCTGTTCAATCGATCCTGTTCCGGCGCGATGCCCGATTCGATTCCGGTAGTAGTGTTCAACCAGTCCAGTTCCCGAACATCAGTGTTCGACCAATCCAGTTCCCGAGCAATAGTGCTTGACCAGTCCAGTTACCAAGCAATAGTGCTCGGCCAGTTCGGTTCCCGAGTAGTAGTGTTCAACCAGTTCAACTCCCAAGCAGTAGTGCTCGGCTAGATCAATTTCCAAGCAACAATGCTCGACCAGTCTAATTCCTGAAGCAACAACACTCGACCAAAACCCAAGATCATTAACTCAACCAACCACAATTGTTGTCGTGAATCCATGCCCACAATCAATGGCCCAGCCAACCGGATCGACCAACGCCACCGATGCATCAACTAAGTAAAAACCAAAGGTCACTGCCTCGGTTGCTACTTAATGGGACTTTGAAAATTCAAAAGACCGACACCATATGAGCTACAAATAGGAAAGACCTTCTCTCTAGCCCCTCTTTGAGGAACCCCGAAACTGTCTTCCAAGGGGGGAAAAATGATAAGGCTAATAATGGGTTGGCCCATCACATGCCACGTCTTCAGCTGACCTAGCATAGTCTCAATCAACTTGGCGTAGGCATGGCCGACCTAGCGCAGGTATGGTCGACCTAACGTAGGTATGGTCGACTTGGTGTAGGTGCGTCGACCTGGTGCAGGAATGGCTGACCTAGTGCAGTAGCAATGTGAATCCTGCGCACGACATCATCAAGTATAGGTATAAGTTCGGCGAGGACCTTGGGACCATATAGGTTCGTATGATATCATAGCAAAAGATGCTAACAATATTAAAGAACATGATACGGTCGACCTCCGACGGGCAAGTATAAAAGCAACCTTTGAGGCTGTGGAAAAAGACTTTTTAGACTCTCTCTCTCTCCGTCTTGGAAATTCTCTCTAAACTTCTGAGACCATCTCGGTCGGGGTGCTGACTTAATCGTTAAAGGGGCCAAATCGAACGCCCCCACCCCGACGTGGCTTTTATGCAAGAACCTTCGGTCGACCTAAGCTTAACCAACACCAACTCGAGATGAACCCTCGAGCAGACGACATCCACCCGAACCAAGTCTAGGAGCGCACATCATCGACTTCCTCCAAGCTCCATCCCCTCTCCAGCTGATACGGACGAGATTACGCACACAAATGGAGCCTAGCCATGCTGGCTCCACGACCAAAATACAAAGTTCCACAACAACCTATGTAATAAAACCACGAGTAACAGTCTCACCCAACTTGAGGAGAAAGCCATCGATCGAGGAGAAAGCCATTGACTAATTCCTATTCTCCATAACAAAGATTTATTTTGGGTCAAAACTTTACCTTTAAAAATTGCTCGGGCAATCTTCAACCTTTCTTTCTTGGTATTAGCATGTCAATCGTTTATGGGGAGGACCCTTGGCTTGAGAACCTCCCATTATCTAAATCTAAATGGCCCTCTTTCATTAATCTTATGTCATGCAACACAACTCTCAAGTGATTGATCTTTAATTAATCGCTCTCTATAGCCTGGCGTTAACAATTGGGTATGGATCCTCAGCTCATGTAGAACCATCGACAAGTAGTGTCTATAGTTTGCTTAAGCAGAGGATTGAATTCCTAGGAAGAGATCTGGCTGGGATGAATCATAGTTTGGCAAGTAAAAGTAGCTTCCAAAGTTATTTTTTTTTACCATGAAAGTTCAATTGGGGCCGTCTCTCTCTACCTCCTCTTGGCTTTCTAACATTATTTACTAAGTGATTGATCATCAATTTTTTTTGTGTAATCTAGATTCATGCTCAGTACCTCACTTATTCTTCTCTTGTCGTGCGACTTATTATTCCTTGTATAATATTTTGCAAGTCACACTTTCCTATCACTTGAAGCTATTTCGTATAATATTTTGCACCTCCGGGCTTGGCTTACCTTCGCAAACAATCATCTAATATGCATCGCAGCATTACTGCCATCGGGTTTTGGTTCCTTTAGACCTATAGAAAAAAAATACTAAACTTCGTAACCACTAAGATCACTCCCTACTCATTAGTCATCGGAGTTCTATCCGTTGGTCATGATAGCTACCATACTACTTGCTTGAAACCTTCATATTGAATCTAAAATTTTAATAATTAAATTAATTGATGAAGTTATGATCTAATAATTAAATTGATTGATGCAAGACTAACTTCGATCGTAGAAAGATCAATCGATTAAAGCAGAAAGAATAAAATGTTGGGCCGAAATGGATCATGTCAAGGGTTGGACGTTAGAACCGAAGATTGGTCAACGTACCGGAAAATAAACTTCATTCCATGAGTTCGAGCATCAGGCCAGAAGGATCAAAGATTTTGTCAAGAAGATCAAATGTTGCAGAAGGTCAACATGTCGATGGATCGAGCAATACACCGAAGGAGAGGTCAATGCGCTGAAGGTTTGGACAAAACACTGGATGAACCAATGACATGTTAGACAACATAAGATTTTTGTTTTGTAATCATCGTAGTTTAGGTCTAAATTGAATTAGTTTTGGGTATAATAATGCTAACTCGATTAAGAGCCTTAATTAGGACTGATTTGTGCCCATTTGGAGGCTTATTCAGTGACCGACAATTAGATCAAGCAGTGGCACTATCAGACCAGGCGGTGAAATCGCCTATGAGTTGACAACACAATCTCCCATATTGCTAGGCGATAGTACCACCAAACTAGGCAATGGTACTGCTAGCAATTAATGCTACAGATAATGGTACCACACAGGCAGACGGTAGTATCACCCAATATAGGCAATGGTATCGTAAGTACCCTAAAGACCCAAAAATTTAAATTTAGGTCTATTTTTTTAAGACATTTAGGGTCTATAAATACCTCACTCTTTCTTACTTGAGGTAGCAAAGAAAAGAGTTTTTAAAAAAGAGGAAAAGAATACTTAAGGAAAAAGAGTTGTAATCTTTCTTGAGTTGGTAAGTCTCTTCCTCCTAGGGTTAGAAGTTTTCTAAGAAATGAGTGAGGTCTATTGTAAAATAGATGTGTGAAGGTTTTCTCCTGAGCCTATGAAAAAAAAAAAATTATAAAATAATTAGTTGATCTTCAAATATTGAAATAATATCGTTAGTGAAAACCAATAACCTCAATCAAAGAATAATCAGGAGTGAATATAGGTCACAAATTTTTATTTTTATTACTCACTAAATTCAAACCATCATAAATTCGATATACATCTTCTTTCATTTTTTTTTATTTTTATTACACACTAATTTATTTGCTCAATGTTTTTACTGACAAACATTTTTTAAGTTAAATGATTCTTTTTATTGAAACCGATGGCTCATTCATATCTTCTGCGCTTTTGGCAGGAGGCGACTTTGTGTTTCGAGATGAGAACATTTCCATCATTGGTGTTGGTGGATGCTTCCCATTATGGCCGAAGCTTCAGCTCTAATCGAAAGCTTGCAAAATTATATAACTCTCCAACATCAAAGATTCATTCAAATTACTTAATTTTGTTAGGGAAATTATCAACCTCCCTTCATAACCTATGAATACTTTGGATTATATATCTCACCTTTTTTTTACGTCTTCATGTGATGATCCATGTTCCATGCATGGGTCACAAATGGCGTGACCTATCGACTTACCAAATTTAAAAGAATCATAAATTCTCTATCTTTTTATAATTATGAAACTATAAAAATGATAAATTTAGAAGAACCATAAGGTCCATGTTCCTTTGGTGGTTGACCGTAAACATCCGCATCGACTTACCAATGTTGGAAGAGTCATAAAATTCATGTTCCATGAATCATAAATTATTAATTGTAAATATCCCTATCGACTTGCCAATTATATACCCATTAGACTTTTAATCATATCACTCCTAAAACAAAAAAAAAAAAAAGAAGCAAATGTTCATCAAATCCCGAGTACTAAGCCTTTGATTGTATAATAATATTGTACGTATAAAAACACATCTTCTATCCCAAGACTTTGAATCGGCCGCCTCCAAATCCCAAATAAAATAGGACAATTTAAGTCGGCTAATAAAGAAAACAATATAAGAGTCGGATCCTGTTTTGCTCGTGCTTTGACGGTGCAGCGTCACGCGGCGGCCGCTTAGGATTAGAAGTTATCGCTTCTCGCCGTCAAACTCGGCCGGCGCACGTCGGTGGCAACACAAAGGCCGAAGTCGCCGACGCAGGAGTCCCGAGTTGATGAAGGTCTACCACCAAGCGTTTGACCACTGTTTGATGACCATAGTTCTTATCTCTTTGAAGTAGTTCAGAAGGTTCCTGGGATGATGATGACAGTCAAACCGGCAGCTGCAAGAAGACCATCGAACCCCGTACGTACCACCGGTATATGAGGAAGCATCTCTTCCCGATGATGGCTCACAACTCACACCACCCTTTAAGCTCAGGACACTTCCTTCTCCTCCTCTCCTATCAACGTCTCCGTGGCATAGTTAGAGCGAGGGGATGGCGGCCTTCGAAGCCTTGAGCGAGGAGTTGCTGAAGATGAGCCTGTTCGTTCTGGTCCAAGCTCTGGTCTACTTCATCCTCTCCAACTCTTCCGACGTCTTCTCCTCCACCAAGACCAGATCCTTCAGCCTCCGCACGGCGAGGTCCGCGAGCCTCCGCTGCATGCTTGCTTTGTTCTCCGACCTGCCTTCCGACGGCGAGCCGTCACCTCGGCCATCGGTTCTCAACGACCAGTAGTCCGCCATCTTCCTCTTCCGTGGCGAAGCGCCGATGGGATGCATCCATTCTTGCAGTTCCTTCTCTAATTCTTTGTATGCGCGAATTTACTAGATGCATTAAAGTTGCAGTCAATGATAAGAACTTGGATCTGTGGTTAAGTGTTCCATTGTTGCTGGCAGCACAAAAATATGAAGCAGGACTGAAATGGAATGAGGTAGAGAAGGCATGGCAGCACAAAAATGCAGCTAATTCATCTTCCTTCATGGCTTTCTTTCATCATAATTCTTAGTGCGACTACAAATATAATCGAGTTTAGTACACATACTAAACCTACAAATGCATATTATCATAATCCTACTGCTTTACTAAGGAAAATGATATAAGATGTGTTTGTGCTCAGGTCATTGACTTTGAGATGGCATATGTTCACCATATCACCAGATAAATAATGGTAGGTCTGCCCTACCAGTTAGTGACATGCATATTACATACATATAAATGAAACATGTGATAGGCATGTGTTTGGTAAAGTAATATGCGTGTGTTCACCATGAATGGTAGCTCGGTCAAATTAGTGACATATAAAAATGGGACATATTTCACGAGCATATACGCATAAAGCTTCATGACATAAGAACAATATGAAAGATGTGCATAAATAAAATTTTGATACCATATGCGATGGACTTATCTAATATTATCCCTTAGGTATTTATTTATAAATGATTACTCTCTCTAAAATCTCTTATAGTCATTTAAAAATTTACAAAAAAAAATAAACATTTAGCTTTTGATCCAACAAACAATCATTTTAGTAAACATAACAATTGATAGACAATAGAAAGTATAAACATAGATTTCATAAATTCTGAACGGTCATACAACAAAAGATCCAATTGGTTCATCACGACCAAAAGTACCCACAAGTGTTCACATGATACTGCTATAGAATAAGATAACGAATTAACCCTAAGCACTATCCCAAAGGCTCGTTCACCCATGTATCACCTGGGTAGCTCTTGTGCGTTGTGATGGTTGACACTCCACACTATTTAGCGGAGCTAAAAAATCTCGAAAATGCCTATATGATGATCTATTTTTTAATAATCTTATTTTTGTGTGATGACTATACAACGTCAAATATCCTGTTCATATATTTATCCATAGAGTGGGACAATGACAAGAAGGTTTATAATTAGATAGATATTATTTGTGAAATAAAGACACTTCAAACATTTAGCATTTTGATAATGTTGATATGATTATATATCATTGTTACTTATCACATATACATGTTTTCTTTATCCAAGATGAAAAGGGATATATTAAAACTTAAACAAGTTTGGGACATCCAAACCCGTTCTCATCACCATGAACCAAAATTTTATGCTTTAGTTTGGTTTGCTAGCTAATTTACTAGTTCATTATCCTCTCAAAAAAAATATGAATAATCGAGTGGTTAAAAAACCTATGATCAGATAATGTTTATTTTTTATTTAATTACATCTAAAATAAGTTGGGTGGTCATTCTTGCGGGAAAGGAAGTTAACCATAGCTTGAGAGACCATCTCAACATGTAGTCTTTGAATTCCTGCCTCTAAACTTGCACCTCTTCATGGATCCCTCAAGTCTTACGATATGTTAGATCAAATTTTCCATTGTCCAATATAGATATTGATTTGGATTCATCTTTTCTAGTATTTGTTATAAGATAAAAAAGAGTATAAGCCAACACCTTGTAAGATTTTACCCATTGCATATTCTTTGTTATGCTTAAGTTAGTTTCTTCTTCTAAAGATTCGATCAAGCATCAAATGTAGGTAATCATTTAGAGTGTTGTATGAGATAGAAATCATTGTTAAATATTAAAAATGATTACATATTTTGATCGTAAATGCGATTTATAATGTCAAACCCAAAAAAATGTAAGATAAGAATCGGGGAGAAGAGATTAGAGATGAGCATGTCTAATAGCAACAGATTAAGTAGGGAAGGACGGCCTAATGGTTGAGTTGATGTGGCTGATTCCATTATTCTATTTGTTATCTTTTCGCATCCTTTGAGATGACCTAATTGTGTTCAACATTCTTATATGTGTTAACACAAATCTTCTTATACATCCTCTCATATCAACTCATCAATCGAGCTTTTACTAAGACATCTCAGTGCATAGTTACAAAATGATAGGTCTTAACATTTATAATGTCGGCACGTCATATTAATCACCATCATCAAATATATCACAAATCGAAAGGTTTAGCCGCAAACTATACGAGAATGATAGCTAACCAAACATATTAATCACCACCATCAAATTATTCATCACCACAATTTTTTTACTAGATGAGGATGACAGCAAAACCAACATTAGTGGATAAGATTGACCCCATCAACCATCATTTGTTCTCCACAATGAATCCTAATGATCGAGCTACGTTTAATATGCAGCTGTTATCAAATTTAATTCTCTCATTGGAACTAAATATAATTAGTGGGTGAAATTTTTTGTCTCAATTGGCATATTCTTTAGTTCGTCGATTTCTTTTTATCTCCGGAATATCACTATATAAGATAAATCAAAATAATCGATATAGTTACATTAATTTTGAAATAATGTAACTATATTTAAAAATATTATAACTGAGGAATAAAGAATTTAAATACAATACAAAACATAATATAAATTCTTATTGATTTGAGAATAAAAATATGTTTCAATGTCATTTATATAAGCCTATACAAAATCATATGATTGAGGAATGAACACTCAAAATGTAATATGATTTAATTCATCAGGATAGAGTTTCAAACAAATTTTCTTATTGGTTTGAGAACAAGAACGTATGGAAAAACTTTAACTTCTATACTAATTATAGTGTTTTCAAGTAGAATTATCGTATTTTTTTTAATTCCAACACAAAAAACACTGTAAAAGGAGGCACTTACCGGAAAAAAAAAAGAGGAATCAATTAAAATAAAACTCAAAATGAGTAGGTTTTCTATTTTTGAGAAATCGCTATTATTCTCAAAAATTAATTTATATCCATTAACTATTTTGATTATAATAATAATAAAATAATATACATCTAATGCAATGGTAACTTCACAAAGCAGGATAATGTCGCCAATGGTCACTTCAACAACTCTTGATTTATTTTTCATCTCGAGGTCCATCTCGCTTTTCATCGATCTGCATTGTCAGAACCTAGAATGAATTACAGATGTGATAAGCACTGTTAATATCTAATACCCATGTATTATCATATGAATCTGAAAAATAAAGATTGATCATGAATGTACCTAAAGTTAGCTTCTCCAAACTTTTGTTTTAACTTCTTTGCAAGGTACTCTTTGTAGTTCTTCTTTCAATATATATCTTTTATGTAGTTGAAGCACTAGCCTTTGTTCTTTATCGGATTTTTTTTTATAACCTTTATCTTACACGGTTCGCCGGTGTTCTTGTCATTTTTAAGGGACTTGTCAATCTTTTATATATATATATATTATAGAACTAGCTTCTCTTTCGTGATAATGCTCTCAATCTTCATCAACATATTGAGGAACTAATAGAGAGTCACATCAAGTCTATTCATGTTAAAATTCATAATGGATTATGACAAGGAGTCTAGAAGGAACTAAAGTACGAGATCCATATATAGGTTATCCTCTAGGATCGTTCCTAAACATGTGAGTTTCTCAATCCACTCAATCATCCTAAGGATATGATTCTGAATCGATATCCTATCAGTCATCTCAGCGTGGAAGAAACTCTTGAATATCTCATATCTTTAAGTTTTTCTATATTCCTCAAACAGGTAACGAAGATGAAGGAGAATGGATTGACATCCATACTTTCGTGTTACCTTTGTGGCTCAAGAATCTTAGAGGCCAATATATAGCACTTAACAAGAGTGAAATCATCTATACACTTAATGTAACGAGCAATCAAATCCTCATTAGTCCCTTTCTGTAACTTGAACAATATCATGTCAATGATATATATGATTTTTTCTAATTATAAAAATAATTCTTAGGGTACGGAATAAAATCTATGTAGTTTTGACTAGTAAAGTTGTTGACATCAAGAAGCGATATGTTTCTAATAAAAAAATATAATATAAATAAATAATATATATATAAAATAAATAATCAAGACATGGAGTTATGTCTTAATTTACTTTATTATTTTTTCATGTATCACATGACACCTTGCTACTAAGCTTGAAATAAAAGTTTACGATATATTTTTAGTATGGATTTAGTATGGATCGGGATCCAATAGGCATGAGGAGAAGTTACAGCTATTGGTTGCAGCTCTTCTACATCAGATAGCTCCCCGTCATCACCGCCAATAGCAACTCTCGGTTGACTCTTAATTCAATGCAGTTTCCGCTCACATTTTAATAGCACTTGAAGTGGCTCCTCGAAGCGTCAACAGCCAGTTTTGGACGTCAATGGTGAGTGTGCGGTGTCTTCCATCGCCATCCACTGATCCCAAAAGGAACCCAAAGATCAAAAAAAGGAGGTCACAGTCATGTGTGTGACATCCATCATCTTCCGGTCTTCCACAATTAATGGGTCCAAAAAGATTTTAGATGCTTCTGTCTTTTCGAGCTGCCTGTCGGTGGGAGAAAGCTCCCATAGGAGCACTTTAACCGCGCTTGGGTTACCTTTCACCAGGTGAGCCCTCCTCCCTCTCGTTCATCCTCTGAAGCAAGCGGCTTTGAGTGATGATGGTGGAGTACTGCCACTGCTTTCCTTGGTGGCTACGTAGCTGCCTGCACACAGAAAAGCCAAGCCAGAGTTGTACAAGTTTCATCGGAAGTGCGAGAATGGAGGATTGTACTGAAGTTGACTCGATGAGATGAGATGATCGCCATGATTGACATAATGATTCTACATGATCGTGGTCAATGTGAATGAAGCTCCCGGCCAAGAGAAAAGATGGTGTGCTGTAAAGAGTCTCTGAGCTCGATCATGTGTTGCATGATCTGAAGACATGTTCTCCGTTGCTTCTTCTTTACTCGATCACTTTTCATCCACATGAAACCACAAGTTAGATGTCCTCTAAAGCTTCAGATGTTCCCCACGCCTCCTCCTCCTGCCTTCCCTGCAAGCCATCAATGCAGTTTCATCAGTAATATATATATATATATATATATATATATTATTCTACTACAATGGGATATGTCATGGGGAACTGTGAATAAAAGCAAGCGTGAGGAAAGCCAAAAAAATCTCACTTCTCAATGGCCTCCTTCCCGTCTCAGAAGACAACATGATACTGAGAAGCTTGTGTTTGGTGAACCATAAAACGTAATGCACAAGGAACTTTGTCATTTCTGCTGTCTCCTTGTGCTTGTTTGATTCAAACTTGTCTCTTTGTGGCTGATCTGCTAGTAAAGTTAGCACCAAGCAAACATCATTTGCAATGGCAATATTAGGATACGCTTCGAGGCAATCTCTCTCTCTCTCTCTCTCTCTCTCTCTCTCTCTCTCTCTCTCGTTAATGGTAAGATAAGATTTGAGGGAAGGTGTTTGTCTGTTTGTCTCTCTTTTTCTCTCCACAGCAGGAATGGTTTGCTTGTTTGGAACAGGTGGAAAGCAACAGGCAATTGAACGTGATGAAGTATAGTAAAATAGGTTAAAGATATAATTATATATATTTAATAATATATAAAGCTAGTGATTTCATAGCAATCAATCCTTCTAAATTTAATACAATATTGTATTGTAATTAATCACTAAGAACTTCTGTAGAGTTGAACTCTAGCATATATTAATTAATACTTTTTAAAAGCTCAATCTGATGCTATAAATAATATTAGAGGTGGTTTAAGTATTTTATTTTTTTACAACTATTTTTATTTAAATAAACTAATATTAGATAAAATTAGAAGTGATTGAGCCTGATATCCTAGATGATTATTAATGGAAGTATATTAATATTTAAAGGCATATACATGCGCTATATTAAAATTTGTAATGATACGTATATACATATAGTAATTATTCTTTCCATAAAAAAATCGACTTAATTCAGAAAAGGAAGAAACCACTTCAAAGTTATTCTGAATCACTGATACTTTGCATCGTCAAGCAAAACCCTACATTACTTAAGCATTGCATTATCCAATATATGGAAACACATTTACTAATAATAAAAATAATAAAAAGGTGATTTGTTTTGACGATGCTCGAATTACTAAGGAGCCACTGGTAATAACTTAGTCATCATGGCAATAAAACGAGATCGTGAGCAGACCACCATGAAGAACTAATAAAGCCACTCAAAAACCTCGAGATCGATTAATAAATTGTTATCAAGATGCATTAGAAGTTAGTCTTTGATTATCAAATTAATATCTCTAACTATGTGTCACCGGATTTTGTATCGTGGATGGAGAGTCAGTACAGTACGGTTCGATCTGCATACGTAGGATCGTTCGAGTTGGACTGGAAGACTTGGGATGACTCGATTAGGAAATCATGCATCGCTCAACTGTAGTTTCTCGGGTCGAGACGTCCATGGGACTGGCTTAGGTCCATGGTTAGGTGCTTGATGTGGTCCCTCCAATAGCTAAGTTAGGCTCTTGGGTGTGAGAACTAGAAGTCGAGATATTGAGAAGGTGGAAAGAATTCTAAGGAGAAGTTTTCAGCCAAAAGGTCCTCCTTTGTGGGCTCTAGTGGAGGATATTTATACCTACGAGGTGGAGGGAGACTATATTGAGATGTTTAATGGGAGCGACACCTTCAGTCGACTTGCGGGTACAACTCTATGTGGGCGATTGTCTTCCTTAGTTCCTAAGCTTTCATTCGGCGACTGTCGATTATAAGTACGATTCACTAAGCCAGTGATGTTGCATAAGATGCCGCCTACGATTGTCGAGGTGGCTGTTAACATGGCTCGAGAGTGTCGATGTGATTATCGCGCTGACGTGGTCAGATTGATGGGTCGAGCCGACGTGGTCAGGCCAGGTCGATGGACCCAATATTTATCCTACCAGTATGTGTTTTTTTTTAGCAACCAACCACCATATACTAATTTTTTAAAAGTATCAATTAACTTAGCTAAACTTTTCTTTTTGTAATATATATATATATATATATATATATATATATATATATAATATAATGGAGTTTCCACCTATAATCATGAGATAATTAAGTGTATTGCAAATATATTTAATAATATATAATATAATTTTACAATAATATAAATTATTTATAACATATACTCTCACCCTACTTCATTTTTGTGCATTTAAATAGTTAGAACTAATTTATTTCTTGAAGGTCATTAATTAATATCATAAAAAAATAGAATTTTGAGAGGAGTATATAATCCTTAAGGAATATTCACTCAAAATAAACTTATAATGTCACGAGCTCAGAGAATAAAATCTTCCCCCTCGAATATGTTTTCTCTTTCAGCTCATGTTGACGTGGCAAATCCAATTCATTGCACCATACATGTCAAGTAATGATCAGCACAAGTTGATTCTAACGACTTAATATTGGTAAATTTTTATTATTTTATATTCATAACAATGTCACATAAGAAAAATATTTCGTGTGTCTTTTGTAACGGACAAACCCAAACAAAACAAAAAAAAAAGATAGGAAATTCTCACTATGCATAAGTCTTCGCATTCAAAAGGGCAACTTAGTGAACTGAAGTCGCATCCAGCAGTGTCACTGTGTGTGCTTGAGAGAGAGAGAGAGAGAGAGAGAGAGAGAGAGAGAGATTGGATAATAATGGCTACAGAGGAAGACTCCTCACCAACACTTACTTTTAACTGTGCCCACTCTCAATAATGACGCATCCCAAACTCACCATTGACATCTCCACCTTCATCGTCTTCTCTACCTACCAACTTTTAGAATTACGCACGACCCTTCGGTTTTATTCATCTCTATCTTCTGCACAACTCGAGTAGGCCGATGAAACCCTCCCATTGACTATGATGCAGTAAATAGATTCACTCGATCTGATTTATTTAATCTAGTGCGGTAGTACTAGTCAATTGATACATGAAGTCAAATGACGATGTGTGAATTAACCATATCATGTCATTATGATATTATAAAGTAAATATTTTTTATTAAAATAATTAATCTTTTATGGCTAATATTTGTTTCATAACAAATGATATATCAGAGGGCTTCTATCTCCATAGACATGCTAAACGCTTTCTTGTATAGAAAATATATAAAAAGAGTGGGTTAATTATAGATTATCTTATGTGATTAGCTACCTTTAACATATCAGTCCTTATACTTTAAGAAGTTACATGCATGCATTAATATAATTACGAAAGTGAGATATCTAGGTTTAGTTACTCTAACGTTGCTAATTTTATGAAGGGAAACATGAAAACAAAGGATAAAAAGATAATTTTAATATTCTAGTTAGTGGTGACGAATGATAGCACCTCTTAGGGCTACGGGTGGCTGTTGTGGATGGCGAGAGGCGAGGGATGCTCTACATCTGCATTAATGCCTACTAATTATCGAGTGACCCTTTCGTGGTTTTACATTTGTATTGGCGTCGACATAGTTGCTGAGCAACGAAAGAGCCATTTAGCATCTACATCAACACCAACCCAAATGTAGATTGCTGCTACTTAGTAACTACATCGACATTGATGCAGATAGTAGCGACCATTGTGCATCTACGATGAAGATGGTGGTCGCCTCACCATTGACCTATTAGACAAATCGCTCAACCCGAAGCTGTGGTCGTCAAAGTTTCTACCGCTCCCCCCCCCCCCCCCCCTCTCGCCTCGTTACCACGTCAATTTTGGCATAGGCATGAAAAAGGGAAGATGGGAGGCTCAACGAAGGAGTTTTATCATCATGATTATCATCGACTAAGAAGAGAAACTCTAGAAGACTGATAAGCAAGCAGTTGTTGAGAATTCGACGAACATATATGTCAGCAGTTGAAAAATGTGGGTCCCAAAATTCGACATTGAGTACGTCATCGATATAGTTGCCAAGCACTCCTTTCATTGCTCAACAATTCGACATTGGGTCTCATGAAGCCGTGAAGGGCTACTCAGTAACTACGCATGCATCGACGCAAATACAAAACTATCTTCACCTCTCACTATCACTCTCCTCATATACTAAAATATTAAAATTATTTTTTTATTTTTTATTTTTATATTTTTATTAGTAAAATTGATGATAGTAAGATAAACGAATCTAGATATTTCAATTTTCTAAATATAGGAATGTTAACGTCATTTTTTTAAACTATAAGGATCAAAATGCTAATGTTAACGTCATTTTTTTTTAAGTATCAATTATCTTAAGCTAACATTTTATCGTATGGTTCGAGATTCAAATCAAACTTTTGTCACTTTTTTTGTATATATATATATATATATATATATATATATATATATATATATATATATATATATATATATACATATTGGAGTTTCCACCCATAATCATGAGATAATTATGTGTATTACAAATATATCTAATAATATATAATATAATTTTACAATAATATAAAATATTTATAACATATACTCTCACCCTACTTAGTTTTTGTCCATTTAAATCGTTAGTGTCAAGATTAGTTATCCATCCACCTTATTAATATCATAAAAAATTAGATTTCTAGGAGGAGTATATAATTTGATAAGATAAATATTAGGTCCATCCAAGCAACCGGACCACATTAGCCCAAGGACCATTCCGACCCAACCAGTTAGTTCGGCCACATCAACTCGATGATCACATTGGCGCCCCAGGACCGTCACGCCACATTGGCAATCTTCGATGGCACCTGACTCGACCACATCGACCTAAGGATCATGTCGGTGCCCCGGGATCGTCAAGCCATGTCGACAACCACCTCAGCAATCTCCAATAGCACTTGACACAGCGCCGTCGATCCGGTGAGACCATACTACTAGTCGACAATCCTACCGAGCAAGGTCACAGGAACTGGTGAGAGCACCGACCGATGTAGAACCGTACCTACAGGTCAGCCAAAGACACCACTCTGATTAGTAGTCTCGGTACGACCTCCCTCCATCGTTCAAGTATAAATACTCTCACTATAGCCAACAGTGGGAATGTCTCTTCCCGACTCTCAACTCACACTACCTCAATCTCCTACTTTCACACCTACCACTATGACCGAGACCTTCTTGTAGGAACCGACCGAGAGTCCGAGCACTCCATCGGTGAATCTGTCGACCCAGGGCTACATTGGCCGACATCGCTCCGGACCCAACCGAGCCATGCCAATCCTTCAATCATACATGAATGATCTTGTGCACGTGAGTCGAATCGTGTCATACTGACTCTCCATCCATGACACAATATCCAGCAACATAATACTTTAAATGGCAACTCACTCAAAATAAATTTCTGATGTCACGAAATTTAGTATATTTATCTTGATCCCTTCAACTTGAAGAATAAAATCTTCCCCCTCGAATATGTTTTTCTCTTTCAGCTCATGTTGATGTGGCAAATTCTATGTATTGCTCAAGTAATGATCAGCATAAGTTGATTCAAACAACATAATATTAGTATTTTTTATTATTTTATATTCGTAACAATGTCACATAAGAAAAATATTTCGTGTGTGTCTTTTGTAATGGACACACCCAAACAAAAAAAAAAAAAAACGGAAATTCTCACAATGCATAAGTCTTCGTATTCAAAAGGGCAACTTAGTGAACGGAAGTCACATCCTGCAGTGTCACTGTGTGCTTGAGAGAGAGAGAGAGAGAGAGAGAGAGAGAGAGAGAACATAAAGTGAAGTTAATGGCTACAGAGGAAGACTCTTCACCAACACTTTAACTGTGCCCACTCTCAATCAATAATGGCGGATCCCAAACTTACCACTGACCTCACCACCTTCATCTTCCCCCCTTACACCGGTGCTTATTTGCCCACTTCATCGTCTTCTCTACCTTCCAACTTTAAGACTTACGTACTACCCCTCATTTTTATTCATCTCTCTCTTCTGCACAACTCGAGTAGGCCGATGAAACCCTCCCATTGGCGTGGTGTGGTGTCTTAGTATTGGTTGGACTATTGATGCAGTACATAGATTTCACTCGATCTGATTGATTTAATATAGTGCTGTAGTACTAGTCAATTGATACATGAAGTCAAATTACGATGTATGAATTAAGCATATCATGTCTATATGATATTATAAAGAAAATATTTTTTATTAAAATAATTAACCTTTTATAGTTAATATTTGTTTCATAACAGATGATGTATCAGAGAGCTTCTCTATCTGTAGACACGTCGAACGCTTTCTCATATAGAGAATATATGTGAAAAGTGGGTTAACTATAGATTATACTTTTATAGCTAATATTTGTTTTATAACAAATGATATATCATAGCGCTTCTCTATCCTACAGTGACTCTCTTCACTTAATTTGAACTCAATGGTTTTTCTTCTATTAGCTTGTGTGGTTAGCTATATTTTGCATTTCAGTTTTTTACTTTAAAAAGTTATATTGACATCCATATAGTTACGAGAGATGATATATATGTATATTTACTCTAATATTATTAGTTTTATGAATGAAAATACTAAAATAAAAGGTTAAAAAATAATTTTAATATTTCAATTAGTGGTGGCAGACGTCAACACCGCTTAGGGCAGCAAGTAGTTGTTATGGTTGAGAAGATTGATGACGAGATATGGGGGTCGATCTGTATTTGTGGCAATACTTACTAGTTGTCGAATGACCCTTTCGTGGCTCTATATCTATATTGGCGTCGATGCAACTGTCGAGCAGCAAAAGAGCCGCTTAGCATCTACATCAACACCGACCCAGATGCTGATCGATGCTACTCAGTAACTACATCGATGTTAACGCAGATGATAGTGGCTGATGTAGTGTCTACGACGAAGATAGTGGTTGCATCATCATTGACCTGTTGGACAAATAGCTCAACCTAAAGTTGTAGTCGTCGAAGCTTCTACCGCTCCCCAGTTACCATGTCAATTTTGGCATGAGCATGAAAAAGGAGAGATGGGGGGCTCATCGAAGGAGGAGTTTTATCCATCGCGATTGTCATCGACTAAGAAGAGAAGCTCTGAAAGACTGGCTGGCAAGCAATTGTCGAGCTCTTAACGAATATATTCGACAACAGTAGAAAAATGTGGGTCCCAAATTCGACATTGAGTACCTCATCGATGTAGTTGCCGAGCAGCCCTTTCACTGCTCAACAACTGCTTTGACGTAAATATAGATGCAGAGTCGTGAAAGGACTACTCGACAACTACACCAGTGTTGACGCAAATACATAGTAGTCCTTACCTCTCGTCGTCAATCTCCTCATCCACAATAGTTACATGTGGTCTCCAGCAGCATCGTCATCCACCACCACCAATGTTATCTGTTACCATCAACTGAAATATTAAAATTATCTTTTTTTACCTTTTATTTTTATATGTCTACTAGTAAAAACCGATGTTATGATAAATAAATTTAGATATTTTAATTTTCTAAATATAGAGATGAAAACGTAACATTTAAAAGTACATAGATCGATATACTAAAGTAACTAATTATAAGGGTTAATCTATATTAACTCAAAGAGATTTGATGATCAAAACATGCAAGCATCTTACCTTTAAATAAATTATGTTAATTTAATATATTCAAAAATAAGAAAAAAAAAAAGGGAAGTCGATCAATTTGTGTGTAACATCCAAATGACGACGACCTCCTCATCCTCATCCGTCAACTCGTCTCCTATGATGAGCTATGCACTCCCTATAAAATTGCCCGATGCGTTGAGGAACGTGCAATGGTGATTAGGTTATCATGAGATGGCTTCCTACTTTTTTGATGCCACGCTACGTTTGTACAATATTCTCAGTTTTTTTGTTTTTTAATTTTAATTTGTTGGCTTTTAGGTATAAATAAACACGATTTTTGAATGACGCATTTAAAAGTGACGATATGGCAAGCTGGATTAGAAATCCAATTAACTTTTTAGGGATTCAAAAAATTATGTGTAGTGTATGACAAATTTGGTGGATCAAATTTCTCGAACGTGAAAGAGTTATTATATCTGAATTTTAAATTTATAATACTTTAGAGATTTTATATTGATTGATAATTTAGTAATAAGGTAAATCAAAATTTAGGCATTTGAGAGTTATTCTAGTTGAATTAGGAGTAGGGTTTGACATAAGATTAGAGGCTTGGGTTGGTATCCTATTACATTAGGGATAGGTTCTAGTTAGATGATAAACAATGAAAAATCATAATTGATTTAAATAATAAAAATCCTAGTTTTGATAGGATTAGACTTTTGGATTTAATTTCGAAGGTGCTTCAGTCTCCTCTTATATTCTTATCGATATTAGGAATATTCACATTCAAAGATCTCGAGAATACATCATTAATCATGAACTAATTATATCGAGAGCCCCCAACACTTTAGAAAGCATCGACTCTCCTAATATAAGTCCAGTTCAGATCAAGTAGTATCGATCATTCGCTCAACGGTGATCAGACATAAAAAAAAAAATAACACCTACCATCCATACTCTAATTTAAAGCTATTGTTAAGTAGCATTAATTCATTTATTCTTTACAAATGTGTAATGAATAGATTAACTAACTCTTGAACTTTTAATCCTTTGACTAGTGATATATATGTAGTAATACATATAGAAGATTTGTGGAAAGTATTATACACCAACTAACCAATGTTTATAGCATCAAAACAAACAACCTAATTAGAGACATGATCTCCTACACCCACTTTAATGAATGAATTGTAAGAACATGCAAAGAAAGCCAAAGCTAGATAGAGGGCATTGTAACCTTCAAAAGTAAAAGTTGGGTAGGTGTGTGTTATATGAGTTGGATCTAATTTGATTAGCCATTCTTTCAAGTGCAATGGAACATATCCGGAATAAAGTAAAGTGGCTTAAGCCCTCACTTGCGATTGCAAACCCCACTTTTTATCTCCATAGATCACAATGATGCTTCTTAACTTTATGAAATATGACCATTGAATTTGATATAAAAAAAAAAGCACATCTCTCATCTCTCATCCACACTTTGAGTCCCACGTAAATTGGCTTCTAGTGGTGTCAACAACTCACCATAACCCATTAATTGTTTGGTTCTATCCCACTTGATTAATAGACCCAATCATATAGTGGTTCACATATCCTTATGCTATGTGGGTCTACTAAAAGATTAGATTAACCACCGACTATGATTTAGAGTAAGACTCATCATCACATTTTATGTAATAAATCATATCTTCGAGCTATCTACTATTGACGAAGAGTTCATGCAAAAATCTAAATCTATCGATATAGAATTCATATAACTTGAAATATTTAAATCCATTATAAGATAATTCAAATATTCTCTTATATCCAATGTGATATGAGATTTAATTGGGAGTAATAATAAAGTTCACGCAGAACGTAAGTTCACTGTTTCGATTAGATAATTGTTTTATGATTTTATAAACCTCAAGCGAGTTTAATGTTAAAAATCAAATTGGGATAAATTCTAAGTAATTATACATTATATAAGAAATAAATCATGCACTCGAGCTTTTTACTCTTTACTTTACTTGACAGAGAGTTCATGTCAAAATTCTAACAGATGAGATGACCGACTCCTTAACTTAATAGAGCACTTTTGACAACTTTTTTTTTTTTTTTTTTGGACTTATCATTACTAGAGTTCTGACAAAGATAAGGATACAATTGACATTTAACTTAAATTTTCCTTCACATCCAACATTGCCATTTCACTGTATGTGTTTGTTGGTATCGATTTGTATTAAAAGTGTCAACCTCGAAATGGAAATTAACATAAACAAATTTTTTTCTAACTCAAACCAATCACAATCTATCATGAAAAGACATGTATCGTCGAGCGCCTCCCCCGCCGCCGCCACCACCACCACCATCACGTCAATGACCTCCACTTGTTCTTCCTCGTCCACCAACCTTTACCACCACCACCACCATCACTCCAAGAAGATACATAGAAAGCCTACCACTAATCACCCACCATGGATGGCAATGGAGCTATGAGGCTACAATTCCGTTCCCTACCTTTTAGGCTTTATATAAATGGGAGGCCCCACACGGGAATTGCTTTCCAACTACAATTGATAACTTAAAGTGATTAGCTACAATTCAATTCAATTGCCATTCTCACGATTAGCTTATTTCAATGTTAATTTTGAAGCTTTCAATTATAAACTAAAGTGATGATCCTAAAAGTCATTAATTCCCGCGATGGTTGGGGTCGTGGTTCAATTACCATCCCCTCCCTCTCTCTTCTTTTTTTTACTACAATTTGTGGTATTTTGATGGAGAAAAGACTTACATGTACAAATTTTTTATATCTCTATCATGAAGTGATTTAAAAAAATCTTGGTCGATTAACTTAATAAATAAGGATCCAAAGACTTCTCAATTAATTAGATTAATAATTATAATTATGAATATGAAATAATGATAAAGTTCCTTTAATGAGAGGTCAATGTATTTCTTAATAATTTTTTGTGGTTTTTCAGAAACATATTGTTAGATTTATTGTCACCTTTTAAAGACGATGTTTTACCTCTGTAATTGCTACAAATAAAGTCTTGCATAGAAAAATCATTTGGATGTTTTCTACTATTTGTATATTAGATAATTGACATTTTTAGCGAAAGTTATTTTTTTCTTTGGATTATTTATAAGATGAATCATTACAGTGGAAAGGAGTTGCAAAACAGTTTTATTATTTTAAGAATATAAACATATAAATCATGTCTCATCTTTTGGCTTATGTTTTTAAATGTAATGACATTGATCAAAATTCCAGCAGGTTGATATTAGAGCAAAAGATTCTAAGTTGAAAGCTTTTCAGATCACACTTATAAATAATTATTTTTTTGATAGCTTAAAGTTTCAGATGTAATGAAATTGATAAATAAAATTCTCATAAATCATTTTATTATTTAAGATAGAAGACAGTATTGTGATTAAAAAAAATCAGATCAAATCCAAGAAACAAGCAAATCAAAGTGAAAAAAATAGCGAATTTTTTAATAAAATAGGTTCAAAATTATCATAGATATTTTGAAAATTTTAGATTTGATTTTTACCTCTTTTCTCTTTCCAAAAAAGATTATGATTTAAATTTGAAACAGCCTTCCAATTACAAGATAAAGAAAAGATAATGGCAGAAAGGTAATAATGGGGAACAGGAAGACCAGTCTCGGAATGCTGTTCCCGTTCTTCGGTGGCCGCAAACACCAGTCCACTTATTGGTCTCCTCCGGTCCCTCACCACACTCGCACACAGCGGCGACGGAGCCTTAAGGCTTCCACTGCCATCTCCCGTCGCTCTTCACCTCTCTCCGTTGCCCTGCAGCCATATATGCCTGAAAACCGTTAAAGAACCCATTTTTCTTCTTGGTTTGTGTGCCCTTCGTTTGTCATTCTGCGCCATGAAGGAAGCCTCAAAGCCTCCGAAGAGCTCCGCCGTTGTCTCCGATCTAAGGGCGCTCTTCTCCCTTCTCAGGAAGAGGAGGACGAAGGTCTTCCTTTATGGCTTTGCCTTCGCGTTCGTTGCCTACACCGCTTATTTGGCGTTTTGCCCTCCGGAGAAGACCTCCCCTTGGTTCAACAACCTCTTCACGTCCGCTTCCGTTTCGACCGCTCCCTATAGATCTCAAATATCATCCCTTTTCTCTTATATCTTTCCCAATTCCTCTTCATCGCCATCACCGGAGAATGCGGCACTTTTGCCGGAGGATCTGCCGGCCGACGGCGGTGGGGCTGAGAAAGGCGGGATCTTGGCGGGTAATTTGACGAGTGCCGGAAGTGGAGTTTCTGGGAAGAACAACACGGGAGTCGTTGACGGTTCGCGAGAAAATGGAGTCTTGAAGAAGAACGAGACGGCAGAGGGTGTCGGTGTGGTGAAAGGTGGGGTTTTGCCGGCGAAGAATCAGACAGGAAGTGGAATTGGGTCTCAGGGAAATGGAGTTGCGGAGAAAAATCAGACAGCCAGTGCAATCGGGTTGCAGGGAGGTGGAGATTCCACGAAGAATCACTCGATGGAGGGCGGAAATGGGGTTCCGACGAGTGATCAGGGAAGGGATGGGGTTGGTTCTGCGACAGCCACAGTCTCGGCAGCAAAGAACCAGACGGCGATTGGAATGCCTTCAAAGAACGAGACTAAATCCGTAGTCGATCCTACAAAAACAAGAGATTTGCCAACGAAGAACCAGACTAAGGTTGGAGACAGAGACGAAGCCAATAAAGATGCAGTCTTGGCAGCGAAGAACCTGACAGTCACCGGAGCTCCTCCAAGGAAGAATGAGACCACAACTGCAGTTGGTTCTGCGGGAAATGGAGATTTACCATCGAAGAACCATATAGAAAAAGGCGTCGCTTCAAAGGGAAATCAAGTTCTTAATTCAACAGCGACTTCTAAATCTGGGGCTGCAGCAAAGAACCAATCCAGCAGTGGGGTTCCCTCGATTACAAAGAGTGCCGGAACTACTACGGCAAAGAGTGAGGAGAAAGGGGCTCCAAGTTTATCATCTTCGCTCGTGAAAGGAAATGGTCCGACAACAGCATCAGCTAGGGATGAAGGAAAGAAACAGGTGGATTGGATCGGTGCTATGAAAGGTTGTGATATTTTCCAAGGAAGGTGGGTGAAGGATGATTCATATCCACTCTATCCTGAGGGCTCCTGCCCTCACATCGATGAACCTTTCGATTGCTACCGCAACGGTCGGCCCGATCGGTCTTATCAGAAACTCCGGTGGCAGCCTAATGGCTGCAACATTCCAAGGTGAGAAACATTAGGAATCTGAAATTTTGATGTGTTTGGTATTTTTATGTGTTAAACTTCATATCTGTGTGTTTAGGTTGAACGCAACTGATATGTTGGAGAGATTGAGAGGAAAACGACTGGTATTTGTTGGTGATTCACTGAACAGAAACATGTGGGAGTCTTTGGTTTGCATCTTAAGAAATGCTGTCAGCGACAAAAAGAAGGTTTTCGAGGCCTCTGGCAGGCATGAATTCAGAACAGAGGGTTCTTATTCTTTCGTGTTCAAGGTTTGTTTCTGTTCCCAATTTGCCATCCTGTTGTTTCTCATATCATATCAAGGATTACAGTAGCTGCTACGCTACTATTTGTCTGTTTAGGATTTCAATTGTTCCGTGGAGTTCTTCCGCTCGCCATTTCTTGTTCAAGAGTGGGAGATGCCCGTAAGCAACGGCAAGAAAAAGGAGACGCTTAGGCTTGACATAATTGAGAGATCATCTTCCAAGTACAAAGATGCAGATGTTATTATCTTCAACACAGGGCATTGGTGGACTCATGAGAAGACCTCAAAAGGGTAATCAAGAGTTACACAATCAAATCTTGTACTGTTTGCATGATTTGCCAAGGTTAACCCGAGTCAGATGTTTCCAAACAGGAAGGACTACTATCAAGAAGGCAACCATATATACAGTGAATTGAATGTCGTCGAAGCATTTCACAAAGCTCTCGATACTTGGTCAAAATGGGTGGATACAAATGTCAATCCCAAGAAATCCCTAGTTTTTTTCAGGGGCTATTCTGCCTCGCATTTCAGGTAATTTAGTCAATTTTGTTAACTCGGTCACAAGTTTTACCATCAAATGCTTCATTTCCTTTCAACATACTCATGCTCGATTCTGTTTTCTGTTCAGTGGTGGGCAATGGAATTCAGGTGGGCAATGCGACAAAGAGACTGAACCCATAAAGAATGAGACGTATCTCTCATCATATCCATCAAAGATGACTGTTTTGGAATCAGTGATCAAGGGAATGAAAACTCCTGCCTCTTATTTAAACATTACAAGAATGACCGACTACAGGAAAGATGCCCACCCTTCTATATACCGGAAGCAGCACTTGACTGAGGAGGAGAGGAGATCTCCTGAAAGATATCAAGATTGCAGTCATTGGTGCCTCCCTGGAGTGCCAGATTCTTGGAATGAGCTACTATATGCACAGCTTATCATCAAACAGCATCAACTGCTGTAACCAAAATTAAACAACCTGGGAATAATAAAGTGGTGTTGTATATTAATTTCATATGAGGTAAATAAGTAAATCAATGAGTGGATCAAACCGTCAAAGTGACTACTTACAGAGGGAAAAATACGAATTTCTGGAAGAAGAAAGTATTCAGTATAATTTATTTTATGCAACGAGAGAGGGAAAGCAAGCTGTATTAGTGAGTTCTTCCTCACGTCTACAAAATTCTTTTTCTGGCAGCTTTAGGCATGTGGACATACAATGTTAATCTTATGTGTTTATTTAGAAATAAAGATTACATATCTCTGTTATAAAACAGTGTTTTACTTGATTCTTTGTTTTTCCTTTTACATCTTTTTATTACTAATGATGGGTCCATTTATGTTGCTGACGATCATGTCTTTGAAGACTTGTGCATTACATATCCTTCTGCTACATGTTTCTGCCAAAAAGAAAACTCATTTACTACATGTTTCTTCCCTTTTTGACATTGGCATATCAACTATACATGCTGATAGATGTGAGTTCACTGAATTTTTTTCATTCCGAGACATCTTTAAAGGATTTCTGGTCTTTTGCTGCTAATCAAGTCTAGATGCATGGGTGATAGCTTGAACGGCTTCAATGCATCATGGTGGTCTCACTCTTGGTAATATCTCGGTACTGAACTAATTACTTGGAGATTCATGTTACCGTCGCATAGTGTGTAATAAGCTAATACTTGTAACTTAGACCAACTTTAATTATGTTGGTCTGATGTAAGATTCTTGAACTGCTGGTTTTTTCTGTTAGATTTAACAGGGAATGGCATTATAATTTCTGTTGTAGGATTCTATATTTGTTATTTTTCATGTCATTTTCTGATATGCTTTGAGAGACTCGTCGAGGTAAACTTTAGGGTAACAGACTAGTTGAATCTTTACATTTAAGTGTTACATGATAAGGCAATCTTGAATTGCCGGAGTTTTCCCTAAGATGTCACATCTACTGCAAATGAATGTGCTTTGCTTTATATCCTAGTTGTGTTGCAGGTATTCGGATTTCTAGAGTTTTGCATAATGTGTTGCAGGTTACTACACAATACACTTTCCTCTATCTTACTTTTTTTTTTTTCCTGTAGTTATTTCTCATTTGTGTTTCTTATTAACTGTGTAGAAGGCTGACTATGCAATTTGTCTTATTAATACTATGGTCACAGGTCTTGTTGTTAGTATGATTAGAACAGACCACTTAATCTTAGATTTCTCTTCTTTAACTAAACTTTGGATGGAGATTTAATCTTCACTATAAAGCTGTGATGCATATCTAACCTGGGTGCAGGTTTATGTCATGGTAAAATAACTAGCATTATAATGTCACAGTACAAGAAATCTGGCTTGTCCAAATGTTCTTTCTTACTAAATCTGCATTTTCTTGTAGCAAAAAGCTGTCACAGTTAGCAATTCTGATTCTTAGATCCTTATATTTTTCATATTGTACTTATTACTCTTTGTCTTTTAGACTCTTAGCAATTTTATGTTTTTTTTTTTGGTATTTTTCACCAAATAGGGTTAAGTCGTATTACCAAACCCATATTCATCATAAAACACAGTTATTATGATATCTTATCGAAGAATGCCATCATAAATTAGATCATATGTAAGTTTCTTTTTTAAGCATATCAAAGATTGAATGGTGAAATCAAAGCAACAGCTTATATGTCTATTGTGGGAAGCATTGGATGAGTTTTTGTTTCATGCATCATGATCAAGTAATGACTCTCTCACTGATGTGTTCATGGATGAAACCTTCCTGGAAGATGTGTGGTAGAGTAAATTAAGTTCCTTGTCACTGTCTATTTTACTTGTTTTGCACATCCCACAACTTTTCTTTGGTGCCTCCATTGATCTTTAGTCTATTGCCTTCAGTTCATCACTAAATACTGCATGTATTGGATGGAGTACTTCATCAGCATTCGATTGGTTTATGTGAATTCAAGATGCAAGAATTGCATCAGAGCAAGAGAAACTTATTTTGTTTGTCTTTGCCACCACTTGCATAACACCATGAACAAGTTTCTCAATTATAAATTATGGTTTGCATTACCATAACAATCTTTGGCGACAAAGTTATTTACATCCTAGAAACCCATTGTCATTATTATTATTTTTATGTTGTCAAAGATATAATTGGGTGATTACAAATCCAAAGATTAAGCTTAATATACTATCTTAAGGATATGATTTGATGATCTGATATATGATTTCTACAAAGATCATATGAGGTGCAACCACAAGAACATACCATCTTCTGTAATGGTCTTCTCTGTAATGAGCACACAACAAGAAGAAGAGATGGTCACTCACAGAAAGCCTTCAGCTGTTACATCAGACACTCGATATCAATCATTCATCCCAAGATCGTGTCCGGAACTGGTGATAAGGAGAGCACAGCCACCACCTGAAACCGGTAGATCCGTCTCCATCCTCAAATCCTTATATTTGATGGGTACAAGAAGACGAATGGTTTCACTTCCTTGTTGCTGTGGAAGTGGAAAGTAGCAGAAGATAGAACATGAGACATGTATGAGCTGCTAAACCACTTGGATCTCTCCCATCAATAGTTCATGTCTTGATCGATCTATATGACTGCTTGAAGAGAGATTAAATCTCTCGTATCAGATCAAATCATACCACCAAGAAACGAAGTGGATACAATTTAGCAGCAGTGAAGTATGTTGGCGCACATCAGTTCTTCTCCCTCTAGGAAAACGCAATAAGAGAAGGTATGGAAACAGAGTTATGTACATGAATGGCCGCCGGTGGCTGCTGGGGGTTGCGGCCGGAAGTTGTCAGGAGGCTGGCGAGGTGCCGCAGGTGTAGGCTTGGAGAAGAGGGCAGCGAAGGAGCTCGGCCGGTGGTCTGCAGCGGCAGTCGCGGGGGTGGAAGCGACGCGCTCGCAGGAGGGGCACATGGAGAGGGTGGTGGCCGGGAGGTGCATGTAGAAAGGGTAGGTGGTCTTGAGGGCCCTCAGCTCCGCCACCTCCTTATGGAGGCGGCGGTTCTCCTCCGTCAGCGTCCGGCAGCAGCGCTTTAGGTACTCACAGTCCACTTCTGTTTGCTTCAGCTTCGTCCTGCCATTGGATGCAGATACTAAGGATGAGCTTCTCTGGATCAGCAAAGGAACATGACTGCTAACCGAAAGAAGATTTGGAATTGATCTACGAGCACCTGGCTCTTCTGTTCTGAAACCAGACTTCTACTTGTCGAGGCCGCAGGTTGAGCTGCTTGGCCAGAGCAAGCTTCTGCTTCTGAAATAGATCATCGCATTTTATATGTATTCAATCATTTCGTCAAAATTTGTAATTTTTATGCAGTTTGTTGTTCTCAAGATGTTTTACTGGATTGAGGGTGTTGTGCTCCTTGAAGCTCTCTTCGAGGAAGGCAGATTGCTCCTTGGAGAGGCGGAGCTTCTTCTTCGCCAGCCCGTTCTCCTCTTCGTCGCTCAATATAGACGACGCCCTTTCCACCACTCCTCCCCTCTCAGCGCTGCCTCGCTGGGCGGAGAAGCCCATCCGAAAGGAGGAGGCGGCGCTGTTCGGTGACGACGAAGACGCTTCCTCGGCCTCCTCTGTGGATGGCGCACGGTTCATATCGATCCCTCGCGTCGAGGCATCCAAATTCCCTACAAAACAATAAAAATTCAATCTTGGAGCGAAATCCATCACAATCCCACTGCTGATAAAAGCTCTTAAAATTGGGTAAAGAACACTTTTTTACAGCTTCCTTTCATCCAAATGTGCATTTTTTTTTTATCTCTTCATCGGAATTCTTAAATGTAAAAAAATCCTTTTTCTAACCAAAAAAAAAACTCTAAATACATTTCACCTTTTTTAGAACAAACACCAGTGGATAAGAATCCTAAAAGGGCATAAAGATCTTGATCTTGTTTTCTTCGATATTATTCTTACATTTAGTGTATCAAACTTCGTCAGCGACAAAACTCCATCGCCAAATCCTTTAATCCATATGGAACACAGGCAGAAAAGCAAACAAAAACCCAACTTTCATTGTCTAGGTTCTTACTCGTCGCAGTCGACGATGGGAACCGGAGCAGGGGAGGAGAAGGCTGCCGGGGAACAGGCAAGAGGGGGAGGAGTTTAAGCGGCACCGCTGGCTCCAGGGACCTCCTTACCTCCCCATCCTCCTCGTCCGCCGACGCCGCTTCTTCTTCTTCTTCTTCTTCTTCTTCTTCTTCGCGGCGACCAACATCCAATCCCATCCCAAGCGCCAGCCCCTGCTCCATCTCGCTCCACCAGCACTGCTTGCAGAACAACCACCACCCCGGCAGACGGACAAAGGAGAGGCAAAGGGAAGCAAGGGAACACAAAAGGTCGCGAGAGCAGAGGGCAAAACCACGTTTGACCGACAACGGTCAGAGGTCGGCAAACACACGTGACCCTCTCAAAGGGAACCACACAGAGAAACGCAGCAACATGAAAACGACGACGGCGGCTTCTGCTTCTGCTTCAGCTTCAGCTTCACCTTCAGCTTCAGCTTCATCGGTAGCAGTTATAACAAGGTCTGACACCAGAGAACCATAACAATGTTGACCATCGTTGGGACTCCATCTTCCTTCTCCCTTTACCATGCCCAGCCCAGGATTCCATCAGAAAGCCACATCCAAAACTTTCTATTGCTGTCAAAACAGATTAAAATGGGTGACTTTTTAGAAACTGAGATGAATTCTCGAGGAAAAAAACCTCTTTTTTTTAGGGGAGAATTCCTGAACAATATTTTTTTCTAATACTTGAAATATATTTTTCCTCTCTTTCTATCCCTTTCCACAAAAATATACTAGCATAGTATTTTTATACAAATTTTGTAAAAAATAAGATGCTTAAAGTGTTTTTATATTAGAAAAATACTATAACATAGTACAAAATATTATATTATAATATTTTTATGTAAAAGGAGTGTTGGTAGGGAATTTTGAAAATGTGAGCACTTCCCAACTCAAAAAATGAGATTTTTTCAAATAAACTCACCCTAAGAAAAGTTATTTTTTATTGTTCAGAGCAGATATCCTTTTTCATATTTCCAATTGGAATCTTCAATTTATTGTAATCCCTGAAATATCTCTGATGAGACAACTGAAGTAATATCTACTGAATATTTTTTATGAAGGTGTCAAAAAATATTATAACTCACATAAAAGTTTCTTTACTTTGTTGTTCTGGAGATGAGCTGACCGTCATTAGATTTGAAGTATACTTATCTCAGTTAAAATATTTTTAAATAGGTTTATACTGTTTTCTGAGAGGTGACAAAAATACTATAATCTTATTTAAAAATATTTTTATTGATAATATAAATCTTATACATAAAGATATTGGATTGGTTCATCCTATAAATTGGTCCACGAACCAGTATTGTTTCAATTGTCATTATAACAAATAGGGAAATATATTATAAAAATCTCGAAAGGAGTAACAAAAAAAGGGGGGTTTTCTGGTAATTGGCTCGATAAAAATCGTTATCAACTCATTTGCTTTTTTTTCTTTTCATATACACTGTTTCTATTTTTTCTTAATACAAATTGACGGGTTGACAATTCATCAATTAACTTGTATAGGTTATTATTGATATCTCTGTTGCATGGTTGCATGTAGATAATAATTAATACATTCGGACCCGTTTTATTTTTTTGTAACTAAATAGATTATTTTAATCGTAATCATATGAAGAATGAATGGTTGACTTTTTTTTTTTTTTCTTGAGAGCAGCCAAAGATTTGGATTTGGATAAGAAGAATTCATATTCATGCTATCGTGTTAGAATTGATTTTGAATCATTATGATCCATTGACATTTCTATATAAGACTAGCAGTAGTTTTCTCTTTTTGATTTCTAAATAATTATCAAATTATAGTAGACATATATCTCTCGTGATGGTGGTGTTGATGTGTATACAGAAGTAACATAATTATTGCTCCTCAATTGCTTAACTTTTTGGCCAAAAGCATTGACATTTCACTTTAAAACAATAACTTAATTGCACCGTTAACCCGTTCCATTTCGATTAGGTTCGGCACGTGACTGGGTCACGTGAGATGCGGCAGACGCGCCGAGCCGTGAGCGACACTTAATTCGGCACATCGGAAGCGTAATTTTGTTGAACCGCTCAATCAAACCACGGTTCGGTTCGGCCGGGTCATAACCGAATCCCGGTGTGTGGTGCGTACGTGGGTGGGTCCGGGCGGACGCGTCACTGAGTCATCGTGAGAGAGAACGGGCCCCACCAGTCACCGGCTGCATCAGGGTTGGTGCCGGACGTTACAATAGTATAACGGAAACTAAGATACCGTTATGTTCATTTTATCGTCCACTGTTGCGAGCCAAGTCGTATAGCGGACGTGGTGGAGGATATCTAAGAAGCGTCGCCTCTCATGGGACGCTCGCCCTGTGTGTGAGACGGCCTGAAGACTGCTCCTTCCTAAACGCCTCCGCCTCTCTCTTACTCATCTCTCTCACCTTGTCTCTCCTCGTGTGGTCAATCATAGCACGTTCGCCGAGCAATCATGGACGATGCAGAGCTCAACCATCACCGGGAGGAGACATGATCTCCCTCTGACTCTCTCTCTCTCTCTCTCCACAGTCGGTCTTTCATAGGGCTGCAGTCTATGTCTGCAGAGCAACCGGCATTGGCTGCCGGACGCCAGATCTCGAGATCAGGCGTACGGAACGTATACGAAGCTTTGCCTCGCCACGCCACTGTTCATCGACTCAGGCCAAGTTTTTTAGCTTTTTGTAGATTGATTTGGGATTATTGTTTATTTTTCCTTTCTGTCGGATCAATTTAAATAGTATATGGGTCTTGGCAACCAAGTTGGTGATGTACTTCATTAATTATAAATGCCTTGGGAATGAATATAAAGAAATTTACGTGTCTCCCATTTGTTGTTCTTCCTGAAGGAATTCATCAAACTCATCTATTTTTTGTCTCCAAATAAATATATTTTTTCTTTTCTAATACATGTATCCTATATACTTGGTTCAAAAATATAAATATATCATATAAAATTATATCATGTCTTTGACCAACAATGTTATCATACAAACAATAGATTCCAGGTTACACCAAATACACCCATATGGTCAACTGTGGACTTTTATCTTTGAACAAACACCAGTAGTTTGATCAAATTAATTTATCTTTGAGATGGAACTCTCTCTCCGCTCATCCCAACCTATCTTGGAATATTGACTGAATCAGAGGGGTTTTAATCCTCTATATCTCAAATGTCTTCCACAATAAATATCAGTAAATACCTCCCATAAATAAACCGCATTCTTCTCTCCAGCTACACCCTTTCTAGTTCCTGCGGATCACAGTGCATGCATCTTAACCCTCTTTTGCTTGCCATCTTGCCCTATCAAAGCTTTTCCATCACTTTACGCCATTTCTCATGATCAGTCAAACCTTGCCTTCCTTCTAAAGACTGTGCTCTTTTCTCCTCTTGTTAATGCCCGGTAGTTCTACTGCAAGGCTCTAAATAGAGGTATGGAGTTACTCATCTCTTCCTCCTTCCCGTCCATCGTTAGGCAGAGCATAGTTTACGGAGCATGCATGACAATGTTGATTTCTGTGACACCGTAGTTCCTCTTGCCTTATCCTATTTTATGGATATTTTATGTTAGCTGAAGTTATTGTTATTGTTTTGTTAATATCCTTTATATTGATGTTGAGATATTTGAGCATTCTCATGAATGGATATTGTCTTGTGGGTGCAGCAGATATGCAGCGGGCTTGGACTGATGCAGAGAGAGAGATCCCACCGAAGAAGAGAAGCACATATAAATATAATGCAGAGATGAATCATGGAGGATCCCAAGATGACTCCCAGCCCAAGAAGGCAGGAAATGATCCCACCGCCGTCACCACCACTGCTGCTGCTGATGTAAATGACTTGTGGACGACAGCAGAAGCTCTTCCTGATATCTCCACGAACGAGTCCCAGGCGAGCAAGGTAGTCATGAACACCGAAGACTATCGTTTTCTGGAGGAGACTAGTATGACGCATATAACTCTTTGCCATCATGATGCTTTGGAGAACATTAATGCGACCGAGAATCTACGATTTGCAGCAAGGAAAACAATTAGTACTCGAAGGAATCACAAGCCGAAGATTATAGGATGGGGAGTTACCAGAAGAAGGTCCATGGTTAGGGTGAAGATGAGAAACAAGCTGCAACCTTATGCCGAGGTCCATGAAAACGATGATCTCTACTCTAAGGTGAAGAGGAGGCGTGCAGTAAGTCTGAGAGTGAGATGCTGACCTGCACGAGGAACAGCTGCAGCAAAGATGAGGCGGCGCCGACGCGGAGAAGCAGGAGGAAGAAGACGGGAGAGAGGAGGCCGACACCAGAGACCCGTTCGATGAATCAATTGCTTCTACGGTGACCATCGCCGATACAAAGCTCACCCTCGTTGACTATAATTTTTTTTGTTACCTCGTACATCCTATTTTGGGCAAGTTTGTGCGAGTAACCGTAGTGATTCGGAAGACACTTATTTTCCTCGGGAAGTACTATAGCTCGGTTAGAATTATTTTGTTCAAAATTATTTTATTTCATTTCATCTCATCTCATCGTAGGTAGAAAAAGATCCATGTTATAGGACTGGAAATTAAGTACATACATAATTATCCATTGTCTACATGATAATTATTTTTGATGCTTTATGGGTTCAATTGTTACGTGTGAATTCTAGCTGTTTTTATCCTAAAAAAAGTTTATTTTTGTTTGTCTCAACGTAGTCCTTGATGGATAAAAGTTTGGAGATCAATGAAACGTTGAATTAGCTTGTGAATGTAATAATCTCACAACAAAAGCTAATTCAACACAAAAATTTATGTTTATTAAATTAGATCGATTCTAATACTAATTATAATGATCTAATCTCATAGATAGCATATTAACCTCAATAAATCTAACTTACTAATTTTAAAAAAATTAAACTTAAAGACAATAATAATATGTTAATTCTTATAAAACGATCTTAATCATCAAAAATCGAGCTGGCTGATTTGGGGTAGAAGATCCCAATCAATTTAGGGCGAGAGAGAGAGAGAGAGAGAGAGCAGCTGCAGTTGTGGAGCCACACATCATGGTTGGAGTGGCCACGACAAAAGCCTGGTCCTCCTCTCATTGCTTTGCCATTGGTCAATCGGTTGTCGGGACCCACCTTGTATCTCTGCTAGTTGTTTTTGGACACGCGTCCCCGTGGAGGCTCCAACACTGATACATTGGATCAGTTATTGGCCGTCAGTCGTACGATGCACCCACCCACCCACCCACCCGCCTTATGATTGGGTGGAGCCGTGCGGGATCCATCGGCGGAAGGCCCACGTCACTGGCAGGTGGAATAAGATGTCCGATCCGTGAGTGTTAAAAATGTCACGTTCCACCCAATCTCACATTCCAGGTTATGGCCGCCTCACCGGGGAAGAGGAGTGCCCCCAAATGCACACCATTCCTTGGGTCCCATCACCCACTTTGGCCAGTAGAAGAAGAGTTGTTTACCAACCCCAACACACCCCGGAATCTACCTGAGGTTATTAATCCTCGGAATAAAAAACCTATTTCTCTTCATAATCCCTGATATATCCGTCTAATAAAGACAACTAGATAAATGGCCTCAAAACACATTATAAATCAAGTCATACAGAAATAGATAATTAAAATTGACATCTTTTCTAGGATTATGATAAATAAAAAAAATGCGCTTTGAGAAATATATAAAAAAGGGAATGACAAAATTTGTTTTTTTTTGTTAGGAATTCACCCACATTAGTTTACTTAATCAGTGTGTTACTACACTATGTGTTGCAGACAACATGTACTAGTCAAACTGAGGACAGCTGTGGCACGGCAAAATTAGAGGTAGTAAGGACATGGATATTATGGAGTTGCACCAATCAACAGCCGTTTGTTCTAGGGGATCGGCGGGACTGTGGCCGAACGAAGAAGGAAACCACAAGACTGGAGATTGCACCAGATAAAGATATCTCGTACAGATCCACATCACAACACCAAGAGCAGTAGAGACTCGAATTCTCCTTCCAAATGACCGAAACAAAGAGAAAAACGCAGCAAAATTTGGAGCAGATTAGTTGTTCTTCAAGCATCAGTGGTCGTGGCTTCAATGATAAGAAGAACCCGAACGCACGCACCTGCTAATGTTTTCACACCATTGCCTCGCTGCCATCGGGCATCCGCATGAACGCATCTTCTGGAGGCTGCGACAGTAGAGATGGCAATGGACGATTGATTTCGTCAAGCAAGCTGCTGATCCTTCGAGCCTTCACCATGCCGATCTTCTTCCTTCTCGGCGCGGCCGTCTTCTCCTTATCGTCTTCCATCTTGATCTCATCCGCGTCATCGGGCTGTAGTTGCTTGTCCTCTAAAGGTTTCGAGAGAGCAGCGGTTCGCTCACTGCTCCGCTTGAGCTTACCGGTGCTCGTGCCCAGTTGGCCTCGCACGCTGGCCATGCTCCTCAGCCTCCCCTTCCCCAGATGGTGCTCGCAGAGAGAGTAGCCGACGAGCGTCTGCTGGCAGCACCGCCACCCCCTGCCGTTGACCCGGCTGCACCGCGACCCCTCCATCAGCACCGCTGGGCTCCGCCGCTTCTTCCCATTCGACCCATTCCCATCCATCCATCCTCCTCCCTCCTCCTTATCCTCACCTTGGCATCTCCCGTTATTGCTACCATCGACTCTAGTGCAAGCACTGCCATTTGCTAGGGTGTCACTCGTCTTCGCCCTCCCCTTCCCCTTGGGCTTCTTCTCAATGTCCATCCCATCTCCTCCTCTCTTTTTCTTCTGCGATATTGCAGCGTCTCCAAGCTGTTCCCACGCCGACACCGGTGCACTCGAGCTGCTAGAGATTCACAACATCAGGCCAAATCTCGGTGACTCTTCATACTCATGTCATGAACTGATGCCTAGCCATGGGAATCCGAAAGAGGAGGAGATGTGGGAGAGCGTGTGGGTGCGTGCGTGGATGCGTGATGAGAATGGTGGTGGGATGCGATGATGGGTCAGCCTGGCATGCACAGGCAGAAGCAACAGCACTGGGGCTGCCTTTTCTTTATGTGTTGGTTTGCCCGCAAGCGATGGTAATACGAGGGAAAGCTACTCATTTCCTATGGACAACAAGGGGGCAGAGGCACAAATAGTTACCTACCTGCAATTACTATTGACATGGGTATTCCATCCCTCGTTGCTATCCACCATGCCGTCCTCCTCCTTCACATCCCTTCTCAACACCTGCAGCAAATCCGAAGAAGCCCCATCCCACGGTGGGGTTATGCAAACAATCACCACATTGCACCCATCAGGACCTCCAGAACAAGAAGGGGATCTCGCCAAAGAAGCGAAACAAAGCAGCGGATCGATGCAGAAGAACAACAAGGAAGGTTGTGAAGATGAGAAAGCAAGCGCACCTTCCCTGCTGCTGCGATGCCGCTGCTTCCATGGGGCTGATCAGGATGGGGAGGATCCCCCGACTCAATGGGGTCTATGTTTAGATCCCCATCAGAGTGCAACCTGTCTCCACCTCTCCCACCATGTCCTCCTCCACTATTATCCGGTGTTCCATCTTTTCCAGCTGTTGGATGGACATAGGAGGATGGATCTGGGAGCAGAGAAGGAACAGGAGGCGGCGGCGGCGGTGGCGGCCGAGAGATGGAAGAAGAAGGGAAGGAGGAGGGATTTGGCCTCTTCCGGATCCTCATGGTAGATGAGATTGGGAGAGAAAGCAGACGGATGGATGAGGAGAGTGGTGAGGATTTGGGACAGTGCAAAACCCCACAGCGCTTCCAACACCGCTGCTATATATTAAAGCGGACTCTTCTTTCTTTTTTCTTTCATTATTATTTGTTTGTTTTGGGTGCCGTTCTTTTGTTCGTAGTTAATCCATTTTCTTTAGGACCCCACGCGGCACGTGCGGCACGTGCGGCACGCGAGGGGGGAGAAGAGAGAGAGAGAGAGAGAGCAGCTCCTTCATCAATCAGTGGGATGGGGGTGGGGATAGTGATGTGGGGTCGTGATGGGAGTACGGCATGCACGTACACGGCCGAAGAGTTAATGGACAAAAGCGGGTTTGTTCCCGCCCCCAACCGCATCCGCCTACGGGGGATCCGCTTTCTCGCGTATTGAAAGCTCCCATTTTGAGATGGGAGAGACGTGACATGTGCTGTATGCCATATGCGATGTCCGGCTTGATGTGTACCATTTGTCATGTCGGGTGGTTCGATGGGGCCCGACTGCGGATATGATCGATTGCGCCTGATTTGAAGAAATCTCTTGATTTGGGGGGAAAAAATAGGGGCAATTTGAGATCTACACCAATTAGCTTATTGGTGACTTATTGATGGTATAAAACCATAGGTAGTTTGGCATGGCCATAAGGTAGAACTTGTACAGTGATCTTATATATATATATATATATATATATATATATATATATATATATAATTACTAAAGACAAAAACAGTTTCTGAGAAATATGATTGTTTGTTTAATAATGTGTTTATAAGATTTATTTAAAAGGTGGCTCAGAGAATGCTTGCTTTGAATGACTATTGTTCCAAGGAATATATCACTTCAATAAGTTAGTTAAAATAACTACCAAAGATAATGTTATTAAATTATTCCTAAAGTTTTCTCACTCGATAGCCTCATTACATTCAAAAATTAAACTATATATCAAATATCGTGTTATATATTTACTTATTTCATTTAATTATCGATAGTATTTTTATATATAGTTATTAAAAAAATATTATATGCTAATAATCTCTACTACATATGGTTATAAAAATGATAATATGGATTCTAAACTAGTGTGTTGTTTACTGGTTAGAGAACATCTGAACCTTAGAACAATTTAAATGATTTATTTATTATCATATTGAAATTCTCATGGGTATTTAAGTTTTTTTTCATTAAAGAAAAATTTTATATATTTATTACCGTCTTATCTCTCCGTCTCATATTTTTTAATAATATTATTATTCATATATTTTTGTTTTTTAATAATATTATTATTCATATATTTTTGTTTTCATTAAAGGTCCTTCGATGCATGATATTTAATCACGTGTAGAGCACGTGCCACTATTTTTTTTTTTTTGGGTTTTGTTTTGCCGCCATCTCTCGCTTTCCCGCCATTGCCCGCTCTCCAATTCGGTGTGCTGATACGTTGGATTGTGATAATATGATCGGCAATAAATGCTAATAATTAGCACATAAAACGTCCTTTTTCACTTGTGGCCGATTTCTATATTTTGTCAAATCGACGCTTTTAACACGTATTGCTTAAATGGATTATGATACTGCATAGTATCTACGCAAAGCATGACAATAATTTTGTTCACTGGCATACGAAGACGTACCACTAGTATTATCGCGCGAGTAAACGTTAAGCTTCACAAGCTTTTCGTCGAACGCCTTAGGTGGTAGATTAGTTCCGGTCGGGTTTAGGGTGACCTCCACACAAGCTTGGGCCGTGGCTTTACCCAGATCCGTAGTCTCCGCCTCATAACCTTCCCGCCTTCCTCCGCTCCCCACGTAGGGTAAGAAGGGGGCATCGAGAGATCCCCCATGGCGGCGCCGAGTCGATCTCGGAAGAAGGTCCAGCGCAAGTTCAAGCTCCGCGGGTTCACCCTCAAGGTCGACGCCCTAGAGGAGACCCTCGCCTTCCTTGCCCGCTTTCCTGACGCCGAAGACGAATACCTCGACCTCCTCATCGATGATATCGACAAGCAATCCCGTGCGTCTCTTTCACCTTGGTTATTTCTTGAGATCCCATCTTCATCTTTTCACTCTGTTCTGACCCCTGGATTCCTAAAAATCGTCGTTTTTTTTTTTTTAAACATTGACAGTGAAATCGTCCATCTTGGATCGCGAGGCCATCCGCCGGGTTGTTAGCCTCCTGCTCAATGCGGATGCCGCCGTCGACCCCAGCGCCGCCAGCACCAGCAGCCGCTTCGCCCTCAGGGTGATTGATGCGTTCGTGATCCCTCGGTTTCGTTACGATCCCATCAAGAACGTCTTCTACGAGTAGGCATTCTCAAATATCTCGTCGTTCTTCCTTGTTTGTTTCTTTCCTTAACGCTGCTTGTTCCCTTGGCTATATGCATTATTAGGTTAAACTTGCGACAAAAATGGCATCTTTGGTTTTTTTTGGTTAATGTTAAATTTTGTGAGACATATGGTAATCGGACTATTTTACGCGTTGCATTTGTTTCTAGACACACGGGAAAGTTGCATATCCACGGGGATGCTGGTGATAAAGCTGCACTATATAGGGATCGATACCAGTTACTGCTTCAGAGGATTGCTCGTGACAAATTTTTTTCAAAACCCGTTTTTGCCACCAAAATGACTGAATCCGAGAGCTGTGAGGTATCACACTCTTTCTCAGACTTGTATTAGATTCTACATCTCTGTCTATTGATTCATGCTTTCTCATTATTTGGTTGCAGATCACTCCTATTCAGTCCTTGATTGGATGCACTGGAAGAAGATGGATTATGGGCGTGATATCACAGTTGGAAGAAGGCCAGTTCTACTTGGAAGATCTGTCTGCTGCTGTTCCAATCGATTTATCTAACTCAATATCCTTTCACAATTTATTTTTCATAGATTAGTTGCAAGTAAAATTCCTACAGGATTTGTATGCAGTAAGATGTTGTTGTGCTTGATATGGATAGTTTGTCCTACACCTTGATGAGGTTTGATTTGCTTATCCTCCAAAACTTGTTGATGGGAGTCAATCTGGAACATAAGATACAATAGTAAGAAGGCTGCAATCTGCAACATGGAATAATAAGTGTATAAGACGTCAATTTTCCTTCATGATATACATCAAAATTTGAATTGTAGACTTCTTATTATCTGAAAAATTCTGAAATAAACTAATTGGTATTTACACAATAAGAAGGGAATTAATGACTCAAGATAGAAGCACAAGATGGCGTGCTCAAACATAATGTATTAGTATAAACTATTAGGTGTGTTCAGTTTAAAACCTTTTGGTACATATCCCTCTCATTCATGCTGTATGCTAAAAGTGAAAATAAGTCGATGAAATTTAGCTTCTCTGCTGAAGGTAACCCAAAACAGTTGTATATACCATCTGACTTCCTACCGTCAAGCTTTAGTTGTAAAGGTTGTGTCCATGACACACCATCTTTCAGGATGTTGGTTATATATTTCCCAGACCTCATCAGCATCACCTTGTACTTCCATAACTTCGAGCTATATGTGTTCATGCTTATTTCCTGATAATCTGGGGAAAAAGAGAAAACATAAAAAGCAGTCGTTATTGCTATTGCTTTAAGAAGACAATACCTGTTCTTCTGTGGGATAAGCTTAGTTATATCCATCTTTCATCGGCAACATGAAAATTTTTCAAGTAATGGGATTACTGTTGCTTGCTAGCTGAATTTTTGTGAGGGCCACACAATCAACAATGATCATTTGCATCTGAATTTTATCACCTTGATGCCCGGGAACTAGCGAGTCATTATAATTTATTTGTATCGTTTGCCAAAGTACCAGTCCTTTTGTATTATGTGATTATTACTTTTAATCTTTTTCTCATCTAGCAAGGCTATTATAACTAGCTATTCCTTAATCTTTATCACAAAATCACTTCAGGATTCTTTGTTGAAAACACTGTGGTTGTAGTAGAAGGAGAGTTGCTCTCTAATGGTATTTTCCAGGTGAGGCTTTCTTAAAATTTTACACTTTTGTATTCTGCTTCTCTAATAGTTATTTCATGACATGGATGAACTTATAATTGTGATCAGATCATATCCATGTTAAAAGAAGAGTAAAAAAAAAATTAAGAATCTTAGTTAGGATGCATGCTTGTTGTGGAAACCCAAAGCAATTGGGACACTTTGCTGATATTATAAATCACATAAACATTGGTAATTTTTGTTGTAAGACTTATGCAGTAAGCTCTGGTAATAGCTTCACCAATAAACACAATGATTTGGGGTTTCAAGATTTTGGAGTTGCATCCTAAGATGTAGTGGCTATATTCATTCTGCTTCAGAATTCTCTGGGAAAATAGCCTTCTAGTTAATTTTTTTCTGATAAAATATAATATAATCTAGCTACTTGTATATTTGTGCATTTATCATCAGTTAAATCTCAATTATTCCTACTACAGCACAAACCTAAATTTCATGACTTTTGCATGATTTGTAGGTCAATACATGTGGATTTCCACCCTTGGAGGATAGAGAAACATCATTGTCGCTACTTATGGGGCTTGACTTCTTCAGTGGAGAAGTTTTGTCAACCGAAGAAAATGTACTCTTATCTGCACCCTTTATATAAATCATCATTCCCAGCCAGATTTACTTAATGAGTAACGAGCATACCTTCTATATGTCAAAATTTGACAAAAAATGGTTCCTTATGTCAAACAGTTAAGATTATTAGGGCTAGAGAAGAAGGCAGTAAATGACATGTTTGTGGTCCTGTCAGATGTTTGGTTGGACAATGAAGAGGTAGACTCAGTATCTCTTAGTCCCTTCAATCTAATGGGTTAATGTTTTCTTCTCAAAATGATGAACTTTGTTATTTGATAGAAAAGACTATGGAAAAGCTTGCTGTGGTCTTTGATGGTTATGAAAGTGTTGAGGTGGTTCCCTCTTTATTTATCTTGATGGGGAATTTCTGCTCTCGGCCCTGCAACCTTGCTTTCTGTTCTTATTCAAATCTCAGGTTGGACCCTCTTTTTAACTTTTTCTGGATGTACTTCAACTAAAGATCATAATGAAAAGGGCAGCCCTATGCACAAAACTCCTGCGAATGAGAGGGTCAATATACTGTTTGACAATGTTCTTTAACTAAAAGAGCTTATGTAATTTGCAAGATTTCATGATTGTACTAAGTATCCCTTGTCAGAAAATTATATATATGACAGATAAATTACAAAATGCAGAATGCAGTTTGCAAAGCTTGGAGAAATGATTGCTTCTCACCCAAAACTAAGAGAACAAAGCAGATTTTTGTTTATTCCAGGTCCTGATGATGCAGGTACCATATATTCTTTAACTTCTATTAGTACATGAAATTTGTAGATAGAATTCTGGTGTGGGCCAGCCCATGATTCTGTTACCATAACCTCTCTAATTATCTGTTGCCTATACTGGTCTGGAAGTTTATTAATTCCCATGATCTACAGAATGTCTTAAATTTGTGCCACCAAATGTCATGATTCATATGTATACTCCCTGTTTGTGCTTATTTGAGAACATATGTGATCTCTTATTCTAGATTAATGCAATCCAATCTCACAAAGTTTGACATTGTAGGTCCATCCAAGGTTCTTCCAAGGTGTGCTCTGCCAAAGTATCTCACTGAAGAATTACAAAAGCATATCCCTGGTGCTATTTTCGGTAGCAACCCATGCAGGTTAGACTTATATGATAATTGAACTGCACTATCGTTAAGTATTTTTTTCCACATGAAAAACATCAGCTAGTTTGTCACTCTCACCGAATTGTTGTTTGGAGAATATCAATGTGCTACCATCCCATTTTCGCTTTAGATGATATGTTCCATCAAGCTTTAGACTAATAATTCCTGTTGAATGGTACAAGAGTTGGTACATAAACCAATGTCATAAGCTGCACTTGAGGCCATTTTATTTTTTTCTGTATACATAGCTACATAGCAATGGAATCATATGCTTGTTTCTAGCTCATCTGATAATCTTAATTTGTGACTTATTGTGCAATTTGCAGAATTAAATTTTACACCCAAGAAATTGTTATTTTTCGGCAAGATTTGCTTTACAGAATGCGTCGATCTTGTTTGATTCCTCCATCAACAGCGGAAACGAGTGATTATTTCCAGCACGTGAGTCTTCATTTTTCTTTTGCTTTGCTCTTTTGTATCAAAGAGCTGCAATTTGTGAGTGGTTACACTCAGATGATATGTTGGTTGCAGCTCGTAGCCACTATTACTCATCAAAGTCATCTTTGCCCCTTGCCGTTGACTGTGCAACCCATCATCTGGAACTATGATCACTGCCTTAGACTATATCCAACTCCACATACGGTATCAACTCTTCGTGTCATGCATACACTTAAAAATGTGTGCAAGGTTATCGAACTTTAATGATGTTGTTTTACAGATAGTGTTGGGCGACAGGAGTGAGCAGAAGGCTTTCAAATATACTGGAATAACATGTTTCAATCCAGGCTCCTTCTCTAATGACAACACGTTTGCAGCATATCGCCCTTGCACTCAGGAGGTTGAGTTGTCTGCCTTGGAAAGCTAATCCAGTTTGAACCATACTGCTCACTGCAAGGTTAAGAATCACCAGTTGACAAAGAACCCATGCTCATGGCTCACCATGCTCTGCTTTATGTGTATGAGCTGCCAAGTCATGCCCACTGAAGCCACAAAATTAATGTGACATCTGCCTATTGTGTGAAGGAGTATGACATTTGTGGAAACCAAGGATTTGAAGGAAGCATGGTTGAACAACTCCTATGAAGTGTTGGATGTCATATCGAGGTGGCAAAGAGTAATGTTTGGGATGATATCAGTGTGCAGATATCCCGAGATGTGAAATCAGAAATGTTGACTTCAATTGAACTTCAAATTCGTTTGTAATTATCTCATCTTTTCTCAGACAGCTCATGAATGGATATTCTGCTTTCGAGGTTAAAGGTCGAGTTCTTTGTTGGTGAATGAAAATTTTGGATGTATGAGAAAGAGTAGGGAAGTAATGTTGGCTTTATTTTGATGATATTTACACCATTGATCTCCCATTCAGTTGGGTTTAGGGCTTTCATGTGATGAATGCTGTACAATTTGTAGACATTGTCATTACTCATCTTCTTCTATTGTTTAACCTAACAATAGATGTGCCTGTCATGGACATAAATTAGGCTCGACAACATGTACCTACTTTGATGTAGTAAAGACCTAAACAAACAAGGTTAAGTCTGACCAACTTGATTGTTTTAGCATATCCTTTCTTACTAAGAAGAACCCTAGTTAATTTAGACAGATTCACTAGTGCTTGATTTGTGTACAAAGCAATGGAGATGTATAAAGATAGCTTGAAATGACACACTTGGGGTTTCTTGCCCAAAGGAAAATATGATAGTGACATATGAACTTGAGTGAAAGATAGCTTGACTGCAAGTGTTTCCTTCAATATTCTAATCACAAAGAACCTGAGGAGGGTTCTATTGGTACCATTTATTTTATGCATTCAAAGGCACCTACTATGCTGACACACGATTGCCACCATCTTATTTGTTCTCGTGTCTAACAACATATTATCTTAGTCGAATCTAGCAGCTTATGAAGACTAATCTATTTAATACATACGGTGGATCATATAGCATGCGGCAGAAAATTAATATTCCTTTCACCTTAGTGATAACTTAATAGTTAATTGAAGAGATTCAAACCAATTGCAGAGAAAAAAACATTACATAAAGTGCTGATTGATTTATTCAAACCATAAATACATCACATACATCAGCTATAGATATTACCAGGATCAGTTTATCTTTAGGCACCCGGGCTTGAATTATTAGTGATAATATGTAGAATAAAATAGCTTTATTTATATAATCTTTGTGTTGGAACACAGTTAATAAAAAAAGAATTGATGCTGTGTCATATTCCTGCAAAGTTAAGAGAATAATTCTAGAACTTGAACAAATAAATTGGACGAAAGAATTTTATTTTTATTCATATTGGATTTGGGTTCAATAATTTAAGGTTGACTCGCTATCATCTATCTCATAACACAGCACTCTCTTCCAGTCCACTATATACAGTTCATGAAAAATATTACTCCAAAAAGTCTTCCATTTGGTCGACATATATCGGTGAAAGCACTAATCATTTGTATAAGTAAAACGACCTTATTACTCGTGTATATTTTTCGACGCGGGCATTTCATCAAACACTTGACGAAAGGGGTCCGGTGGTTGTCACCCATGGAAGGAATGTGGTGTTTCGTGATAAGCTTAGCTGCTGATGCTGATTGGTTGGCGAGGGAGGTGAGACTTCGGAACAAATTCTTGCGTCGGGAAGACAACTTCCATTTCTGCCGCTGTTGCACCGCTGTGGAACGAAGTCTCATCGTATGCCTGAAGACGATCTACAACTACTGCTTCTTTCACTGCATGCATGCATGCATCCATCCATCTGCACGAAATTAATACCAATACTGTGTACTTTCCTTGCCCGGTGTTGGTGACCAATATGTGTTTACTTATGCATGTCCTCAGTGTAGTACCGAGGAAGATGATGGTTGGCTCTCAAGTAAACGTTGTAGGTTAGAGAGGAGAGATGTTGAAAGAGGAACGGAATTCACCCACCCAAGCGACCTCTCTCTCTCTCTCTCTCTCTCTAGTCTTTCCCCCGTCCACACCCCACTTCGTGCGAACCACAACTCGGTAGTCTACACGTACCATCAACCACCGGTGCATGTAACTATCCGTAACTCTCTAAATGGAAACTCCCCATCGCATTATATATGTCTCTCCACCATCTCCACCCTCTGTGTTCTTCTTTTCCGCCAAAGGCATATGAGAGATGTGCACCAAAGGTCACTGGAGGCCTGCAGAGGACGCGAAGCTCACGGAATTGGTTGCCAAGTATGGCCCTCATAACTGGAACGCCATCGCCGAGATGCTTCAGGGTAGATCAGGTGCAGTATATATCTCTGTGCCTCTGCGTTTGGTCTCTCTCTCTCTCTCTCTCTCTCTCTGTGGTTCATTCTAATAATGTTCTACTCAACCATTTCAATCAGGAAAGAGCTGTAGGTTGAGATGGTACAATCAACTGGATCCGAGGATCAACAAGAATCCTTTCACGGAGGAGGAAGACGCCCTGCTGCTCGCCGCTCATCAGATCTATGGAAACAGGTGGGCTATCATCGCACGCCTATTCCCGGGACGCACCGATAACGCCGTGAAGAACCATTGGCATGTGATCATGGCACGGAAGCACAAAGAGCGATCTCGGCTTCCCGGTAACTTCGTCGACGAAGAGCAGTCTCATCGATGCAAGAAGAGAAAGCTTGAGCCGACAAATACGGCTTCCATGATCGAGGCGTATGATAGAACTTCTCTCAAAGTTCATCACTCCCAACATGAGGATTCCCTCCTTGACATGTATGAAGGTAACATATTCTACAGGTGTTTTCATCGGAAACATTTGTGTAACAAGTCACTTTAGTCTACTTTAGCATGATGGTTTGATTGCAGATAGAGATACCTCGATGGAGTTCTATGACTTCCTCCGAGTAAACAGTGACTCTGACATCACTCAGGAGGATTTGGGAAGAAAGAGAGAAGAAGACGGGGAGGAGAAGAAGGGAACTCATGTCAGGTTCATTGATTTCATGGCTGTTGGGAGTATATAACTATTCTTAGTAGGAAAAGAATTAACATCTTCACAATCTGTTTACTTGTGTACTGCGCATAAACCTAACATATATTTAATCATGACAACTGACATGTATATGGTTTGCATGCTCTCCGAATGAAAGCATTCCTCAAGAGCATGCATCTATGGATTTGTATAAACATTGATGAGTCGACAATTGTAATATACTTCATGTAAAATTCACAAGATGTTGTGGTCTTGAAGTAGCTTTTCTTCAATGACAATTACTACTTGGTATTGGATTTTGTTGAAAAAATTATTACTAGATGTCCCATTACATAACAAGGAACATTTATTTTGCTTTCTTTTCAGTAAAGGTATAACATTTTTATATAGAGACAATCTTTTGAAGCAATTAGTAGGTTGAGTAATTTGAGAGGTTTTTATTATTCGTTCTATCACATTTTCTTGAGATCTGTAGTGATTATTTTAATTATTTGAGAATTTCCTATGGAAAATATTTTTCTATTTATAAATTTTATAATTCTGTTGGAAGGTTTCTCAAAAAGATGATGAACATAAAAATCATAGATAAGAGATGACATATCATAAGAAGAACATAAATACTTCAAAAATTAAAAACTCTTATTGATAATAATAAGTTACAATATCTAGAAGATCCTATGATCCTCTTTTGACTCTATTTTATCACTTCTCCTTCTTATATGTATAAGCCCCTTATTTTTATTTATAGAAAACTTTGACTTCAACTATACCAAGAATCATATCTTAATGAAAATTTTTAAATAAAAATCCTATCTTATCATAAAGTTTGTGTTAATATTCCAACCCGCATAACTTTTAACTGAAAGGAAATAATTTATGAAAGAAAACGATAAATCATTCGTCATTTTTCTACTTTGGAATTAAATTGGATGCCTTTGTTAAGGTTACTCTATTAAACGGATATGAATGTCATATATTTTTCTTGATTCCTTAGTTGATTATATTTTTCAATATTTAAGGTATTTAACACATCAACGAGGTTTTAAGCCCTTAATCTTTGATAAAAGAATTTGATATATTATCATCAGATCAGTGTTTATCTATCAATTAAAATTTTGAACACTTTCGGTGTTATCGAGGTTCTCTTCTCAGACAAAGTAACGAAGATTTAGTAGATATAGACGCTTGAATTTGTTTATTTAGTAATTATGGAATGTATTCTCAGTTCACTATAAAGTATCACAAACTAGTAACGACTACGTTGGAGTCTTAGTGCGATGAAGAGTTAGCTCGATGAGGTTACTATGTATGCAAGGTCGCCTCCGTGGTTTGGCGATATGACAACGCGATCCCGACCTCAGGTCGGTTCCTTCGTAAGATGTCGACGTGTCCCTCCTGCAAAATACCCAAGCCGAGCTGTTTGTGCTCGGTTGAGCCTCTCCGACAATCAAGTCAGAGGTAGAAATGATTCGAAGTGATTTTTGTTTCTGTACTCGCCCCCTAGTCCAACGGTGGTCTGGGGGTTTTTATACATGCATAAGCGGGCTCGTTGTATGCGGGTCACGTCATTGCTACAATACCTAACACGTCGTCAACCGTCTGCTATCACGAGTGTTGTAGGCTGGTTGGTCCATCGCATTCACTCTACCATGTCGCCAGTCGCCCGCTATCAGGGGCGTTGCGGGCTGGACGGCCCGTCGCGTTCGCTTTGCCATGCGGCGATCGCCCGTCGGGCGTTCTGGTGTCATCGCATCCACTCTACCATGCGACCGCGCGTCGGGCCCTCGTCGGTGTCTTGGATCGGTTGGGGCTTCAGATCTTCTTGTTGTCTTTGTCGGGGCCGGGTCGGCACCCAACGTGCGTCCGACTTGGCGACACTGTGACGTTGCCGAGCGATATGATCGAGGTGGGGATGTCGTGTTCTGGTGTTAGCGAGCTTACCATTATTGACCCCATCAGACTGCATTAACGAATATGTTATAGTAATTATTATTATTATTTTTAGTTCTTCTTACAACCAAACTTTGATGATGATATTACTTATTATTGAAAATGTCTATTAAACTGGTCAAGATTAACATATAATCATCCTTTGCATATCTATTTCAAATAGTAATTTAGATTTTTCTTTCATCTCACTACGGTCAACATTTAAATGCTAACTTTGACTCTAAGATCATGTTAAGATTGAATAACAAGTATCAGTCAAACTGATCAAAATTTATTAAGACATCAAATCAGTCCAAAACTTAAGTTTGTTAATATATCATTTGATTATTTCAAGAATCTAATATATATCATTTTGATTATTTAATTCTTTATTAGTATGATATTACACTTTCAGTCTTATATTTATCTCACATATAAATATTTTCCAACAATGCTAAGGATGATCTTGTGAACAAGCAAGATGTCACACTACTTTTATAATCATTTTAGTTGGTGTTGGGTACTCTGTCACCATTAGTAAATAATTACTGATGTCCTTTGATGCCATTTGCACAAGTTGACTGTTCATCTCAGTAGACAACTTTTTACATGATGAGATCACCTCTCTCATTCTGCAAATCTTACTTGTGCACATCTGCATGATCTCAAATTCTCTCTTGAATTTTTAACATTGGACTGTGCATGTTATTGATTTGATCTCATATTAATTATATTTCCCTTTTCTGGTTTGATCTCTTCAATGCAACATTTATTAAATTTAAATTTCGATAATTTGATTTTTTTCTTCATCTTCATGTTCGAGTAACATCCGATACTTCTACATCAGTACCCAATAACTTAGTATCCATTTACTCCAGTTAGTGCCAAAACTAATAAAAAAAAGTCTTAGATATGCTATTTTACTAAGAACTACATTGATATTATTTTTAATTTTCTAAATTATTGATTTAGGTATCAAATGGCTTACAGATATTGATCCGAAACTCTCGACATTTCTCATGATTTCTTACTATCACCAAATTACTTGAAGTTTGAGACAATTTTTGTGATTACATAAATCTTCAACCATTAAACATGAAAGATTCCAATCGTGTGTGTCTCTGCTGTTACATATTATAAATATTAGGATGGGAGGTATATTATTTATAAAAAATCCAAATTCAATATTAAGATAGAACAACCAAATCCCCAAGAAACAAAGAACGAGTAGTCTCTTTTCTTTTTCTTTCAAGAAAGAAGAAAATATATATATATATATATATATAGATTACTTGAAGAGTCTAACACATAATGATTCACCTTAGCAATCAAAGAGTCACCAAATTTTTAGATCACCTCGCCATTATATGAAGAGTTACATAATGCTTTGGCGGCATCAATAGTGCTATCGTTCCTTCTCTACTCTTTCTACCTTCTTCTTCTTCTTCTTCTTCTTCGGTGGTGAGACAGTGTTTCGTTAACTTGCAGGGTCGACCGTGACGATCTCAGTGAGATAGTGCTTCCTTAACTTGATCACCACACTCACGGGGTCGATGTTTCCGATGACGGTGAGCTTCTTGTCCTTCAAGTCCGCCGATATCGTATGAATCCCTGTTGGTAGTGCAATAGATTTCATCCCAACTCGCAAAAGATTGAGCCGTAGATAGCGGTGCAGTGAACACAGCAAGCTTTTACCTTTAAGGTCGGAGACTGCTCGCATTGCGTTTCTCTGCTCCCTCTCGTCGAGGATGTTCAACTTCACCACCACTTTCTGCACGTAAAAGTTTAGTGAGAGAAACATACGCGGAGAGACTGCTGGTATAGCTTGAATGTTAGCATCGGAACTCACTTTGGGTATCGATGACATATTTAGCAGTGACTAAGGTTGGGCGGTGAGATGGAGGATCGACAACTTTGGGAGAGCACAATGGTGCGAGTGAGCTGATACCACAGAGTTTAGGTTTATGGTGAGTGGTATCAGTGGCAGTGTGAAGGAAGAGATGTATCAAATCACGTCAATGGGTACATATAGATATGCATATACAAAGTTCTAAATCATAGTTTGTGTAGTGCATATAACATGTATGTATTCAGGTAACAAAATCTATGATAAGTTATAGTTGGCAGGGGATTTCTTGTCTCAATCATTCCAAAAAGAAGAAGAAGAAGAAAAAAAAATCCTTCATTTAATTTGTCATACTTTTCCAATGCATTGTTATTTCTTATACACCCTTTCGGATTAGAGCATGAATGTTGGAGATATTTCATAATATGTTTTATAAAACTATCTGAAAGTTTATTGATATGATGGAATGAAGGTAGCAATAATGTGGTACGACTACTTTTTATATTAGGTTTCGAGTGAAGAATGAAATATATTTGAGTATCTCTTTTATCTTTATCTTTCAAGGGATGAGAGAAGTCATCGAAAACACATAATAGTTAGAAACTAATCTTCTCATAATGGAGCAATCTTCCGAATCAATATTATAATTAATACATGGTAAAAATAGAACATGATTATTTAAAATATCAAAGATTTGGAGTCAATCTTATTCTTGTTAGAGTTTGTCGCTAAATTAGTGTCGAAAGTTAATTAGTACTACGTTATGACTAGCTCAATAAGATTGTTCCAAATATCAAAGATTTGAAGTCAACCTTATTTTTGTTAGAGTTTATCGCTATATTGATGTCGTAAGTTAATTAGTACTACGTTATGACGAGCTCAACAAGATTGTTTGAAATATCAAAGATTTGAAGTCAACCTTATTTTTGTTAGAGTTTATCGCTATATTGATGTCGGAAGTTAATTAGTACTACGTTATGACGAGCTCAGCAAGATTGTTCGAAATATCAAAGATTTGAAGTCAACCTTATTCCTGTTAGAGTTTGTCGCTAGATTGATGGTTACGTTAAGAAGAGCTCAATAAGATTGTTCTAAATATCAAAGATTTGAAGTCAACCTTATTCTTGTTACAGTTTGTCATTAGATTAGCATCGAAAGTTAATTAGTACTACGTTACGACGAGCTCAACAAAAGCTTCGAGTTTATTCTTGAGAATAATTTTATAGGATCATCATTGTGTTCATCACATCACACATGATGAATTGGTTGAAGAATCGATAGATAATTTATTTTATTTTATTTCCAGAAAAAAAGAGGTCATATGTAAATTACTCAAAAGAGTCCTCTGATACATCCTACGTGGAGGTCGTCTCCTCCCGGCCTCGGAACACTTGCGCCACCTCCGGCCACCTCACCGTGCACGAAGAACTACATAACCACACAACCATTTGGGTCCTCCACGGTGATCGGGACGTAGTGCGGTATCACATACGGACTGTAACCATTCCATGCTCCGGCGACCGCACCAGCCTCCTTATTCATCTCCGCTCCTTCCTTCTCCTCGCTCTTCTCGGGCTCTTCCTTCTTCTCTTCCTCTTTCTCCTCCGAGCCGATCGAGAGGATCTCAGCGTGGTAGTGTTTCCTTAACTTTCTCGTCAAACGCACGGGGTCGATTCTTCCGATGACTGTGAGCTTCTTGTCCGTCAAGTCCACCGATATCGTATCGATTCCTGTTCGTAGGACAAAAGAAGATTTCAACCTCAGAATTCTTAGCTCACCACAGATTGAGCTAAAGATGGTTTAGTGAATGGGGCGAGTGTTCACCTATAAGATTGGAAGTGGCTCTTATCACCTTACTCTTGTCCTCCTCATCAAGGATGTTCACTTTCACCACAATTTTCTTCATGCAGAAATGAGATGTGCGTATGGAAATTTAGAGAGAGAAACAGAAGGGGAGAGACAACTTGACCACTGTCCTTGGGACTTACCTTTACTTCCGATGACATCTTTTGTGGAGAACAAACCAAGATGGAGTGAGAATTGATAATTATGAGCCGATACATAGGGGATTGGCATATAATTGAATTTTATATTGAATCTTCGACAAGTATATACAGGCATATGTACAAGTTTTTTTTAGATACTATGTTGTCTAGTGTAAGTAAATACGATGTATTCGCATTAATTATATGTACGTCATATAAGGTGGATATAGATATGTTGATTGCTAGTAGAAGATCTCCAACTTGTAATAGTTGGTAGGGAAATATTATCTCAATCAATTGGGAGAATCATTCATTTAATTTGTCACTTTGTTAGATGTATTACCATTTTCTATACATCTCCTCGAGTTGGAGAGTGAATGTTTAGGATGTCCAACTTGTATTAAATGAATGAAATCGATAGGATGTCTTTTGAAGTGGCTTAGTAAAAACAACTAAAATATGAGTATATGACAAAATGAAGATGTAGTTATTTGGTATGGTGGATTTTTTTTTTTTTTTTGTCTTCACATGACAATCGATTTTTTGTATGTTTATGAACTCATGTCTAATGAATAACTCAATCAACTATATTTACAAGTGATTATTGTTATAGTTCTATATTATGCTTCCATTAAATATTTTTAAAAATATTTGATCCTTTTCTTATCTTCCAAGAGATGATGGACATCATAGGAAACACTTATCAGTCGGGAAACTAATCTTCTTATAGTAGAGTAACTTTTCCGATCAACAACACAACAACACTATAACTTTTTTAGAAAAAAATAGATCATTTATTGACATTAAAGAATAAATTTAAAATAAAATATAAAAGTAGGGATCTTTCAATCGAAATAAACAAATCGATTCGATTTTCAAGATTATAAATAAATAGTATGTTAGACTACGTCGATTCGTGATTCCGTATTGTGATCGATTCGTAACTTTTTTCATAAGTTACACTTCCAATATGGACTATCAGTATAGTCAAATATACTATATTATAACAATTATATCAACATCATAAACTTAAAAAAAATAAAAAATTAATAATTATTTTTAAATAATATTTTTATATTAAAATGTTAAATTCATCAAATCATAAACGCATGAAACATAAATATCTCAATAGTCCTCAATCAACAAAAATCCTAATTGTAATAGCTCAATTGACTTAAATCAAACTCAATTCGAATATAAAATAATAGAACCAATATCAAATCTTTATAGAACATGTCTGAAATCATCCTACACTGATCTAATTTAAATTTGATTGATCTTGATTTGATCAAATAGGTCAGAACTAGTCAAGTTGACCTAGAATCATCCTAAACTAATTTAAACTAATAAACATATATGATTCAATCAATTAACGAGCTTAAACTAATAAAAGGAGAAGAAAACCAGAATATGTCGTAGAGTACTAGTCCAAATTGAACCAACCCACCTAAGTCTTTGACGAGCTACATGTGTCTCACATATTTGTCCCAAGTGTTAGGTCAGACTGAGGTGTAATGGGCTGGGCAGAGGAGCGATAATGTGTCTAGCCAATTGCATAGTTGGGCAAGCTTAACTTGACGGACTAGACTAAGCCTCACTCACAAGTTGGGCTGAGCCTTATCACTGAATTAGGCTATACTTGGCTCGCGAGTTAGGTCGTGCTTAGACACTGAGTTGGAGTTATATATATGATCATATGGATTTGGTCATGCTTAACCATATGAGTTAGGTCATGTCTGACCACATAGGTTGGGTCGTATTTATCCACATGAGTTTGGTTATGTCTGACTATATGGGTTGAGTTATACCCTTACCACATGGATTGGATCGTACATGACCACATGAGTTGGGTCATGCCTGATAACATCAGATGGGTCATATTTGACCACATGAGTTGGGTTTTGCATTACCACATAGGCTAGGTCATATATTATCACATGGGTTGGATCGTATCTGACCACATGAGTTGGATCATGCCTAGTCACATGGGCAGAACTGTACCTTTACCATAAGGTTGAGTCGTATGATCACATGGATTGGGTCGATCCGGTCTGATAGATCAATCTAACATAAATGAGACCCCAATAAGACTCCTCTTATCAAATCAGATTTTAATATTTTTAATTATTAAATAATAACTTAAATCCATAAATTAAAAAATTTAAATTCATGATCCTTAATTTAAAATTAATTAAATTATAAAAATTCATACATAGTTTTTGAAACACAGATATATCTAAGTAATTAAATTAAAATTATTATTATGTCAATCCAAAAGTAAAAAATTTAAATAATTAAATTAATCTTAAATTTTACTTAAACTTAAAAAACTAATATAAATCAAATAACCATTATAACATCATAATAAAATTTTAAAATGTAATGGGTTCTGCCGTTTCTTATCTGGTTCTTTTGCCGGGCCGACGGGAACGATCTCTGCGCACCAGTGTTACCTTAACATTTCTCACCGCATCCACGGGGTCGACGTTTTCGATGACAGTGAGCTTACTGTCCTTCGAGTCCGCCGTTATCGAATCGATCACTGTTGTGGCACAAAGGATTTCTACGATCGAATTCGTAGGTCTCTAAAGGTTGAGCGAAAGATAGAGAGAGCTTTTTTTTACCTTTAAAGCTGGAAACCGCTTCCATTGGTCCTTCTCTTATCCTGGCCGTCATTGACGTCCACTTTCACCACAACTTTCTGCATGCAGAAATGAGACTTACATACAGATATTAAGGGAGACAGAAGCAGAATGCCAGCATTGGAACTCACTTTCGCTTCTACTGACATCTTTAGCAGTGATAGCAGTTGGGTGGTGAGATGGAGAATTGTCGATCTATGAGCTGTTGACGCAGCGCCCAGATTTATAGTGGTGTGAGCAGCGAAGAGTCTTTCTCTCTCATTCACAATGATTGCTGTACCACAGCAGATTCCATTGTTCTTCAACATCTAGAGAAATATGATGAACCTTATGACTCATAACTCACAGTACTGGTGGATTTAGAGAAAGCTTTAGTTGGATCACTGTTTTGATATCTAGAGAAGATTGTGCGGCTGTATTGGAGAACTGTTCTTCTGTCGCGCTCTCACAATATTTGCACTATGTTTAATAAAACCGATCATTTAAACCAGTGATGAGGATGGACCTGATTTGTTCCGAGCACGAAATGGATGTAGGTCGACTCCGATCGAAGCCGCAATGCTAGGGACGACGACCGAAGGCGGAGCTTCGATGTGCCAAGGTGAGGTTCTCGAGGTGCCAAGCTCTTCGGAGGTGCTTGTGGAAGAAGACAAGTGTCAGATTTTTCTGGTCCTTCCATATCTAACAACTCTTGAGGTGGAGAGGGTTGAGAGAGTCGAGAGAGAAGCAAAAAGAACCTTCTTTTTAGAGTTCAGACTTCCTAATCGCCTGCGGTAACGAAAAATATTCTTTAAATCATCTTATGAGTCGAGATATATTATCCAAATTTTATCTTGTTTTTTCTTGTTGGAATTTACGCGTGATTTCTTTTTGATAAGATTAATTTAAATAATTAGAATTACATAAAACAAAAGATAAAATTTTTAATTAAGATAAATAAATAAGGATGAGAAGATTTATTGGGATACGCTGGATTTTATCATTATTTTAAAAAAACTTATAATCTATCTTATCTTTTGGTTAATATAAATAGCTATCGCTCCTTTTACTATCCTTTTCACTTTTAATTCTGCTAAAAATATACTTGATGATAATTTCACTTGGCTAGAAGGATTTACGCCTCAAAAATTATTCTCAAAATTCTTTTTAGGAGAATGATTTAGAAGAAAATTTCATAGCAATTTTCTCGTTTTAACTCCAATATAATATCTACAATATCAGTGTTAGGTGTTCTCTCCATATTGTGATTGGAAACAATTTTAGTTAATTAGACTTAATCAATACTAATGTTGAAAAAGGAGAATGGATATGGCTATAGGGGAATGGATTGTTGATTCAAGCACCTGTCACAGAATATTTATATACACACATATTATATATATATACGTTTTTTGAGATATGTAAGATCGATTATTACAATAATATGCAAAAATTCTCAGTGTTTGGAGGGATATAAATATTTATACATTTTATTAAAGTTTGTAGAGGCAGCATGTCATTTCCAAACTTGGAAAGAATATTGTGTCTTAGGACATCAAATACAAAATATCATCACATTAATAAAATTGCAAGTAGGGTTTGCAATTAAAAATATTGTCATAACTTTTGCCAGAAGGGTTTGGAGTCATTTTTTAATGGATTATATAGTACGAACCCGACTCTTTATTTCAGGTTAGATAAAGTGCATTTTTTATTTAATGTTAGATTGGTCACCGTAAACAAATCTTACTTTTTTCTTGAGATCAGTAATCAAACAAAACCTGCTTCTCATTACGATGAACATGCCAAATACATTAAATCATCAACTTTATCATGTTGCTGTTGTCTCCAGCCTTCTAATCTTTATTCCCAGCATCTGCAACTCAGAACACTTCTCTGCCTTTTTGCAGACGGAGCTAAACGATTCAGAAACAACCACCACGTCAAGACGAGAACATCACATGAGCTGGGGACTGCGTTTTCCTTGACTCAGCAGCGATCTTGTGCTGGAAAATGTTGCTGCAGAAACATCAACAGCAACTCTGCACTGCTACCACCAGTCAAAAGATGAAGCTAAAAAGAGAGGCTGAGGAGCTCTGTCCTCCTACGCGTTGAGTGAAAGTTCTCCCAGGGTCTGCCTCCAATGGCTTTGCGAGCACAGTGGGGGAGTACTACTACCGACGTCGGAAGCCTTCTCCACCACGGCTTCGTCTTCTTTTAATGTTTGTCCAGCTCAAAGTTCTCGGGGGATTCAACGAGTAGGCCCTCTCGCAGCTCAGTGTGGATGCTTCGGACGTATCATCGGAGATGATTGTGTCGGCCTTTCTCTGTGTTTCGCCAGCGAGCTGCATACTGTTTTGGCCCCCACGAACGTTAATGGCGGAATCCTTCCTCCCCAGGGATGATGATGAAGAAGACTCTTACGCTATGCATACACAAGCTCTCGAATAGATGAAGCCACGGTTTGCTTTCTGCGCTTTCTCTCCCATCGAAGCACGATAGCGTAAAGCGCCATGTCGCTGGATAGGAAGAAGAGACTAAAGGCGACGGGGCCCATCCGACTTGAGGTCGTAGGAATTCGTGCCTAGCGCGAATCACGAGGCTTTCCGGAAACGCTTTAGCCACGTGGTGTTGCCCGTACTTGCGCTACGATAAGTTGGTGAACGGACGAGAGGCAAAGAGGGACAGGACAGGTGGCTCCCCCCATCACCGCCTCCTCCGGTCCCTCGTCCCCTCCGGCTCCGTTCTCCGCCATGGATGGGCGAGACTGAGCTGGGTGACAAAAGTGAAAAAGTAAGAGGAGGGATGGCTTTTAGGACCACCTGAGGCTGTGAGGATGATGGTCTTTTGGTGGCCAATCTCTCGTGGTCGCTGCTTCTCTTCTGCTGTACTTACTTGGCCGGAACCGTGGCAGCCGTTTGATTTCGGAGCCCCTTTTGCTTTCTGGCGTTTCCTTAATAGAACGACGGTATCCTCCTCCCATCGGACGGTCGAGATCGTCTTCCGGCTGACGGTACCGCCTGACTTTACCTACCCGCATCTCCACCCGTGTGATGGTTGGCTCACCCTGTGGGGCCGCCCTCTTGCTCAGGATGAAGAGGTAACAAACGGGCTTAACTCGGTAACAAAACGTGATTGCCAAGCGACGCGACTTAAGAGGACCCACTCTTGCGCACCACGTAGGCACACGCCAACTGGACGCCACGCCGTTGTCACCCTCACATCAGCACATGCACGCCACGCTTGCATAAGTCATATATATATATATATATATATACACGAATAAATTAAGCTTTTCTAATAAGTGATAATCTAATTTGACATTATTATCATTTAATTTAATCATATGTACTCCGGAAATAATTTTTGGGAGCTTAAACCACAAGATTAATTTTGGCCCAATCACGAGTAAGGGAAGAATGATTCGTCGATCCACGTGGTTGTGGTCGGGTCGATGTGATCCAATTTCTGAAGCTTATTGCTGCTTAGCTCACGTTTCAGATGTAACTACTAATTCAAAATATGTTGACTTATGTATCAAAACCCAAAAATTAATAGGCCAACCATTCCAGCTCAGTGGCACTCATGGCCATGCACGTTACCTGTTTGAAACTTGAATCATTTTTTGGTATTTATTATGTGGAGCCATTCCTCTGGGATTCCAGATCATATGATTCCTATCCATAAATTTAGTTCCCCACCAAACCCATGCAACGCAGTCAATTTGTTCCACCGGAGTCAGCAAAAGCTTTCCACAGCATAAAACAAGGAATAGAGAGAGAGAGAGAGAGAGCGAGAGTGAGCGAGAGAGAGATCAACGTAGCGAATCACGAGAAAGAGACGAAACCCACACCTTTCGTTTGGGTTGGACGCTTTGAAGATTATGTTTCACCTTTTCCCTTTCCCTCTTCCATTGACTGACTGCTCCTCGTCTGCAGCCCCTTTTCCCAAAAGCCTCCTATTTATAAGAGCAAACCCGTCACTGTGAAAGAAAGCAGGCAGCGGTGGCGATGGCCTTGGAGAACCATTTTCTATTCCCCTACCAACCCTCCTTGGATTGGGATCCACAATTTTTCACGCCTTCAGGTAATCCGGCAACGCACTTTCTTCTTCGATTTGTTGTTTCTGTCAATTACACCGGCCTGGTCTTCTCATGTCTTTGGGTGACAGAATTATCAGCTTCGGAGTCTCCCATGTCGTCGCAGACCTCGACCGGCTACTTGCAAGATGCAGTGGCCGAGTGGACCGACCAGTGCAAGCGGAGAGGAGTAGCTTCGTCCCCAACTCATGATTCGACAGCCACGACCGATGAGCTCCAAGATCTTCTTCAAGCGTACTTCAATTATATATGCATGGTGCTTAACGCGAAGTGCACTGCTATTTAAACTCCCGTAGTCAACCACTTAATCTTTTTCTCCTTCCATCTTCTTCTTCTCTCGTAGGGGTTTTGGGGTTCAAACTGTTATGGAGATCCCACGCATGATTCGACCTGCATGCTGCAAGATAATGACATCGTCCCAGGTAAGATTCAGTGGTAAATGCATTCTTCTCCTGCATCACAGAGGTGATTCTGTCACATAAGCCCACTTATCACAAAGGCCACAATGAATGTTATTTATAATACGGAGCTTACAGAAAGCTGGCTACCGTCCCCATGTCGTGCGCATGCATAGGAGTCGTCCGTCATCTTCTTCTTTTTGTCTTGCTTTGGCTTATAGTGTTCGCCAAATAGTTTAGCTTGGCACGCACATCTACGTGTATCTACTTCTCCTAGTTTAGTGATGGGTACTGTAAAGCGGACGAGATGGTCGGACCAATGATCTTTTTGATGTGACTCGGTTCAATATTCGTGAAGATGACGATGACCCACCGAACGTGATGCTGAAGGCCAAAGCACAAATGGCCGAGACACAACTCACACGAGAGCCACTCGCCTCTTCCGCCGCCTCCTCCCACGAAGAGCTGCTGTCACACGGAAAGGATCTCCATCAGCCAAGAGACGCAAAGCCTTCTCTTCCTGCACCTAAAGATAAACCGCTTGCCGTAAGAGGTTAGTGCACTCTTGTTCTCCTTTCGTTGCACAGGATCTGATTCTTGCGCTGGTTTTAGAATGTGGCATGAGGCAATTCAAGAAGAAGAAGAAGAAGAAGAAGAAGGCCAAGGTGGTCGTGGTGCACCCCTTCGCTGTCGTGAAGCCCGGGGGAGTGGAGGGGGAAGTCACCCTCGAAGACGTCAATGCGAGGGTTCGAATGCCCCCGAGACGGCCTGTCCGCCACCCGGTGGGGGAGTACGCACACGGCCCTTGTGTGTCGCCGGACGGCCCTGGCCTTTCCGGGAAGGCGGTTGTAAGCCTCACAAGGATCCAAACACAAGGGAGGGGCACAATAACCATTATAAGAACAAAAGGATGAAGTCCTATCATCCATCATCACAATAATTGTACAGCTGTGGGTTCATCGTTCTCGTAATGTATCAGTAGTTTTCCGGTGCGTATGCATGATCAGCTCAGTGTATGCTGCTTTTGTCTCCAATCTTCTGCTTTTGATCTAAGAAGAAGCTGACAGCTCAATGTCTTTTGAACTCCTGTATGCATTTGTGCATCCATGTAAAGATGGGCGTTTACCAGTCACTGTTCCCTACAGTGTATGCATCCTTTTCATGAGATTTGAAATGAACTGTTTATTGCTATTTACCTTTTCTTTCGACTAGAATAGGCATCAAAGCTTCAAATGGTAATAAAATGCATCAAGCATTAGAACATCACGGAATGCCCTTTCCTCGACTACTGAACAGTCCTGTGTATGGAAGCAAGAAGCAAAGGACCCGGAAGATCTTGAAGCGAGCCCTGTCGGATGATTCATGTGAAAGTGTACTTTGTTGACTCTTCAAACTCATTGCAGCTGCTGCAATGGAAGAACACCTAATCTGATTTAGTTGAACCTAATTCGAAGAGAAAAATGAATTCAAATGTCAGCTCCAGCCTATAAGTGGGCCAAATGCAGGTTGAAAAAGCTACATAAGAACTTGACTAAGCAACAAACAACAATTGGTCAGGACAAAGGGAGAGATGGAAGACATCAAATTTGGATCCTGTCTTCCTCCCCAAAGTCAAGCTGGTTAATTTGAACAAAGTTTTCTCAGAGTGGATTCCTGTCTTCCTCCCCGAAGTCAAGCTGATTAAGAACACTGAGAATCTGAATTTGAGATTTTCTTGACTTCCAAACCAATTTTATCAGCCTTTGATATCATTTTAAGTTCAAATTTTGAAACTTTTCAAGCTTTAACATTTAAGGAGTTTGTGACATACAAGAGGATTTGGATGCTAAGACTCTTGCTGACATCTGCAACAATCTTCCAGTATTCCAATATAGAGTGGTTAAGAACCCGATTAGGCTGCTAATTTTGTTAGCCTTTAAGACTGGACATGTGTGGAAACAATTTCTTGTGCTCTGATGTACTATTTTGTATTCTTTTTTAGCTTCAAATTTGGAGGTGGTTTGCTTTTGTAGAGCAGAACTATATGGCTTCTTCCATCACTGTTTTTTGGGAGGCTTAATTTGAACAATTTGTATGTGATTTTAGAACTACAAACGGCTCCAATATGATGATCAAATGTTCTTGTTTGATTTATTCGATATATTGCTCCTTTTCTACTTGATTCATTCTTCTGCCTTTTTTTTTTGCAACTCAAATTCATCTTCTTGTTGAGTATAGCTTGTAACTTGAAGATTAATTGCAATTTTTTTTTCTTATTCTAGGTTAATATAGAAATTTTACGACGATGCTAGATCATGACGAAGGTCAACTTTGATGTAATTTATTTTTGGATCCTCAGTGTGTAATTATTGCCCACAAATTACTACAAGGGAAAAAGAGTTGCTCTTACAATTATTTTTGAGAGTAGGTTGGGTTTCAATTTTTTTCCTTTTTCTTCATTAGTATTCTTTGAAAAAAAATTGAAAAAATTTCGTGTGGAAAAAGCCAAAGATATAAATAAATGTTTTGTGATTGAAGGTTCAGAATCAAACCACAATTACAAAGAAAAATTGCACCAAATATTTTCTGTATCTCAATCTATCACTACTTTTATTAATAAAAATACTTATTCATATGATTCCTTTATCCAACACAACATAACACAAGTACCCCAAAAACAACAAAAAGAAAAGGGAAAACATAAGCATTGGATTGTAACCAAATCCAAAAGATCAACTAACTGCATACAGCCCAAACACAAACAGAGAGAGATATCAAATACAAATCCCTGCACCAGATCTTTATTCATCAAACATCTTAAGATGCAGTAGCTATTAATTTATAGTAGACAAGTACTGTACTGTAGTTGTTTTTAAAGATGTAACAGCACCAATTCCTTATTCTTCAACGACCTCATCTTCGTCAGGTAGCTTAGAAGCCGCTTCCGGTGAGAGCATCGATCGGAGGGTGTTTCTCTTGAATTGTGGGAGTTGGCTGATTTTGCGTTTGTCTTCATCACTCAACTCCCAATCAAAAATTTTCATGTTCTGCTCGATTCGCTCCTTGTTCAAGGTCTTTACGATCATACTCGCTCCTTGCTCATAAACCCATCTCAAGGATACCTGAAAACAGAACCATCAAGCAGAAGTCCATAGCTAGTTTAACACAGTCCATTGATGCACTATGATTTAAATTCTACTAAGCCTCTCATTCTACAATGCATATCAAACAGCTAATCTGCCACTAAAACTGGCATGCAGAAAAAAAAAAAAAAAGATAGCAAAACAAGAGACATCGTCGAATAAATTGGTTTGATTTTTTTTTCTTTTTCAAGGGAAGTTGTTTTTGTCTAATTGAGATTTCACATGATTGAAAGAATAAAGAAACTATTTAAGTTTGCAATAACTTGATGGACTTGTCTACACCATTCCCCATTCCTTTCAGATGTGAGTTTTAATACAACACATATCAGCTGGTTACCTCTTGATATTCTATAAACTGGAACACATCAAAATTTCTACCACTAGTTTATAATTATCTTGTTTCCTTGATCATTCTAGCTCAAAGTATTCTGATCTGTTTTGCAAGAGATTAAAATTGAGTAACACTTGACCACCTATAGCTTGTGGTGATCAATCAAGTTAATGAAAGGTTCTCCAATATGTCATAATATCATGCTCATTTACAAGACAAGGTTCAATCTAATTGTTAGTACAAAACACAACAAACATTACACGAGATGAATAACTTTTGAACTCTAAATCAGTGCCACATGTTATCTAGCATAAAAAACATGAATTAAGCATGAAGCCAAATCATGTGATCCTTTTTCTTAAGCAGGGAATAGAAATATAAGCACTAATGTTGATCTCCTTTTCAAATGTTAAACTAGTGGTCTGAAATTTTATCAAAAAGACAAAAGGGCGCATGATTTGGATCAGATTGTTTTGTTATGAAGATAACCATCCAACTTAATTCCAAGAACATTTGTTAATTTTATTCTAGTGAAATAATAGCTGAACTTAGGAAATTAAATCTGTTATCATGACCAACTCGAATAATCGTATACCAGTATTAAAATTTAATCGTCTAACAGGATGAAGAAGTAGTTAAGAGAGCAACCTGAGCCACAGTCTTTCCTTTTGCCTTGGCTATATCTTTAAGCACTTGGGACTCCATCACCAAGTTCTTGCCCATGAACATTTCTTGGCCTCCTAAAGGAGAATAGGCAACGACATGAACACCCTTTTCCTTGCAGAACTCCCTCAGCTTCCTCTGCTGCCAGGTTGGATTCATCTCCACCTGCAAATTCGTCCCTTTTCACTATGACTCACACAGAACATCCAACAATGATCATGGAAGCTAAAAAGAAATCGGACTACCTGGACAGCAGCAGGAGGTACTTTAGCATATTGGAGCAGCTCTGCAAGCTTCCATGTGGTGAAGTTGCTAACACCGATGTGCTTAGCCAACCCCAACCTTTGGCATTCCTCCATGCCTTCCCAAACAGACTTCAAGTCGAAGGGAAGAATTTGGTGGCTCTCTATAGGAGGATAGGATTCTCCAGCCTTCAATCTCATGGGCCAATGTATGAGGTAGAGATCAAGGTAATCCAATTTGAGATTCCTAACACCAAGAGGAAAAATTAGATACGCTTTCAGAAGCTCCAATTACAGAGATCAAATCACGAAATTATGACAGGGAATCAATGTGAATCCCCGTAAATTCGCATCATCTCGAAGCAGAAGAAAGCAGTAAAGGAGGAACATGAAGATATTCTTCTTCACCTGAGAGACTCGCGGATGGCGGGGACGACCAGGTCACGGTGAGCGTCGGCGCACCAGATCTTGGAGGTGATGAAGAGCTCGGCACGGGAGTGGATGATGCCGGCCTGCAAGGCCTCGGCGATGGCCTCGCCGAGAACGTCCTCGGACTGGTAGATGGCGGCGGTGTCGAAGTGGCGGTACCCGAGCTCGATGGCGCTGAGGATGGCGTGCTTGGTGGCGGGGCGCTGCTCGTGGGTGAAGCGGTCCCACCCGGTGCCCATGCCTAGCACGGGGATCGCCGGAGCGCCTGTGGCGGGAGAGGTGGAGCTCAGGACGACCTCCGGAATAGCCATGGCTGAATGGTAGCGAATGGTTCCCCGTTCAGCGGCGATGCCCCCTTATGCAGGCGCAAATCCTGGTCAATCGATAAGGTAAGCGCTAAACGCGGGGGCGGCGGTGTCATGGAATTCCAATGGTCTTCTCCGGTGCGTTCTTCGGGGCGGCCATCCAAAGACGTCGGTGTTGCGCCGGAACCCGCTTCTAGAAGATCGTACGGTCTCTGTTAACCACATCGACAATTTACGAACCTAATACTCGTGTCCGGTTTATGTTTTGGTTCGGCCAACTTCTGTCCTCGGGCCGGACATTTGCGGTTCGATTTATTTAGCCACAAAGCCAATCGGGTCGGATTTTTTTCAAATTATTAGTCTGATCTGATTCGACGGACGGTTGATCCGTAACTGTTTCTAGTGGACGGTTGAGATTTGTAATTGGAGAATCCCTTTATAAGTAATGTTTGAGAGGATCCTCTTCCCCAACCAAAACCTCACTATTGAATAAGTACTTTTTAGAAAATAGAAAAACAACTTATTATAGGTGTTATCTTTTTTTAAAATAAAATCTTTGACTATTATTAAAATTTTTATGATATCCCAAAAATCTATCGATTTTAACTCTTTTTCATTTTATCTTATCAATTTTTAGAATATCTTTCTTTTATAGTATACGAAATGAGAATATTTTTTATTTTTATATCATAATCTAATATATATATATATATATACCATATAATCTTCAAAAATAACAGATCTCCTTTTTTATCTTCTTAAAGATATTATTTATGATTATTCTACAACTTCATCAATAATAATATTTTCATCACATCCAAGTTCATTAATGGTATTGATGTTGTTTATTTTTTTAATTTATTTAAGAATTTAAGGAATAATTTCTCTAATAAGAAATAATAAAGGAGTATGAACTTGTTTCTTCTCAATATCAAATTTTAAAATTTTTTGGTTTCACTGATTTTATTATTTTCTAGAAATATTATATTAGTAGTCTCAACTATTCTAGTTGTATGGTTAGGAAAATAAAATCTGTATCTTTATATTTTTTAGATAATCAATGAAATATTTAAAACTAGTTATTAGATTTAATTTCTTTTTATGTGGGTCAAATACTTTTATTTCTATTTGATAACCCCAATATATAAATATCTCAAGTCAAGTTTCCTACAAATCATTAACTCGAATGGAGTTGATAAAATTAATTTACCAAAGATATTAATAAAAAATATATAGTAATTTTAGGAATTTCATCCTATATTGAATCATGTATAAAAAAAACTCATTATGTTTCTAACTATATCTATATGGGTACCATTATTTCTTTTAGTACTCTTAATAATATATATTGAGCATAAATATCTTATTTTTTAAAAAAATTAACTAATGGATAATAATTTTAATTTGACTTATCATTTCGAACATAAAATTTATCACCTCATCAAATCTAATTAACTTAACATTTCTATTTAATTATTTATCAACTTCAGGTGTCAATAGCTTTAAATCTTATTTGAAATAGATATATATTATTATATTTCGATAAGTCAACTATAAATGTAGTAAAATATCTCTCCATAAAATAGGATACATGAAGTTCTTTGTAAATATATATATATTCTCAAGGACTCTTAAAATTATATTTTCTTATAAGATCATTACAAATTAAGATTTAAATTAATTTTATACAAATCATTATATAGAATGTCATAATTAAATTTTATTAAATTATAAATATACTAAGTTAATTATCATCATAAGAAGATAATATCCTAACAAATCTAGATAAGAAAATCAAATTTATAGAATCGTAAGAATATAATATATAAGGCTGGAATGTCAACAGACGTCTGTCTATATGAAAAATACGAATCAGAGTTTGAGGAAGGGGTTGTTGACCCACAACAAATAGAGGAGAATTTATTCAATCACATAGTTTGGTCTCCTAGACTATGACACCCTTGTGACAAACTATATAATTGTATTGAAAGGCTCACTTTTCTCTACTCCTTTTCTTTACGTACTATTATGCTTACTATACCTATTGATGTAGCATTATAAGTACTTCTGTAATATTTGGTTTGATTCTGTAATATTTTGAATATGTTTCCATTTCTTTTTGAACAAAACTCTATCATCCTTCATCTTTCTTGTCACAAAATTAATATTTTACTATCAAGACTTTCTTTTTATAAGTTTGTATAATGTTATCAAATTTAGATGATTTATTTACTTCAGCTTTCTTTTATTATTACTTACTCCTTGAATCATATTCAAAATATTATTTTTTTTATTTTAGTCTTAATTTCTATTGAATAAATAAACTAATCAACTCATTTAAATTTCACATGTCTTTATTTCTATTGTAGTAAACTTTAAATAAGTCAAATTAAGAAGGAAGAGTATTAATAATAAAATACATGAAAAGGATTCATCATGCCCAATATTTTTAGCTTTGCAGCTTTATTAGTCATAACGAGGATATGTCCTATAATTTCTCGAATATCTTAATACTAAGATATAGTAAATTTTTTTATTAAGGTATCACCTAATGATTTACTAATAGATTTAAATTAGTATTTAGATATCCAATGTGCTAGTTATATACTATAGTGAAGTCTAAATATTATCATTAATTATTTAAAATTAAAGCTATTAGATATTTTTAAATTATTTATTTTAATTGTTTATCCTATATAATTTTTAATGGTTATTTCTGTTATCCTTTTAACAAGTCTAAACAAGGTCTAACATAACTAACATAAGTTTCATATGCTTAAATCAATGAACATAATTTAATCCAAAACCTATAGAGACACTAGAAGTATAAAAATACAATGAAGTATCATAATAATAATATTAATATTTTAAAATTTTGAAAATATGATGAAATTTGGACAATAATAAATCATATAATATGGATAATAATAAATTATCTATAATTTATTTTTTTTTCTTTTTATTTTGATAAATTATTTATTAAAATTCATGACATAAATTCTTTTATTATTATTGCTTAAATAATAATGCCAAATTGGAATGGCAAAATTGTAAATAGAGGATATCGATTAAAAATAATTAATTTCAAAAGGGTAAAAACATACATAAAAGATAATTGATTTTGAAGGATAAAATTGGATCTAAAGGATATGGATTGGAACTAATAGATTCATAAGTTTAAAATATTTTTTAATGGGGTGGAAGCCCTAAGCTCTAATTCGATTGCCACCCCTTATTACGTTCCACACCCACATGTTTCGCATGAGTGTTGCTATCAATGCCAAGCGAGCCCTAACTGACCTTACATTCTCACGACATCCTATTAATGCATATCAAGTTACATTATACTCACGGTTCATAGCAACAATCATTACTCGTGATAAGGCCGACGACCAAGGTAGGTTGTCATGCTTTAAAATATCATCATCATAGCAATCTATCGATGATAGCTACTAACCAAAATTGGGCAGTATTCGTTCACTTTGGTTCCACCTACGTTGTATCATCCGCAAGCAGGCGAGGATGATTGAAGGGCATAGATCTAGATTGAACTATTTTTATGAAACAAGACTATGACATAATAATGACTCAAACGAGGAACAAATTTAATCATATAAATGGATATAAATTTTTTTATGACGTAAGATAATTAGATTTCATTACTTTATGGTTTTGATATCAGTTGTAGAAAATACCTTTAATGTTGAAAACATTTATGTCAAGGATTAAAATCTAACATATGAGAATTGATGTGCGTACCTTTAATTGATATGCTTATGCTAAATTGAAATACCTTGATAGCTCTCCCCGTTTAGAGCTAGCACTCTTTGCCTTTCTTTTCTACTTCTTGTAAGGTGGTGATGAAGTTTTCTTAAATCAGAAAACACAAATGGTCATACATGTATATAGGCGACAGAAGGATATTCGTAGAAAATCATCTCGAATATTATTTTTCATCAAGATCAATATCCAAATCGACTATATCTATTTATAAGTGGGAGGAGAGAGGTTCAATATTCTCTTATATTAAGATCAATAATCAAGATTTAAATATATTTAGTTATATATTTAATTAAAATTTTCAGCTTTTTGAGGTTTAATATTTAAAAATAGGATTCAGAATTTATTTAGTTAGGAAAGGAGTCTATAAAATATAAGTGATTTGGATGCTAAGACTTGTTGCTGACATCCGAAACAATCTTTCAGTATTCTATAGAGTAGTTTAGAACCTGATTAGGCTACTAATTTTGTTAGCCTGATGTATTCTTGTTGGGCTCTGATGTATTATTTTGTATTCTTTTTTAGCTTCCAATTTGGAGGTGGTTTGGTTTTGTAGAATAGAACAATTTGGCTTCTTCCATCACTGCTTCTTAGGAGGCTTAATTTGAACAATTTGTATCTGATTTTAGAATTTCAAATAGCTCCAATATGATGATCAAATGTTCTTGTTTGATTTATTCGACATATTGCTCCTTTTCTACTTATTTCTTTTTTTTTTAACTCAAATTCATCTCCTTGATTATAGCTTGTATCTCAAAGATTATTGGTAAATTTGTTTTCTTGTTCTAGGATGATATAAAATTTTAAAGGGTTCATACCATCATCATGATGCAACATTATAATGAAGATCAATTTTGATATAATTTTTTTGTAATCCTTATAGTGTAATCATTCCAAAAAAAATATTCCAATAGAAAAAGAGCTGCTCTTACAATTTTTTTTTTTTAGAGTAAGTTGGTTTTCAATTTTTTTTTCCTTTTTCTTGAATAGTATTCTTTGAAAAAATTAAAAAATTTATGTAGGGTGCAGGGTGACAATGTTAGGGAGGAGGTGACCACCATGGGTTTGACGGGATAGCCTATGGCAGTGGCAGAGGAGACTGGTGAAAAAAGTACAAAGAGATAATTTGAATATTTTTGAAATTAGAGGTTATAATTTAAGAAAAATAAAAATATGAGTAACTGTTTAAAAAAAAAAATCTAAAAGAAGGATATATTTTAGGACAATCACCCATAAATATTTTGTAGTCGAAGAGTCAAAATATCACCACAATTATTTAAAAAAATGGACTAAATATATTCCACATCTCAATCTAACACCACTTTTAATAGTAAAAGTACTTATTCATCTGATTCCTTTGTCCAACACAACATAACACAAGTAAACCAAAAACAAGAAAAGAAAAAGGAAAACATAAGCAATTTGATTGTCACTAAATCCAAAAGATCAACTCACTGCATACAGCCCAAACAGAAAGAGGGAGAGATAGAGTAGCAGCACAAGATCTTTATTCAACAAATATCATAGATGTAGTAGCTATTAATTCTGTAGTGGTCAAGTACTTAAATTGTCTTTAGAGATCTAATAGCACCAACTCCTTTATTCTTCAATGACCTCATCTTCATCAGCTAGCTTGGAAGCCGCTTCTGCCGAGAGCATCGAGCGCAGGGTGACTCTCTTGCACTGGGGGAGTTGACTAATTTTGTGTTTGTCTTCTTCACTCAACTCCCAATCAAAAATTTTCATGTTCTCCTCGATTCTGTCCTTGTTCAAGGTCTTTACGATCATACTCGCTCCTTGCTCATAAACCCATCTCAAGGATACCTGAAAACAAAATCATCAAGTTGAAGTTCATAGCCAGATTAACACAGTCTGTTGCTGCACTATGATTTAAATTCTAGTGAGCCTCTCATTCTACAATGCATGTCATACAGCTAATCTGCCACAAAATCTGACATGCAGCGAAAAAATATAAGAGAAAAAAAGGTAACAAAACAAGCGATATCGTCAAAAAAGTTGGTTTGATTTTTTTCTCTTTTCCAAGGGAAGTTTGTTTTTGTCTAATTGAGATTTAACATGATTGAAAGAATAAAAAAAACTCTAAGCTGGTTACCTTTTGATATTCTCTAAACTGGAACACATCAAAATTTATACCACTAGATTATAATTCTCTTGTTTCCTTGATCATTGTAGCCCAAACTGTTTTGATCTGTTTCGTAGGAGATTAAAAATAGTAGCATTTGACCACCTATAGTGATCGATCAAGTTAATGAACAGGTTCTCCGCTATGTCATAATATCTTGCTCATTTACATGATAAAGTTCAATCTAATTGTTAGTACATACAACAACCATTATGCGAGATGAATAATTTTTGAATTCTAAATCAGTGCCATACGTTATATAGCATCAAAAACTTGAATTAAGCATGAAGGCATCAGGAGGAATTGATTCTACTAAGTAATCAAGTTCAAGTGATCCTTTTTCTTGAGCAGAGAATAGAAATATAAGCCCTAATGTTGATTTCCTTCTCAAATGTTTAACTAGTGGTTTGACATTTTATAGAAAAAGACAAAAGGGAGCATGATTTGGGATCAGATTGTTTTCTTCTCATGACGACCATCCAACTTAATTTCAAGAACATTTTTTTAATTTTATTCTAGTGAAATAATAGCTGAACTTGAGAAATTAAATCTGTTATCATGACAAACTTGAATAATCCTATACCAGTATTAAAATTTAATCCACTAACAGGATGAAGAAGTAGTCAAGAGAGCAACCTGAGCCACAGTCTTTCCTTTTGCCTTGGCTATATCTTTAAGCACTTGGGACTCCATCACCAAGTTCTTGCCCATGAACATTTCTTGGCCTCCTAAAGGAGAATAGGCAACGACATGAACACCCTTTTCCTTGCAGAACTCCCTCAGCTTCCTCTGCTGCCAGGTTGGATTCATCTCCACCTGCAAATTCGTCCCTTTTCACTATGACTCACACAGAACATCCAACAATGATCATGGAAGGTAATAAGAAATCAGACTACCTGGACAGCAGCAGGCGGTACTTTAGCATATTGGAGCAGCTCTGCAAGCTTCCATGTGGTGAAGTTGCTAACACCGATGTGCTTAGCCAACCCCAACCTTTGGCATTCCTCCATGCCTTCCCAAACAGACTTCAAGTCGAAGGGAAGAATGTGGTGGCTCTCTATAGGAGGATAGGATTCTCCAGCCTTCAATCTCATGGGCCAATGTATGAGGTAGAGATCAAGGTAATCCAATTTGAGATTCCTAACACCATTAGGAAAAATTAGATACGCTTTCAGAAGCTCCAATTACAGAGATCAAATCACGAAATTATGACAGGGAATCAATGTTAATCCCATTAAATTCGCATCATCTCGAAGCAGAAGAAAGCAGTAAAGGAGGAAACATGAAGATAGTCTTCTTCACCTGAGAGACTCGCGGATGGCGGGGACGACCAGGTCACGGTGAGCGTCGGCGCACCAGATCTTGGAGGTGATGAAGAGCTCGGCACGGGAGTGGATGAGGCCGGCCTGCAAGGCCTCAGCGATGGCCTCGCCGAGAACGTCCTCGGACTGGTAGATGGCGGCGGTGTCGAAGTGGCGGTATCCGAGCTCGATGGCGCGGAGGATGGCGTGCTTGGTGGCGGGGCGCTGCTCGGGGGTGAAGTGGGCCAACCCGGTGCCCATGGCCAGCACGGGGATCGCCCGGGCGCCTGTGGCGGGAGAGGTGGAGCTCAGGACGACTTCCGGAATACCCATGGCTCAGAGGTAACGAACGCTTCCCGGTTCACTGGCGATGCCCACCCATGTAGGAGCAAATCCTGGTCAATCCATTACGTAAGCGCTGAGCGCAGCCCAATGGAATTCCAACTGGGGTCGTTCTCTTTAGTCATTCTAGTCCAACCACATCGGTGGTTTTGACCAATTACCAATTGAAGACCTGCTTTAGACTCCTACGTGTTGCCACGGAACCTGCTTCGGGAAGATCGTACGGATCGACACTTTACGAACCTAACAGTGGCGTCCGGTTTATGTTTGGTTCGACTCACTTCTACCCTCAGGCCCGACATATGCTCGAGCCGATGCGGTTCGATTTATTTAGCCACAAAGCCCATCGGGTCGGATTTTTTTCAAATCACTAGTCGGATCCGATTGTTAAGATGGTCGAGCGGTAACTTCTTCTAGTGGACGGTTGAGATTTGTAATTGGAGAATTCCTTTACAAGTACTGTTTGAGAGGATCCTCTTCCCAAACGGAAACCTCACTATTGCTCCCCGGGGCGTCCCGTAACCCCCCTTTCCTCTCTCTCGCACCGCCGGCAGGTCCGACCTTGTCCTCTTGGCGTCCGCCGGAGGTAACGCTCTCGCCTTTCGGCTATCCGAACACTTCGGTTCCTTGGGTCCTGAAACATCCAGGCTAATTTTTTCGTCATTCCGCATCTCATGGTGATTAAGTTTTTGGTGGAATGAATCTCAATTTATTTTCAGCTAATCGATTTGCATGTATGGAATCGGATTCCTGGAACGCTTTTCTTTAATTTGGTTCTAGAAAATAACCTTGCTTCTTGTGTTTTCCAGGAAAGTCTTCCCTATTCATTTTACATCAGAAAGAAGCAAAAGTTAGCTGAGGTTTATGTTTGATATGATAATTGACTTACATTTGTTAGGTGTTTTTTTAGAGGATTGCATTTGGGACACTGTTTTTCGGAAAATTGAAAAAATAGAAATTAAAGAACTGGAACTAAACATTGTCATTTTTCTTCCATATAGCCAATCTTACATTTGGTTTCTACAACAAGCACATAAATATTCTGCAGTCAAAGGCTTTTAATTTGTTGGAGAATTGGATAGAGGTAGACGTAACATTAACTAAAGGCATGATTTATGGTTAGAGCTATATATTTTTTGCTTTGGCCATTGACTCTTTTTCATTCTTGTACAAAAGCAATTAGTAAGTAGAATTAAATGCAAAAATAGAAAACATAGAGCTTAAGCACATTTCATATCCCTGTTAGAGATGCTGTTAAGTTGATTGGAGATTATAGGTGATATGCCTCTAGGGTAAAACACCATTGGACTAAATTATTGAATCCAGATTTCTATTGTATCATGTCAAGTACCATTGTACCGTCCATTTGATTATGATGGACACCACAAGGGTGAAGTTCTTATGACCAACATAGATAAGAAAGGCTTGTAGGTAATTAGTGAAATATTGTTCACTTTTGTATTAAAACATAAATATAGAAAACAAAAAATAAAGGATGAAACACAGGGATCATTCCATAATGTCAAATGCAAATGATATAACAATATACAATTAACACAAAGACACATCTTAGTTAGGATAATGCAAAGTAGCAACCAGTAATAAGTGATTGATTACAGAATTGAAAGGGAAGGGGTTACATACTTAATCTAGCTTATTTGAATGTAATGGCTAGCAATCTCTTGTAAGTGATGCTATCAAAATTTTCAGAATTTCAGAGATTAGTACTTCATATATGGGTCAAAAGCTTGCTTATTTGCTTTGCATATTCAATTAGTTGGTAAGTATAAGGTTCTGTACATCAATTTAGATGTGGCATTTTTGAATAAGCATGTATAGCTTATTTATCTGTTTGATGTTTCTTCTCTCCCCTTTTGTTGGTTGGCGAATTCCACAAAATCTCATGCAAATGATCGTAATTATGAGATGGATGATTATGATAGATCTCCTCTTTTATAAAATTTTTGAATTAATAATTTATTTTTCTTCAAAAAGTTAAGTTTTTTTTTTTGCTTTGTTGATAGTGATAAATGGTCGCTATGATACTTTCTTCATTTTGATGTCTTAATGTGCAGTCTTGAAAGCTGAAATTGACCATGATTTTTGGTTATCATTAGCTGCTAAGTTTAGGGGGGAAAATGATCCATTTTGAACTGCGATGCCCCTACAGTACATATTTCATCAGAACTGTGGCACTGCTGGATCTTGGTGTTCAGGGGAAATTCTTTATTAGTCTTTTCTCCACCGTTGACAACTGGCAACATAAATCATATATTCTGGATAACTGAACACCTAGTAGTATCTTAAAAGACTTAGGAGCAGGTGCACCACAAAACATAATAAAAGTTGCACTACTGTTATCCAAAGTTTTACAGGCTACATCTATTCAAAATGTGTTTTTTTGTCTGTTCCCTCAAATAAATAATCTTGTTTATATCAAACATTTTCAACCAAGGTTTGATTTATTGGTCTGTACCAGTGTACCAAGATTATCTCGGTACTAGCATGGTACCGGTACCGAGCGGTACTTATAGTGCATACCGCCCAATATATTAAAATAAAATATAATATTTTTATAATATAATATTAAAAAAATAAATATATTAAGAAAAGGGACGACGTCTTGTCGATCTTTCTCCCCACGTCGGAGACATTCCATCTCCTCGCTGGAGGAAGCACGGCGAGGTGTAACGACGTGGGCGACCCATGGGGCGGCGGCGGCCAGCGAGGACGTCGCATGGAAAGTAGGTTCTTCTTCTCCTCCTCTTCTTTTTTCTTCTTTTCCTCTTCTTCTTCTTCCCTTTTTCTCCTTCAATCAATCACCGACAGTCGATTTCTCCCTCAATAGACCACCGATGGTCGATTTTTTGTGGTACCGCCCGATAGCCGGCAGTCCACGTACCGATAACTTGACGGACCGATATGTACCACTCGTATAGGGCGGTACAGATCGAAATTGCAAACCTTATTTCCAACTATACCAACCTGCCTTTTTCTCTTTGGTATAACCTTGTCCTGCTGTTTTTTATAAATGATGGTGTTTCAGTATCCATCTTTGGTAATATGAAATTTCCTAATTCTTATTGTTTTCGTTGTGTATAGCTTAAAAAGAAGATGGCAGTTGATAGTGTCATGGCTTCTTGTTCAGGTTTTAATCCTTCCTCCCCTTTTCCCATATTATTTCTCTAATATAATTTGACCACTGTAAAAAGCTAACATTTCCCTTCTAGGTTCACTTTTGGTCATGCCTCATATGATATCAATTCCTGCTCACTGGCCCTGCAAGACCAAAATTTGCCATGTTAAGGTCTTTCCGAAACCACCATTTGTTCAATTAATATTTTTAGCTTTATGTTTTTCATTTTGAAGAGTTGAAGAACAGTATTCTCTCTTTATATAGATTCCAGGAAGTTGCATCCAGCGACGGATTTCATATTTTAGGCCCATATGTGCATCAATAAGAAGTAATGACCGTTATGGATTGTCTTATGGAGATGGATTTGACAGAGAACCATTTTGGTTGAGTGTGGTAAAGGGTGTTGCAATGTATGTGATATTTTTCACTATAAAAGCATAATTTACTACTTGTACATGATCAATTATCAAGGCTTTGCAAATGAATGTGTTTCCTTCTTATCCGTGCAGGAGTTTGAAATCCTTAGCAGTCTTCTTGGCTGAGCAGCCTAGTCAGTTGAAGTACATTGAATGGCCAGGGTTCCAGAACACGGTATGTATACCTGACAAGTAGTAGACAGAAACAAGTCTTCTTGGTCACTGCATTTCTTATCCAACTGATATTGTTTGCTCTGTTAGCTGTACAATTGAGACATCGTTAGGCATGTTTCCACTTTACTATTTAAGTTTGTTCTGTATAAACTAACATGGGTACCAAAATTCTAGACTTGGCATTTGTTGCCTTGTATCATACCTAACCTTTTAATGTTTTGAAAGCTGATATATATTAGCTCCCTTAGGGGTGTATCACCCAAGTCACTTCACTTACCAGACAGGGCATATGAGTTTTGACTGCACGCTGTGTTTATGTTGTATCTAATGTTTTGCTGCATAAACATGTTAGATTAGGAGGTCAATAGGGTGTGTCAGTGGACCGTGTTAGTCCAATATGATTCCACAATACACAATTGACCTCAAGGAGGAATATATTGTTGCAGCATATGTGGATTAGAATCTTTGTTTGTAGGGGTAAGGCTAAGCACTCTTCATAGGCTGCTTTGGCAGGAGCCTCTTGGTAGTCCAAATGTAACTCACAATGTCAAGAATAACGTCCCAAGAAGGCCTAAAATGAATTAATATTCAGTAATCATAGTTGTATAGTTTGGGTTACTATTTTAGGTGTTGAAACTCAAAAGTAAGAATTAAAATCTAACAGTTACATGTATTCCTGACTTTCCACATGGTGTAATGTGCATCTATTTTTTATTTATATATGCAAGGATCATTTGCCATAAAACTGCCCATTTTTTTAATACTTGCTTATGGTGTTTCAGTTGTCATGTTTTTTGGTATAGAAACAATTATCATTTCAAAATTTTATTCTTTCTTTTGTTTATTTCATTTTGCAGTTGAGGACATCTACCCTTACCCTTGTTCTTGTGGCCTTGCTCATTGTTGCTTTGTCTTCTATCGACGCATGTCTCTGCTATATATTGGCGTTGCTGCTCAGAAAAACTGCTTAGTTACAGGTATGTGTTAAGCCGTAACTTCTTCTGGTCCTTTGTCATTGACCTTCTTTCATATGTTTCTCATTAGTTTGCATGTAGAAAGACCCACCCAAATATCACCAGCAAAGCTGTTACTCGGATCATGTAGTGCTTTTGCCACTTAAGAGAATACTTCAAAGATTGGGTTCTCTGATGAACAACTGCATTTGATTAATCCTACCATAGATCTGTTGTATTACCTGGAGAAATAGTGAGCACTCCACATGTTCAAATCGATCGAAATGTAGTTTATCTGTGTAACATCTATTATCTTTGCATGTTGCAGGGCCTCTGAACCAGATTTTACGGCCTCTACGATTCTAACTATATATTTTAGATTCAGTTAACCTAGGAGTCTATTATAGAGCTTCTCAATGTTGCGCTTCTTTGATGATGGATTGCAGGGCAAGCCCGTGGCAGCATTCCAAATTGAATTAGGAGCACGAAATGAGCAAAAAACTGGGCTCGACTCAAAAGGATCAATCGAGCAGGGGTGCCTTTTCCTTATTTGATCTCTCTTCACTGTCAAAAAAGAATGTAAACAAATTGTAGGAGGGTGAACATTAGCTCTTGGCTTAATTACTTCATGTTGAGGTGTCAATTTTCTTGGTTATGTTCTTCTTGCATAGTGCAGTGCTGTTGAAATATCCACATTTTGTTTCCTTCCTATCGTCATGTGATATTAAGGCTACTAAGTATTCCTTGTATAGTTTTGATGACTACATCTTTAAGGTTTGGTAGATCTTTAAGAGTCGAGTAAGATACAAGTTGATATAAAAAGAATGATACTTGTACATTTCGATGTCAGCCAGTGAGACACTCTTCTCATGCCGGAGTAACGCTTGACATATTTACAAAACCATTCGACCTTCGCGGAGGAAAAGGAGGCTGAGGGGAAGGAGGTGGCTACGGTTGGGGCAATAACGAAGGACGAGTGGATGTCGATTCCTTAACGGAGTAGCTTGGTCTTGTTCCTGCTCTAGAGGATATGCTTTCTACTATTGTTGTCCTCATCTTAGCCTTCGTTGACTGGCCAACCAAAGAGGAAGTCTAGGTTGAAGGTGGACGCACTGATAGTGATAGCATCAATGCATCGTCGAGTGATATCGAGGTCATCAGCGAGCGATGATCTTTGCGAGACTTGAGGACCCTGAAGATGATGATAGCGAGTGACAACAAGTCCAACAAGCAACAATGAGTGGCATCGGGGCCAAGTCAAAGACCGACGCATGGACAATAATAATATTGATGCGTCACTAGGCAATGCTAAGATTGTCAACGAGTGGTAGCATGTCCTCACAAACGATAACAAAGGATAAGGGGCAGCGAGGCAAAGGCGACGATACAGAATAAGAGGTTGAAGAACAAACGCATGTACAATAATAGCATTGACGCATCACTAGGTGATGCTAAGATTGTCAACGAGATATAGAATAAGACGTTGGAGGAGGGAGGCAAGGGTAGCGGGGTGAAAACGGAATAACTAACAATAGCAATTTTATCTTTAGGAAATAAGAAATGTTCTATGAGGATAAATAAAAAAAAAGAAGATGCTAATGGAAAAAAATTAAAAAATAAAGAGTTTTTTTTTTGAGAATTTGCCAAAGTAATGTTTTGCTTCTACCATTACAAGGTATGATGGATAATATATAAATATATCCTGGTAAATGTCATTCCACATGCTAACAGACCTCAGTCGTGTAAACAGTGGTGACAAGAACCAGATTTTATGTGCTGAAATCAAAGGGAAAATAACGTCTTATGCACAGTGGTAATGAAAACAAAAAATGAAGTTAAAGATCAACGACATATAGCTGTGCTCCAAAGAGTTCCACTGTTTGGATCTCAGTCATCAAGACGCATATAACAAAAAGTAAACATGGAGTTCACAACTGTTTGTTTGATCCAAGTTATCTCTTCCATGTAAAAATCAGAGGTGCTAATAAAGAAATTAGACAAATAACAAAGATTGCAACATGGAATCAAGAGATGTATCAGTCCATGATTCTCAAAGTGATCATCATAAAGTTTGTGTCGCTAAAATGTCAATGTACACCTTTCTTACGGCACACAATTTGCTGGTACAATCAAAACTTCAGTGTCGAACATTCTCCTCCGGTCACAGTTTTCCAGAATAGAGAAATCAGCACCTGTAGAGTTCATTTCATCCCAGCATGCTTGCAGCATTTGCCTCTCTTTGGAGGAAAACTACAGCTAAACAAATAGGTCTTTGGCGTTTAATATCAAGCATTTTACTCAACAAGAGAAATGCAAAGCGCAACGGCCATTCCTAGTATCAGAGAGGTCAACTGAACTATTGTGCCTCGGAATGTTGTCTTTCCATCATGCATCTCAGGGAGGACTCCTGCTACCGCTATGTAAATGAAACCACCAGCAGTGAAACCCTGAAAGAAGCAAATAGAGATGTTATCGGGTTTTACTTTACAGCAAACAGAATTTTCACAGCAAAAGGAAGAGTTTCACCTCAATCAACGATGACTGTCCTGGATCCTTTCCCAGAAACAAGGCCTAAAAAATTGGGGAAGGGGAAAAACAACTTTCAACGGCTCGTTCTGATCCATCATCCTTGAAAACTTAAAAGAAACAAGAGAATGAACTAACCAATGCAGTTCCAGCTAATGCAACCAATGCTGACAGAAAGTTGAAGAATAGGGCTTCGGGAGCAGAAAATCCTGATCGCACCAAAATTCCAAAATCACCCACCTAATAACAAAAGGATATTTTTGTTAAAACAAAAAATTCAATGCTAAGAAAATCTGAACTAATGTTACAGGTACAGTGCACTTCAGAAACAAAAACTTGATTAAATAAGGCAGCTCATTAAAAAAAAGTCAATATTTTTAAGTTGTTCCTAATGTTAAGACATTTTACAGACCAGAGCTCCTCTGTTTACTTTTGGTGTTTTCTTATCCCAAGTCTTCACTATTCATGCATGAATCGGGAAAAACAAGTCATTAACAACCTTGATGATTGTTGGGCTACGCCTTCTCTACGAAAGGTTTCTGGAAAAACAGAACTATTTACTACTTTTATATATATTATATTTATCTATAGTCTTTGATAATAACCGACAAACAATATATTTCTGTTTGTGAGAACTATTAAGCTGAATCCATAATGTCATATATTAAGCCCACTGAATAACTATGAATGTATTAACATAGCATTCATATTACAAGTAAAACTATCGTAGAAGAAAAAGAATCAAGATTGCCCCGCCATTTAAATGCTATATGGTTTACTATTTGCAAACATATTTCAACGAATATCAGAAATAAAAATAGACAACTATACATTTTCCTAAAAACAAGATTCATTGAAAATATGATGGCATAGCTTGACAGTCATAAATCAAAGCTGACCTTAGAAGCCATCATGGTTCTACATCGGATGGTGTTTACTGAGCTTCATGGTGGAGCTTTGCTAATAGCCCTTAGACATGATATTATCTATTCAAAACTTATCCATCACCTGTCAGTGAACATAAGCTGTCTAGGATTTCATTCTTCACTCTCACCAAAACCTTTTCCTTGTCGCTTAGAGAGTGCACAGTAAAATCACGGCCATGTGTATGCAACTAACATAGTACTTCTCCAATGTCAAAGGGAAAAACGTTTTTGCTCTATATTTGTGAATGCATATGATTTTAATCTTCTAGGATGTCCCAGTCAGCTAATTATGACTCGCAAAAGCAGTTTCAGACTAGTATAATCAAGTGCAACATATGACCAAGCCAAATAAACTACTAAATAAAGGTTAGATTTTTTATGTCGTATATACATTGGGAACAAAGCGTCATGCAATGCTGTAGTCATCATATACCCACTTCTGCACTCATTTACCATCTCATCCTTGCAAAATTATCACATAAAACTAGATAAATATGTGAAAAGAGAACATAATGAAGCATAATTAAGCAAATGAAATTTTGTAAGTAAACAGGTCATGAGCTGAAAGAATTTAGAATTTCAACTTTCATCTACAATATACAATATAAAGCAATCCAACTTAGAAATATATTACTACGTGAACAAAATAACATTAGTTAATTTAAAACATTTATCATTGCTAACCTGAAATTAACAGAAAATGAAGTCACTACAAAATTCATTCAGATTTTGATAGAAAGCATCAGATTAGTTATTAGAAGGCCTATCAGGATAACAATTTGTTAAAAAGGTATAAAGATGGAAAATAACCTCTTGAGGAAGCTCGTGTGCAAGCAAGAATAGTGTTCTAGACCACCCTCCAACTGAACCATGCAATAAGAATGCACTTCCCAAGGCCATACCATCAGTAAAGTTGTGCTGAAATATACACAGTATGTATGCATGAATACACTGTACATCCAGAAACCAGAAGAAAATATTGATGTACACAAACTTACAACACCATCAGAGAAAAGATTCAGGTATCCAAACACCAAGCTCGATTGAGGAGCCGTTTCACCAATGGATGGTTGCTGGTTTGCAGAATCATTGGTAGCATTTGAAGCTTTCACACTACCTATGGAGGCACCACTGGTATTGGCACGCTGTAAATGAGAATAAATAGACGTCCAGACTATCAACTGAATCTATCAGAAGATTCATGATTACATTTTTTACGTAACTACCTGTAGCTCAAGGCAAATCCTACTTGACAAGAAATTAAAATCCTAAAGGTGCAAAGTAGATTCTATAAAGATTCATGAGTTCGATCATTGGAGATAGTTTATATACATACAAATTACAAAGTGTCACTTCAGCAGGACAGAGATAATAATAAATGTATAGGGTATAAAAAGAGAAGTATGCAGGCGGAAAGGCACCCGTTAGTTCAACATTTGCAAAAATGCAAATATTATAGGATGAAGAGCACAGCTCACAGTGACAACATTATGGTCTTGTGAGAACCAAAAACATATCTGTACATGTTAACATCTTACCTTCCGGAGAAGACTTTCATTTTTCATGTGGTTTTTGTTTGTCTCAGTGCCATTGGAATCATCATCAGATGACTCTTTGTCTAGCTTTCTTTCCTTTTGACTGTTACCCTTTGGATTTGACTCTTCATGATTTTTATTTTCATCCTTCGACTTGTGATGACGTTTATGGTGATGATGGTGCCCTTGTAGTACATCATAAGCTCCTTTTCTAGAATTATCTTCAACATATCTCACAACCTTCTCAACCAAAAAAAAGAGGACAATGCCAACTGCAGAGCATGTGAGAGAAGAAATTAGCCCACTGAAGCATTCCAAGATAAGAAAATACCACTGATTCCTGCCTCAAAAGTGTGCAAAAAGAAATAATCTCTCTCCTTTGACAATCTAAACTAGAGAAAAAATTTATGTATTTTAAGTTGTTCGGCCCTAGACAACTTTGTGAACAGCACCCTGCCAGTTTTTGGTCATGTAACGGCAACGTTAAAGGTTTCCATAGTCAAACAAAAATGCTTTTGTTAGAAAAGGATTGTGTTGCAGATATCACTTATTGTTGAAAAGCATGAAAAAGAAGAAGCTTTCTAACCTTGAACCATAAAAAAAACACAAGAAGAAATTCTAGGACCTAGTGGACTGTGAAGGAACCTGCCAGCTTTTGGCCATGTGGCAGCAACTTTACTGGTTTCCATAGTTAATGGATGTGTTTTTGTCAGAGCACTGCACAGAATCATCTGTGCAGGTGGAGGCACACAATTCTTATGCAAAGTCCTCTAATTTCTGTTTTTGGCCATGTAATGGTAACATTACTGGTATCCATAGCTAAAACATAGGTTTTTGTTTGAAAACAACTGTTCTTTAGTCATAAATTCCTACAAAAAGGGTTCTAGCTTTGTTCATCAGTGATGTCTGACATCCAATTGATGAAAACTTGACTGTTAACAAAAATCAACAATAGTTTTAAAACATGTTCAAGTTTTACAGTTTCATTAGGTTCTAGGACATTATTTGTGCACCATGATAATAAAGATGAAAGGAATAAAATACTTTCAAAGATTGGCATCTTGAATTCTAAACAAGATAATGCTTAAAGATACGCATGAATCTAGTATAGCAATGAGCAGAAAATACTCACTTAAAACAGACAATCCAACAGAAAGATCTTCCAAACTATGTGAATGAGAATGTCCATGCTCTTGATGGTGATCATGATGCTCGTGCACATGTGAGTGCTTCCCACCTGAAAGAATAAAATAAAAATGGTTTTTAATAGGCATCAAATACATTGTTATATAGGATCTGCAAATAATCAAACTATTTCAAAGGTTTGAATGCCAGAAAGTTGGTCAAAGCAAAAGAATATACCATGTGTTGATTCACGAATTCTCAAGTTGTAAACATTCACATGCATTGTTATCTAGGAATAGCTAGCTGATCAATGTTTTTTTGGGAAAAAAAAAAACTATTTTCTAATGCTGAAACAACAGTAAGTCAGGATCAGCAAAATTAGTAAACCATGTGTAGTGCAAAATCATGCATCCTCAACTGAAAGTGGGCAGCAGGAACATTCAGGTACATAGGAAACCAACATCAATTTCTGAACATATGTGCTATAATCCATGCTAGCCTTCCAAAATTTAGTAAATTTTTGGATAGCCATCACTTATAACAATGCAGAATTCAGCATGCATTTGCTCCCAATGTTAGTCGCTTTGGATAAAAATCATAGTTGAAATTAGTGGAATTCACTAAGACAAACTGGTAAAGGCTAATCTGACTAAGTTGACTGCTTGGTGTATTTTGTGTCTTGAATTGCCCCTAGATGTATATGCAAAGTGCACCACAGTCCTGTATTTTTCTTGTACAGAATTCCTTTGCAATGACAAAATACAGTTTTCAAAGCCAGCCCATGCACATAAAAATATTAATGAAAAACATAATTATGGTACTATGCGCTAAAGATTCAGATACACAGATATACAATAAGATAAAGAAAAAAAACTAAAACCCCAACTTGGGTGCCATTCATATGCCAACAAAAAGTAAATTTAATATTTTTATACATAACCATAATTGCACCAAAAATAACAAAGAGCATATATAATACTTTAGCACTTTCAGCATTATGATAATAAAGATTATCATCACAAATGAGCCATTCAACTATTTAGACAATATTTTGCAGCTTTAAGCAATTTTATCAATCAGCAAATGCAGTTCCCAAATGCATAAAGCCAAACATCAGATAGATAATAATATCTAAAAATGCAAGTATCTAAAAAAGCCATCTTGCATTTGTAAATACTGAGCACACTCATGCATGCTTTTCCAAAATTGTGCATACATCAACTTTTACATCGATACAAATGCCCCCAAAAAATCTTGCTGATACTGTTTGTGTTTCCTTTTTTTGAAGTACTAAACTGTCAACAAACTTTAATTGAATCAACGACAAAGCAATATATAGTAAGCTCAAGAATCATTTTAAATAATGAGGAAAGGATGTTAAGAAGCAAAGAGAAGCATCTTGTACACAGAGTATCATACCAAATGCATGGGGCAACTGATGAAGAAAAGCATCTCCTAGCATTGCCCCAGCCTGTAAGTGCATCAAAGTCAAGATATTTAATCAACATTATCTTTAAAAGTTTCTAACAGCAAACCTTCAAAATTTTAGTATCATGAGGCACATTATATGAGGCTAGTTACTTTGCTAGGATGAGAAGTGTGCAAAAGCTTTTCTCTCTAAATGAAAAAGGTGTGAAGTTGGCTGCATGCCTGGTCAGCTGTAGGGAAAAATCAACAAAATAGCACACCAATCTTTGTCATCGTATCTGGAGGAAAGGATGGTGCATGTGGCAAAAGCTACATTTCTTTAAAATATGAAGGCACCATTAGAGTGATACTTTCTATGATGTCCCTCTCTCTCTGATGCAGGATCATTTCAATTATTCCTTATTTAAAAAATTATTGGCTTACAATATCTTTTGCAATATCATAAATTACCATATAGGAACATCTAGTACAGTCCTATATTAGTTACTAAAAAAAGGTCAAATAAAAGAAGGAAGATAATCACAGGTATGATTAAGGATCTTAAAGAAAAAGGAAGGAGCCATGTCTTCAATTTGATTTTAGATTTTATCTTTGCAAGATATGTGTTGTTTAATAAAATTGTATTTTAAAATACATTAAACATTTTATGATAAATTTACCCTTATAATATTTTTAATATTTATTCACAAGTGAATACTGAATACATATTTTTATTTAAATTAATAAATAAATAAATAATGTATGTAATCTTATAAAAAATTCCATATGGCACAAATATATAATAAATAAATAATATAATCATATAAATAAATATAAAATAACTTTAAAAATAAATAAATAAAATTCTACCTTTATAGAAAATATAAATCATATTGGTTTCTCACTGAAGGTTTGACAATCTTGTAATTCTACATAAAGTCATAGGGTACTTTCGAAATTTGAAAAATTATATTAACATCCTACAAATACTGAAATACTAATGCTATTAGGTAACATCAACACTTGAGAATTTTCAATGCAACATTTAGGCCAGATGTGATTTGAAAAAATTTTACTAAACACCCATTCATATTTGAAATGTGCATTGGGTCCTCAATGCACATTTCAAATATGTTCCCAAATGGACCCTTGATAACTCTGCAAGTAAAGATGACTTCAAAAAATCTTAATAATTGCTTGTACAAAGATTACGGAACTAAAGAGAGAAATACAGTGATGTAGGATTAGAATATGCCATGTATGGAGGAAGTTTTTTCTTTTTTGAGAATATAATAAGTAAGGTTCACCAAACTGTATCGTACCGGCATACCAAGCTCAGCTCGGTATGCCGATGCCGAGCGGTATGCCCAGGCGTACCATTTGATACGTATATATATATATATATATATATATAATTAAAAAATATTTAAAAAGGCAACGTAGTCTCGTTCCTTCTCCCCACGCTGGGAGACGTTTCTTCTCCCCGAGAAGCCCGAGCGGGGAGATTTCGCGAAGACGACGGATCGGGGTCGGGATCGGGAGAGCAGTGCTGGATTCCCAGTTGTCCCCTTTCTTCTCCCTCTTCTTCTTTCTTCCTCGGCTAATACCTCTCGAAATCAGCCGACGACGATCGAAATCGACCGTTACCGACCGATTTCAAGTGGTAACGGGGCGGAAATAGCCCCAATCAGAGGTACCACCTGGTAGCAAGCGATTTGCGTACCGATCTGCTGGCGGACTGGTACGTACCCATCGGTATTGCAAACCTTGATAATAAGACAAAAATAGAAAGAAAATTATAATAATAAAAAAAGGTAATAGAAAAAGGGATCCTTTTGGCAGTTTGGCTCAAGGAAAAACTTTTAGGAACGAAGGACCCATATCTCTATGCATCTCAAATGTAGATGATGAAATTATACAATCCAAACTCATGTGGTGGCCTTGCAATAGTCACATGTAATGTGGAGAATTACTCAGTTTTTAGTGATTGATTCATCTTCGATCCTACTACAATCCTTTTTTCCCTTTTTAAACCTCACGTACATGGCGAAGAAAGATACAAAAATATTATAATTACATCAACTCAAATCAATCAATTATTCTTCCTTTGCAAAAAGATAACTTTCCGTGGTTGATTTGGAAAATAATTGTTCTTTTTTCATGATATTCTTGATATGTTTCCATCTTCATCCAAATTCATTCTGTAGAACAAGGTCGCTGCAGGCAAGAAATAGTTCTTGCACAGTGCTACTAATCTTATAGTGAGAATTATATATAAATACAATGCAGATTAAAGAACAAAGATCTCCTTTCAACTAAGTTGCAATCGCTGTATTCTACTTTTAGTTAGTTATCTGACACTGAAATACTAACTTCTAAAAAAATGAATAAATAAAATTACCCCAAAAACAGCTAGAGAATCCACCACGGCCTTGGATGGCTTTCCCTGCACTGCAAGGAGATCAAAACTGAAACTTCCGACCACAAAAAAAAACATCATGATCAATACCAAACACACGTCACCGAGCCAAGGTCAGATCACTCACAGAAGATCACCGGCAAAATAATGAGGCAGATCAGTGACGCCATGCTCACCAGCAGCGAGCACCCCATCGCACGCACCCAAACACCTTCTCCTCCACAATCGTCCAGACACAAAAAAGACGCGATTTTTCAGAGAAAAAAAAACCCATTATCGGTGCTCACCAAAAACCGAATCAAACTATCGTATCCAACTCACCTGCTGGAGACAGCTCATTGTGTTGATCGCCATGAGAATGGTGATGATGGTGTTCGTGATGGTGGTGGCGATCCAATCCGTCCAGCATCATCAGATCCTCCTCCTCAGCCAGCTCCTCCGGAAGCTTCGATCCCCGAATCTCGCCATGGCGGTCGTGGTGGTGATGATGGCCGCAATGATGGTCGTGGTCATGGTCATGGTCATGGTCATGGTCATGGTGGTGGTGGTGGTGGTGGTGATCATCGAGATCGACCGCAGGGGAGAACGGGCAGGAGGGGGAGAGGCCGACGCTGGCGGCGGCGAGGAAGAGGAGGGAGAGGAGGACGAAGAGCAGGCGCAAGCGCCGAGAAGCGGACGGAGGCATCAAAGGAAGAGGAGGTGGAGTGGGGGAAGGTACCGATTAGGGTTAGGAACGGCGGCAAGTGCCCTCGATCATGATGCAGAAGACGAGGACGAAGAAGAGGAGGATGATGGCCACTATGACGCCAAAGGTGACCACATCCATCGCATTTATCTCCCTAAGTTAACGGTTAGATTTGCTCGTTTTCCATAATTCTAAACTAACCTTTCACTCATCGAAACACAGATCAGAGGGAGAAAAAAAAAAATTGGAATTTTAGGGAATTTTGCAGATATTTTCTCGTACTACGACGCACGGAGGCGAATCCTCGGACATGGAGGCGATGGCTCCGGAGAGAGGTTGCGCTAAGGTCACCGACTCACCGGAGGGTGAGTGGACGAGGGACTGGGAAAAGGAGGAGCAAGGTGTGAGGTGGCAGAACCTTCTATCGCCCTGGGATCCGCTATAAAGGAGCGTGCAGTACGATCCTTCTTAGCCGCCCATGTGACTGACACGTGGAATCGAAAATGTACATACGTATTTTATGCCCTTTTCTTGTGCTATTTTATTTTGCCTGATGAGAGTTTAAAATTAATCTTGAACTTGAGTCATGGAATTTTATCACATTACAAATTAAAGATAAAAAATACTAGTAAAGCCAATCCAGTCATGTGCAAAGAGATATGAATGTACACATATTTCAACAAGAATTGACAAGTTCAGCTAAGAATTGATCATTTTGTAGAAAATATTACATTGAGTATTTCTACTAAATTGTTGGGTGAGTAAACTTTCCATTACATTCATGGGCTGTGGAATACGGGGTAAAATTTAGCCCAAGGAAAAAAGAAATTAGAAACTATGCAGATATGCAATTGAATTGGCCATGCACACATCTTTCAGCAACAAATGTCATCTAGTAACAGTTTGAAACAGAGCACGGCACTCATCCATCATCCTGCTGCTTTTCCTGCATAAGTTGGGGAGAGTGCATCAGAGAGATGTTTTAAGTACATTAGAACATGCAAACATCTGAAAGATCAAATTTTCTAGGCTTCATATATCTGTTTGATCACATTTTGTATAATAACACCACTATTGTTCTAGAGAAGATTATTAGTGAATAAGTTCTACAATATTTCCAAGGTCGATGCATACCAAAATACATTCTCATCCTCATGGTAATCGGAAGGTAATGTACCATGTCTGCATTGTTACATGGAAGATAATAACATGGTATTAGGATTTTGATATCATCATCCATGGAAATTGAGCATATGCAAGCAAAAGTAAATTTTGTTTGGATTTATATCCCCTCCATACACTGAGAATTTATAACCCTTAATGTATTTGGATAAATTCTCAATAATATGGGAAGCGGTTGCTATTCTCTGATCAAAGTCAAATAAATCGAGGCGACCGTTCATCTTGTCTTTTTCCTATCAAATATATTTTGGTGTTACACCTATTCCTGTCTTTTTAGCCACACCATCATGGTTGGTCCTTTCTGGCTCCTTACCAGTATGCTCCATGTACAACTTGTTATACCAACATTAGGATTCATTTGGTGGAGGTATAAGGTCTGATATGGAACCACAAGATATCTATGGAGCAGCATAACAGGTGATGGATACACTGAGAACGACTCCCAATTTATGACCTGTGATTGAGACCTGAAGTGGGCAAACAACTCTCACTGATGATCTGTCTTAGTCCTAAGAGGTTGGGCAGGACCAACCACACTGAAGAGACTAAAAGGTGAAAGTAGATATAGACCAGAGTCTACTGTTGCAAGAGAAAATTTGTATAAATAGATATAAACTTGCAAAGACATTAACCACTATTTTAAAGAAATCTGGAGTAAAAGGTTTATCTATTATGAGAATAGAGAATACCTCCAATTTTGCTTTGGCTTCAGAATCAAACGTCTTACATAGAATCTCATAGTTTTTCTCAGCTCCAATCTACTATGAGAGAACAAGAGTAAGTAGATTTTAAATTTAAAAAAAGAAATCATTGATTGTCGATAAGAAAAACCATACCAGTGGATCCACTCGTGACGGTGAGATGTTCGAGATGATATATCTGAAAATGCATTATTTGAGTAATGAATGATATATGATATTTATATTCTTACATGATCTGCACTTATCATCCATGTTTAGATAATAACCTACCTCAGCTTAGTTGTATAGAAATTCATGGCTAGAACATTAGCTTTTTGTACTGTCAGCATCACCGCTCCCATGTGATTCTAATGATTACATTGAACACGATATTCAGGGCCAAGTCAAACAAGGAGCCATCTATTTTAAGATATTAGTCATGCTCAAAATTCACTTTGACCATCAACCAAATGGAAAGAAGTAGAAATAACTTCACAATAAAGCATGACAACAATTATTAGGATGATCTGTATAAATAAAGAAACAAAACCAAATCTGTTGAAAGTGTCACCGAAAAAAAAATAAATAACAACTTGCCATGCACATATGTATCACTTTTACAAAACATATATTTTTACCTTACGAGCAATAAGTTCAATTAATTGCATCAGGAACTTCCCTAATCCCTTCCTTTGTGTGCAAGTCTCGAGCTGTAGTTCATATACATAAACAACAGGAATATCTTCCTCGACAATAAACCGGTAATGCACAAAACCAACCAGACGATTCTGATCATCTATCTGACCAGGATAGGTTGTTTCCTCACTTTTGGTTGAGAAATTCTCATTAGAAATTGTATTTGTGGATTGCCGCACAAATATATAGTGTGCTTCAGGTGAAGCCATTTCCCTGCGCTTAACTTTCTCTTCCATTTGCCACTCTGGACCATATGGACCTTCCATATTGACCTAGACAATTTGATTTAACACGTGATATTAGTGCTTGATGCATTCTAAAATTGAAAAAGTAAATGGTTTTACCATAAGAAGATTTTGAATATATTTCTTAACAGGAGAAGCAAGTTGGTCTCCAAATCCTGATTCCAAGCAGACGGAAATTCCTGATCATCAGTAAACATGATCATGACTCTATCACTTAGTGAGATATAGAAAGAACTTACTATATAAATGGATGGTATCAAGAAGAAAGAAAGCTACAAAGTAGAAACAGATCTGTAGATACATAAATCCAACTGTCTATGTCACATAACATATTAAAAAGACAGGTTGTTTTGGATTTATAATAGAAAACTGAGTTTTCAGATAATAAGTTTTTAAAAGCTAAAATGGCATAAAGAAAGTATAGCACCATGAACTACCATCTTCACACAGAAATGTAACATTACATACATGTAAATCTTTTCCCATGCTCTTAAAGTTCTAGCTCCTATTTACCGTTTCTTTCATAGTGACAAAAGGGAGGAAAGGAAACTAGATGGTCCTTGACAGATGATGCCTTCTTTATAATTTCATCAATTGCCTTTTTCTTCTCGAGGACCTACAGAAACACATTGTTGTCAGTTGCAACATTTAGATTTTTGCATATATTCCTCAAGCATTACTATTTAAATAATTAAGTGCATGAAAAAAAAATTTAATTGAGAAAAATAATCAATATAGATAAATCAGATGAAATTTAACCAAGCCAGGAGAGTTTTAGACTAAATATTTTAATGCATGTGCGCAGAACTCACTTTTTGAGGTTGTACATCAAATGCTACGGAACGTTACCATGTGATGTTGTACCCCATTTCTCTTCCAATTCACTCGTTTGCACATGGCCCCTCACAATTTCAGAAACAGGATTGTCATTTTACCATGTACTTAGTCTTTCAAGTAAAATATCTCCTGAAAATATGTTGGTGAAGTCAAAGAGATGTGTGCATCAAGACAGAAATTTCTCAAATGAAAGGATTTTGCTGTAATATCAATTCTCACTCAAGCAGAACTTTTCAAGATTGTGTCTGGCTGTAGCATGCAAACATTTCTAGGTCTTGGGTACACTATCAGAGTAATCAGCATATTCATATAATTCATTTTTCTCAGCAGATCCACTCTAGATGTCAGTGAAACTGAAACTCCAACTAAAATCAAGTAATCAGAGCTTTAATTTCTAGTCCTCAATAGTTTGAACTTACAGAGTCCAGCAACATGCCAAAACCACAAATGATTGAATCCTCTCTAACATTACAACATATTACTATAATCTTAGGGCTTGGACTGAAATGATCTCAACACCACTCTTCACAATAGTGTGTGCATCTATAATATCCAATCTGGCATTCAAATCTTTCTGTCACAAGCCTCTATGCTAGGATAAATCATTACCCACTCACTTTATTGCATAATCATCATTAATATTCTATTTCCATAGCCATCAAGTAAAAATAATTCCTTCCAGCATACATGAATGGATTTTAAAATTGTGATTTCTTCTCAAATACAAAAAAATGTATGAACTCACGTGAATGCAGCCATAGCCATCTCACCTATGATAAGATGCAGGAAAGGGCCCACTAGTGGGTTCCACACAGGCCCCATTCTGCCTATCCAATCACCATACTGGTAGGTGAGGTGGTAATGCACAGATGGGCAGAAGATTATAAAAAAAGAACTCAAATCTGTTTCCGTGGCCACGCAGTCCTTCATTTGGAAATTAACTTACACCAATCCATATGGTTTTTATCCCCCTCTCACTCTTCATTCTCTCTACAATTTGATAATGAAGGTTATTCTCTTCTTCTGCTTAAGAATTTGTCCTGCTATAATCTGTGTCTTTCCTAATATCTCCTTAACCAACTGGCACGTACCATCACATAAGCTCACTTTCATAGATCTCCTATAAATAGCACACTTTCAAATTTTCATTGAAAATTTCCTAAAATTCCATACAAATCTTGAGGGATAAATTATACAATTTTTTCATAACCAACTGCCAAGGGTATTTATCTCAGTGCACATCTTCACATCATCTTTACTATCTAGCTCAAGTGCAAACGATTAGTAAATACCTGTAACTTCAGAAATAATGGATCTATGACACAAGAAAGAAGGCCCGCAAAATAGGACTTATATCGCAAGTATTATCATCATAAATGTGACAATTAGGAGAAGCAATAAAGATCATTGGTTGTAATTAAGTTTAACCCTGATAGGAGTATAACTAGCTTATTATTCCTTTCCAAAAGTGAAACAATAGCTATATTATATTGGATACAGCTTGTATCAGAAATCCATCAGAATGTTTAAGATTGACATCATGATAGTGGTTTATGCATGATTCCAAGGCACCAAACATGCAAAATACTACTTGTCATGGAAATGTCAAACGCTTATCGAGTGACAATGTGGTTAATGTCAAACGCTAGAATAGTCTCGTACCAAATTAGCTCTGTTTTGCATTTGCAAAAATATAAAATAAAATAAAAAATATATATTTTCTCCTTTCTTCTTATGCTTCATCTGCTAGTTGTTTTTTCCCAATTTTTTCGTTGCTATTTAAAACCAATGATTTATCCAACAAATTGCTCACTTTTTTTTCACACAAATGCCCCCAAAGGACTGATGGTATGTATCAAAAGATCTCAGAGGTTGCATGAATATATATGGAGTGGCCTCTAGGGAAAGTGTTCAGATAGTAAGCAAGCACAAAAGTTTTAACAAAAAGCTCTATCAAATTGTTGTCCTCTCCAGTTGCATGCAGGGCCCACTGCAAAAGTGAGAATATCGAGAACGACTAAAGTCCTTAAAAACATTTGAAGGGCACCAATCTAAACGAAGAAAAAAGGATGACAGCCGCCACCATCGTAACAAAAATCCACAGTTTGAGGCTGTTGTTTGCTAAACTCAACAAGGAAAACCCTTAGATCCGGTGATTCCAGAGAGTATTATAATACATCACTTCCATATTGGCCTCTTTTATAACAAAATTTAAAATCGGATCTCTTTGGGAAGATAAAAAAAAAGGGGGAAAGAAGCCCACCAGCATAGGAGTATAGAACGTTCAAAAGGGCAACAAAAAGCAGAAAGAAAAAGAGGGAAAGTCCTAAAGTTAACAGAATAAAAAAAAAAGGGGAAAAGGAGAACTTTTTCATGCTCATTTGATCAAAAGCTGCATAAAAAGCGCGCGCAATCTTTCCAGCACAAAACCATAGATAAGCCAGGGAGATGCTAAGATCATCAAAAAAACCAAGACGAAGAGTCGAGAAACCCACCTCCTTTCTTTTGATCTTCTTCTCTTTACCGCTGAGAAGTCGCTTCGCCTCCATGGATTCCACCCACCAAAGCAGAACCACGTCCACTCCTAGTCTCCCCTCGCATCTCCAACAAAGACTCCCTCCCCCTCTCTCCCCGTGTCTGTCGCTGTCTCTGTCATTTTCTTCCTTCGGGCGACTCTCCGGAGAGGAATCCACCGCAGCGGAGCGGAGCGCAAGGGAGGCCAAGCCCACGCCCTGCGACGGGAGATTTGAAGGACGGGTGGCCCACCACCCCCCACACCGAACAGTCGTCGAGTACGAGGAGATACGGCCACGAGACCTGCGGGCCACCCGTTACGTAGAGTTTGCGTCCGCACTTTGGAGCGGATCGGATTTATAACATACCCGCGACCGATCCATTAAAAATCAAAACATGAAATATTCGAGTTGGATCTTTTTTATTTCATATCACTATATATTTAATCTGATCTAATATGAAGCAATGGGTCGAGCCGAGTCGTTGGCCTCCAATCTCACATTGAATTGGGAGTTGAGGGGGTGGGTGGAATTGGCTACTCTAAACCCGGTCCGGTTCACGAGCGGGAAATATTAGCTAATAGCCCGGATCGGGCTGGGTCTTACTTAATTGGCTTAGACTGGCTTAATTTGCATGCCACGCAGAGTTAGAAGACAAAGCAAGCTTAACATATCCAACTTAGAGTAACTATCAAAAATTAATCGATATAAATTAAGAAAAATGGGTTGGAAATGGAATCGGATAGAATAATAAATCGTTTTAAGGTAAAATTCTTAAAGAATTTTTTAAGTGAGATATAATCTTGTTATGGGATTTGATATCATGATCGACGAGTCAACACAGTTTGGTTCTGTCCGTGTGCACAAGTTCGTCCACGTCGATCGGGAAGAGGTTGGGAAGCTCGGAAAAGATCGATTGGGCCTGCTCGGGAATGCACCCAGGCTACTCCGTTTCGGGGCCTATCGAGGGATCCTATATGAAGGCTTCGTTGGGATGGGAGCATCCGATGTGGCCCCTTCGACGATCAACTAAGTGCCCCGATCAAGATGGTCTTAAGAATTTAATATGTAAATAAGGAATCCGAGAGAGTCAGAGAGAGAGATCCCCAATCTTATTCCTATTAGGGGTTTTTATACTCACCATACGTCAGATCGATCGTACTTTCACTTTTACTGTTATCGACGTGATGGGTAAGGCTGACGTACAATCTCTTCGAGTACCCACATCGTTGTACGTTCGGTCGGTATGGAGCGAGGGTGTGTGCACCATTTTTCTCATTTATAAGTGTTCTAGCTCAATTCTTGTTATCGTGGCAATCCAATCAGTATTATACCACCTCGGTCAAGTACTATACCAGCTGGATCGATGTTAAATTTACTACTATCATATCCTATCGAGTTGAATGGGTATTAGCAAATTGGGTCAGCCCAGAACTTATCCGATCAACTCTAATGACTATTTGGAGTCATTGAGCCCATGTCTTTCTAACTAAGCTTTTCATGGGTTAGAAGGAGAACTTATAATAGGTTAGAAAGGATGCCCTACTCATGAGTAAATAAAACAATAAGTAAACTATTCGGTTTGGGAGAGCTAAAATTTGTAGCTTACCTCCCTCATGATTTCTAGCACTACATTTAGTGTATACATGTAGAAGGCCTTTAAGCATAATGCCTGCAAAAACAAATCAGCAAAACATGAACTGATTTGAGCCAGTTATGGTTTCCATCACCATCAGATTTGATGTTTCATATTCTTTAGAATCAATATGACATTGCAAGCTAAACTTATTTTTCCATGCTTGCAACTTGTGCTGATCTTACATGATACACTGATGTAACTCTAGAGTAACTAGTTAAATATTGTCTGGCTGCCATTTCCTCACTCAGCTTAATTGATAGTAGATGGAGTAGTAGATTAAATCATCCATTTTAATGAGAAGTACTTATCAAGCTCACTTCCTCGAGTACCCATCAGTCTATAGCAAAGAATATGGAATTAGGTGCTGTTGGAAGAAAAGAATGTGTTGCAATCTAATTACTTGAAAGTTAAGATGTAGTGTAGCAAATGGAAGATCAAAGTTTTTCTAGTAGATAGGTAGCTATGATGAACATTATGGATTCCTTGTCATGTTCCTCATTAGGCCATTAAAAAATGAGCCTCTCTATCATAAACTGGCAAATGTTGAAAGAGGGAAGTGGAGGTTCATGCATTCTGATCAATTATTTCACTTATTTAACAGCTTTTCCACTAACCATTAAACTTGTAGGGTTTCTGTTGCACCTTGATTGATCATATATTACAGCTTCAAACCATGTCACCATCATGATATTGTTATCCTTGGGATATAAAAGATTGATATGTTATACCCAGATATGGCAAGTGAGAGGCACTTGATAACATTATAAATATCATACTCAGAAGTAGAGAAAAGGGAATTGATTGGTTGTGGTGATGACATAAGATAAATAGAGTAATTAAAGGTGTTTAGAGTATTTATCATTAATGATTATGCATTAAAAAAATATCTAGATTACGCATTAAAAAATATTTTGTAATGATCTAGTTTTGAGGTTTTGAGTTGGAAGCAATTAATCAGCCATTCATATGTGAAGGAAAGTAATAAGAATATAAATCAATAAATCATGTCTCATTTATGGACTCAAACTTTTAGATGAAATGACATTAATCAAAGCTGCTTGAGCAAATTTCTTAATCTAAATAAGCCAATACTGAAGAAAAAGATTCAATTAGATGGGTTAAGGAACTCAGATCAAGATGTTGCTCACATGGTGTTAGACCTTTAAGATTCATAATTAGTATAAGCTTAGTCTTTCTAATAGACTGGCTTTTTGGAGCTGTTATTTTCTCTATGGAACATTTATAGTTAGGTTTAGGAGTTGCAAACCTCTTCAAAAGAATGTAAGCTGATCTTACATCTGCATTCCTATTTCGCTTCCTTGAGGAATATTAATGTCACTATTAAAAATGAGAGAGAAAGAAAGAGAGAGAGAGAGAGAGAGAGAGAGAGATACTGTAAGCAGTTCAGGCATTAAGAATGTTCCAATGTGATAATTTATAGCTTTTGTGCATCAACCAACTGGCAGCAGCTACTTTATATATCAAGAGAAAAAGTCAGATATGGAACTTCCAAGAAGATAAAGAAAAATAATATAAGCAGAGGCAACATTGCAAAAAAGAGAGAGAGAGAGAGAGCATTAAAATTAGCAAGTGGAACTAAATAAATTTGTGAGCTCTCATGATTAGATTACCCCATAGAGTGAGACAAAGATGGCACTGTCTTGTATTGTGGCCCAAGAGTCTCATGATAACATTTAAAACTCAAAGATGATTGACACTGACTTTTGTGTGGGGTTATATACTAGTATTTGACAATTTGTATGCACTTGGTTGGTGCATAGAAAGCCAAAAATAAAAGGCTCATGGAAATTTAGATCCATGGCTTGGATGTAAATTAAATGCTAAACTATGTTTAGATACTCATTTGAATATTGAGAAGATTATGTAAGGTATAGAAATGAATCTATAAAGTTAGAATTAATTGAAGGGTCTGTGTTATTAATCTCATATATTAAAAATTTTATTTTTTTCTGTGAATGAAAAATAAAATTATCGGACCACTTTAATCTTTTATCAAGGTTATGGTAGACTCTTTCATCGTTGATCTCTAGCTTTTTTTTTATTTAGAGGTTTTTTCTCCCCCAATATCATTACAATATAACTTAAAACTATTATATATCTTCTTTTATAAATTTTGAAAAAAAATCCAACAAACATCCTAAGTTTTTCTTTTCTTTTGCTTTCATCCACACCTTATCTTAAAGTCTTAATATATATGTGGGATACTTATAAATAAGCAACCCTCATTCTTCCAAGTTTTTTTTTTTTTCTCTTCAAATGATATCCTTTGCACATGTAAATTTCTTGTGTGCAAGTAAGCATATATATTTTTTATCACTATCTTCTGAAAAAAAAAAAAAATACTTGCAAGTTCCACCATTATTTATCTAAGGAGAAAAATATCATCGAGCACATCAATGGAAATGAACTCCCAGTTCATCATATTATACCGAAGTCCAACTTTTGAAAACCCTATACTTATTAGGGATGAAAGTTTTTGGTAATACATACATTTTTCCTTTTATAATTTGACTTCTTAATCAGAAGTCAATCTTATGGCATATAGTAATTGCATGGCTTTGTTTCTTGTTCATAAGCAGGTCTCACAGCTTCTTTGTTCATGACTTGACTTTTTCTTCACTAATTTTGGCCTTATATCTTGCTATCACTTAAAGTTCTTATTCACAAATTTATAACTTGATTTCTTCTTTATTAATTTGGATTTTTTTCTCCATTAATTGTGGCCATGATTATCTTGGGTCTAATTATTTATTTATTTCAAAAAAAATTATTTTAGCTATCCATATCACAGTGTTTGACCTAACTAAGAGCCAGCTACAGGATAAAACATGTTAAAATAGATCACTAACATGATATAAAGAAGATTGTACTACTAGTTTAAGAGCATAAACAATTAACAAAAGGATTACAATCTCAAGATGGACATAAATTAAGATCAAGTTGCAGAATTATCCTTATATTTTTTTATTCAGTCCTTTATGTCTGCTGTCACCCTTGCTGGTGGCCAGCCATCCAAGATACTGTTCACTGTGTTGTCTCCACAAACCATAAGACACTAAAACAAAGGAAGAGTACAAGTAGGATGATTCGAGAATTTACAAGCCTTGGACCCAACATATCATCACCCTCATATCTCCATGACATCTCAAGGGAGTAGTAGTGCAAACCAATGGCCAATGGAGCTCGACTTGCATGCATCACCTTAAACGTCAGACCAATTTGCTCCCACTTGCCAATCCATAAGTTCTAGTGCCAATCCATATCTATTAATCTTCCTTACCTCCACCACTTTGTTCCATCCTCTTCCCACATCAAAAAGCAGCTCTTCCTTCTCCAAGCATCATGCCAAGGCAACGAGAAGTTTGAGAGGCCAACACACACAGCTAGAGGTGTATCTGCTGCTACATATGTGTTGCCACATCTTATTACTCGGCTTAGATTGGTCACTGGCAGTGATACCTAAGTTGCTGATAGCAAACATGGCATTGCTTGATGGTGCAAGCTGTGGTCAATTGGTCAGATCTGCATACAAGTAAGCTTGACATAACACAGCTTTGCCTTCCTATATTTGATGATCTTAACAATGGTAACATGGCTTCTTTTGTTCCTTTTCAGAGTGTTTGTTGGTACATGGAATGTAGGAGGAATCCCGCCGACCCATGATCTTGATTTGGAGACTTGGTTGGACACCAGTAATAACTCCTATGACATATATGTTCTTGGGTATATCCAACGCTTGTCTTCTGCAAATCTTTCTGAAATTATAGTTTCTCTCCATAACACTTTGATTGTTGTAGGTTCCAGGAGATCATACCACTTAGCACCAGGAATGTCCTTGGTGTGGAAGAGAGTAAGATGGCCGGGAAGTGGAACTCCATCATAGGTGCAACATTGAACAAGTCCCTGCCCGAACAAAGGCCTACTCAGATGTTTGAACCAGTGGAGCATCGGAAGGTGTATCCTGTCAAGGATGGCTGCCACAGGGAGAGAAGGGCTGGAGATTTCAGGTGCATTATAAGCAAGCAAATGGTTGGAATTTTGGTCTCATTATGGATTAGGAACGATCTTTTGGACTACGTTAGTTATCCAAGTGTCTCATGCATTGGTTGTGGCATCATGGGCTGCTTAAGGAACAAGGTAACCCTCTCTCTCTCTCTCTCTCTCTCTCTCTCTCTCTGCGTCTTCGTGTTTACATCTTGTTTGGAGCTTGCAGGGTTCGGTGTCTGTTAGATTTTGCTTGCATGAATCAAGTTTCTGTTTTGTTTGCTGCCATTTGGCTTCGGGAGGAAAGGAAGGAGACGAGATGCGAAGGAACTCAAATGTCATGGATATACTGTCGAAGACATGCTTTTCCGGTGACTCTTCCAATGATTTGCCGAAGACGATCCTTGATCATGAGTGAGTACACCATCAACTTCTATAAATGGTTTTGATCATGTTTTCTTGGTTGAGAAAAAAAAAAAATGGAAGAGTGCCAATTACTAGACCAAGTCCTTGTTGGTTATGTTAATATATATCATGTTGAATATAATTGTTGTGAACCTTGTTAAATGGTGTTGAGATGAGACTGATGACCCATTTCATGATCATTACCCATAGGTTGAACTGCAGAAAAATAATCAAAATAAATAGTTACACATCATGCACCTATTATAGTTGGGAAAGATTCACTAAATTTTACATTTCATGCAGTCGAATAGTGTTGTTTGGGGATTTAAACTACAGGATCTCCTTGCCAGAAGCCAAGACAAGGTCACTGGTGGAACAGAAGGAGTGGAACATCTTGTTGGATCAAGATCAGGTACTTCAACCCTTTGCCTCTACATCAATCATACACACTGCTTAACCTCTCATCGGCTTTGTTTGATCCGTAGCTAAGATTAGAGTTATCCGAGGGCCGAACACTTGAAGGTTGGAATGAGGGTGCCATCGCGTTCTCTCCCACCTACAAGTATCATCCGAACTCCGATCAGTATTGCTGGGAAGTTCCCGGTGTTATAGGAGAAAGAAGACGAGCTCCTGCGTGGTTAGTCCGTCGATCCCTGCATCCAGTAAAGCATGGCATTTCACTGTTGCTGGGGAAGTGAAGCGTGCTGGTCTTGTAGGTGCGATCGAATACTGTGGCTGGGCGAGGGATTGAAGCAAATCGAGTACGAAAGATGCGAGTCGCAGCTGTCCGACCACCGACCGGTTCGAGCAATCTTCACTGCTGAAGTCGACGCCGTCGTCCTGCAATCTTCGAACGCCATGGATGGGCAGGGTGGTGTAAGAAATGGCTGAAGAAGTGTAATTAATCTATGGCTGCTGCACTGCTGAATCTTTCAGATGCTGTAGTTTAAAGAGCCCACTTGTTTCAATGTCGACGACAAGAACTAATCCAATATTGTGACAGAGATCTGACACTGTGACCTTCACCATAAGAGACAGTGGCAGGTGGAGAAGGTTGTCTCCTGCTGCAATGATTGGCAATAACTTATTCGCTGAAATGTAGTGTTGACATAACGCCATTTCCAAGAAGATGAACAGAAAACCAATCATGATCAACCTTATTTTATTGTGGGCGTTTTGTTCTTCATCACTCCCCATCTTGCACCCCGAAGATACTGGCATGCAGGATGCATGCATGGCTGAGAGGTCCCGAACAGTCATCACTATCTTGATCGATTGGTGTTTTGAGACCAAAAGTTTAAGAGCCTCTCTCGATGTAGCATGATTCTAACAGCTCATAAATCTCAGCCTGCATTTGATGGTTCGATCAACCTACAAACTTAGACATTAAAAAAAGGATACAGTGTTTCATGTTTATTCCTTTCTTTCAAGCCCTCAAGCCTGGATGCTGTTTAATATAGAAGTAATGAGTACATTAAGTTCACCAAATCCTTAACACAAACTGATGAGCCAGGGACAATCTTACACTACATATTACATGAAACAGCAGATTCTTACCAAATCTGGCTGCTGCAAGTAAAGGAGATGAAATGTCTGATACTTCGACATCATAAACGGTGGGCTCATGATACACACAAACTAATCTACTGCATGCTTCTCAACCTTGTGTTGCAGCAGGTCAAATTGGAGGATCCAAGACACACACACTTGTGGCTGGTTTATCTACAATTTGTCAGCATATTCCACCTCAGTAATCCATCAACTCCATGATATTTCAATGGAAAGAGCTCTCTGCTTGCATTTGGTTCATCAGCGGAGGATATCACCTTAGCCCATCCCTGTCCATGGTTCACAATGAGTAGTGGAGAAAAGCACATCCAAGTTGCATCTTCCTGCTCGTACTAAAAAGTGGGTTCTAAACTCCATTGATCAAATCACGTATGGATGGCCTAAGCATCCATCAAAATGCTTAAGTATCTTCCCCATTACTATGGTGCTTTATGCCATGGCTTGGGAAAAGGCACCACTTGATTCAGGACTTATAATGCATGCAATAACATTTATGTGATTGTTCGGATTAAAATCTTCACAAAGAAGTGGTAGAGGATCATGAAGTCTCTAGAGATCATTTTCTAGTAGATTCACGAAAGACTTCTAGTCCTGAACCCCTATATCATAGGTTTACGTCGGAGGTTTTCCGACTCAACCCCTTCGATGCTTAAGTCAATTAAATAAAAAATAAAAAATATATAAATAGGAGAGTAGATAGTAGAGAGATTATTGTCTTCCCCCAGTGCTTGTTTGGGGCATGATTCTGATACCTCTCATCGGGAGTCCATCCGTATATTATTAGCATCCGCTGATATTTCAAGCGGGCGATTCGTTTGTTCTGGGACACTTGTTTCGATCTTATGCTGTGTGGAACTGTATCCTCTCTTTTGAGTATCGCTTAATGTGTTGCTTCAAAGCCGAGCGACGTCACCTCTGAGCCGAATTGCGTTGCTTTAGGACATAATTGATCTTGAATCAATTTATGTATGTGTGCATTACTTGAGCAGGGATGACACTATGTGTGATCTTAGGTGGTTTCCCGTTGATCGATACCATAATATCCTCTATCACCCATAAAGAAGATTGATGCTAACTTCACTGAGACTAAAATATCAAAAATATTTAACTTAAATTGATAATAACATATTTATCACACCCTTATAAATTATTCTAAGTATTTAGACACTCTTGATGAAGGATTAAACTGAGATGTTATAATTTCCTCACAAACAACGATAATCTATTTAAAATTTTAACTTCAGATATCAAAAGGGGAATATTTCCTCTCAACTTGGTCTTATCCACATCAATTTAGATGTCTGTTTCGCATCGAATACCATGGGAATCCATTCAACATTTGGCTTTTTGAACATTAAAGAAAAGAATAAATACTTTTTAGCATAAAATATAAGGTTAGAGATGCTGCCATAGCATTAAGTCCTTATCTCACCAAACCCACTCCACTATTTACGTCCATTCCCCCACTTTATCAATTAAATATAAATAAATATATATATATATATAATCTACCGTAAAGATAAAACTACGTGTATAGATAAAATGTCAAAATCTGGTTCGAGCAGATCATCTACAAGTGCACATTACTTTTACGTCAAGCATTACGTGAAGTCTAATTCTATTTCATGTTACTGTGGACAGGAATTTAAAGTGGTGAATTGAACAACAAGACAAATGGAGTGATCAAAGTTATTGGTTGCGTGTTAAAGATGAACATCCAACTTTTGATCCCATTTATATCTAAAAGTCGTCAACATATGCTATTATTATGTACTTGTGTATCCCCCATCATGTACTATAATATTATTTTCACCATATCTGCCGCTTCAAAACGTAAAGGAGAAGGGTATGTCTTGATGAACGGCTACGATCGTTTTCTCGGGTGATATAACTGATGCGACCATTTCGTCCGTCGCAACCGATGGGCACAGTAAAACTTTGTATTTGGTGGGTCCCACTCAAACCAGGTGAGCGGGGAACCTGACCCTGGGTCCCACCCGACCGACGCAGACTCCCGCGTGGGCGCCCCACCGCGGAAGTGCCCAGGAGAAAAGTTTATGTGAAAACCTGTACCGTTTGACCGAATCACCCCGGATATTATGCGGGGTGATGTGGTCGCTCATCACCTTCCGGCCTGGTGGAGCCCGCTTCATTTGTATGACATGACATGTATCGTCACCCTGAACAAATTTCCCGGGTCCATCATTCTACCCTGAAACGAACGACCACTTTTGCGTTACATCAATAGTTCTTTTGACCGTGTCGCGTAGCACTAACCACCACGGAATTCGAACACCGCCACGATTTTGACGCGGTGGGACGAAATAAAAGGCCGAGTTGGGCGATCGCCCTCTGCAGCGTTGATGCGAAGAGACGATGTCGACACTGAGCCTTCCTCCGTTCCTTGCTTCGCCTCGCCAGGATGCCATCGATCTCTACAAGGCCTTCAAAGGTAATCCAACCCAGTTCTCTTTCCCTCTCCCTTTCCGATCCCTGTTCTGCTCCTTTCCCCCCTTTCTAGTGCGCACTGGATTTCTATCTGTACTTCAGTTTGTAGTTTGGTCGGGATATTTCGTTGAATAATCTCCCGCACCGCTTGTTGTAATTTCTTGTTATTTCCTTTATTATTTGTTGGGTTTTTCTTTTTGTGATTTCTGTAGTGGCTTGTCAGTAATCATAGATCTTGGAGGAGTCTGGCGTTCGTGATTTTCTTCTCTTACTCTTTGTTGGAAGATTGTCGCTAGATTATTGCCTGTGCTAGGTGAGATAGAAAAAGAAAATTAAGTATTTTAAGGCGATGGAGGAACTTTGCTGTGGTTTCAAGAACCTGTATTTTGTTAGTTATTTTATTAAATTATGAAGGTTTTCTATATTGGTCCTGTAGATTTTGGGAGCTCAGATTGGTACCTGATCATGCCATTTTTTGTTGTCGTGGTTAGTCAATTTTGACGAACAATTTCTTGAGTACGATGGTACGGAAGCGCTGACCATAAATTAGTCAATCTGACAATAAGTCTTAGGCCTGATTCCGACCAAGAGTTAGAAACAGGTCCTGTGTCTAGACCGTTGGGCAGCAAACTTGAATGGAAAATTGCTGAGTGACGCTGATGGCAATCGGCTGAAGTAATCGAAACATCATCTGTCGACAGAAGATTGTTGAAATCTGAATCATACGCCAGTCAGGCAAGGCCAGTGACAGAGTCTTTTAATAGAATTTATAGCATAATAAAGTCAAGGCTGCAACTTGGATCATGTGCAAGCTCTTTCAACTCAGGTTTCTTAAAACTAGCAAATATCTGAATTGGCTAACTTTAATAATCGGATTCCTTTTGTTGAATAAAGAAAAAAAAACTCAACTAACATTCCTTTTCTAAAATAAAACTTACTGGGATCAAACATAACTATCCAAGTGATATATGGTTTAGTTGAATTAGTGATGGTTAGTATTAGTCTATTCATCAGGTATGATCAGTGGTTCTTTCCTAATTTTAAGTTCCAAATACCTCAATCGTTTCTCTTTGATCATGACAAACATTTTATTTGTAAGGCCTAAAGAAATACAAATGATTGTCACAAGCAAACATGATAGATCTACTAAAGTACTAATTCAACTTGGATAGAATGGGCTTGAGCCACATTGCCTAAAAGACTTATGTTATTAATAGTAATTCAATGTAGGATTACATTACCAATCTAACTCATCATCTTGTGGGATGATGGGGGCATTTCAATCTTAATATGGTACCTCAGACCAACTCAACCATCTCAAATTTGCCTTTGTGTTTTGAAAGGAGTCAAACATTATTAGATGAAAAGAACTAGGTCCCATGCAGAGTTTATTATAGAATTTGATCAAGTATAATGGGACGGTAAAGAAGACACAGCCATGAGTATTTTTGATAGGATCAATTTACTTGCAAGCATCTTAATAAAGCAAGTTACTAATGACTGTAAACAATACTGCCACTTTTACTTATTTAGGGAGATTGATCAATTTGAATTCTAAGATTTAAGCCTTGGATGTGACCATGATCAAGGTAGGAGCAAGTTTGGAGCAAAACAGATGACTTGGGTTGTGGAAAGCAGTCAGATTACAAGCACCTAAATATATAGAGAAGTTTAGCATGGACTATGTGCAAGGATGAATGGTTCTGTAATGAAGTAGCTGAGGCAATTTTATAAAGAGAAAAGAAAAGTTAGATACAGAAGACATCAATTTACATAGTTTAGCTTTTCACCTTCATTCATTGGGATCGGGAGAGAACAAGACTATTCTACTATGTGCGGAGAAAGACAATGTCAATTATTTTTGTAATGCTAATTTCTTCAGTGATGATTCCATGTAGTTACTTTGAATGAGCTTTCGATTGACTGATAGCTGAAAGAATAATGGTGCTTGTGTTACCGATTGTTCTGATTATCTTATGGCTCTAGTTGTTTAAAATTTATATGGGCAAATTTATAAGAGTTCTTTGGTAGTTTCTGCATTCATGAACAGGTCACTTCTATATTGCTGTTTCTTATATTATTTTCCACTTGAATATATATTCTGATGTTATGAGGCTCAAGGTTTTTAAGTTATCTTGCTTAGTTTTGCCCTTTGCTTCTTGTCTTTTAGCTGCAGGCCGATGATTTTGTAATTGCTTATTGTTGTTAGTAACAGATGCTTCAAACTTTGTATTAGACAGCAGGTCTCATTATAAATCGAGGTTCCGTATCATTGATGGTTTTTTCTTTGTTTTACAATTTGGTGCAAATTACTAACTGGATTGTATTTGCTAATGATGATTCAGGGTTTGGGTGTGATAGTGCTGCTGTTGTAAATATACTTGCACACCGTGATGCAACCCAGCGTGCTTTTATTCAACAGGAATACAAAACCATGTACTCTGAAGAGCTTACCAGTCGGCTGTCTTCAGAGCTTGGTGGAACCCTTAAGGCATGAATAAATGATTCCTTTGAACATATTTTGTGAAGAATTACAAGGAAATTCCAGCTCATATATCTGTAATGGGCTGTCAAGCATAATTTTGTAAACTGAATTATAACACCATTCTTTGCATATTTCTAAGGCTGATTACAAGCATTGGTCGGCCTTGAGAATTTTCAGTCCAACAGCCTAAATCCTGAAACTATCTTTTCATTAACCATTTCAGGGCAGTTTGACATTTCTAATTTTTGTGCATCTCAAATTCCATATCATGTACATTATCTCACCACTAGTCATAACTACTCTCAACCTCATCCATTCAGATGCTTTCCCCCTTGCGCCTCTGTCCCCGACCCCATCCACATTTTGTTTCCATAACAACCTGCCCTTATCTGGTGGTCGTCACTATGAATTATTCCCTGTATGCAACAAGCTTTGTACCTCATGCACCTGCACATAGCTAATGCATCAAAGCTGTTTATTGGAAACCGCCTCAAACTTGTGTCTCCACATGCCAACATCAAGTTACCAGATAACACTTGCTCATGTTCTCTCCTCACTTGGGTTAACTTGTCAAATGTGATGGTTGCTTATTAACTTCAGTCAGACTAGTGCTAAACTGCACTAATTTATCATATCCATGGAAATGGAGCAGCCTGATAACTTTTCTTTTCTTCTAGCCAACTTTCATGGAAATCAAGTGCATCAGATGAATACCTTGTAACTGTTCGTGACCTTCATTTCAGAAAGCAATGCTTCTGTGGATTCTTGACCCAGCTGGACGAGATGCAACTGTTTTGAGGCAAGCTTTTACTGGAGAAGTTGATTTACGAGCCGCAACTGAAGTAATATGTTCTCGGACACCCTCGCAAATACACACAATGAAACAGATATACCACATGAGATTTGGCGTTCCCCTTGAACATGACATTCATTATCACACCTCTGGTGATCACCAAAAGGTCATTGCTAATTACATGATAACGATTTTTTTATTACTAACTTTAATTTTTTGATATGTCAAATTTCTTTTATGAGTAAATTCTGTCAGCAATGGTTTCTGTTTGATTACGCTAAGCATCAAATTCTGCTGGTCTCTGCATATAGCTGTAGATCCTCTATGTATATGATAGGAATTGAGAGTATGTAGGATTACATAAGGATCTAATTTTGTGCTCTAAAGTCTAAACAAAGAACAAAAGTCTTTTGTTGCACACGGGTTATGTTGAACTTCCAGCTAAGATATGTTACTCATGGGAGATGTATTCACCACGATGTTTAGTTCACTATCACAATGTAGTTGCAATTTCTTTAAATTTCTGATTCATGACAACATAGAATAGATGTTAGTTATGTCAATTGTTTCGCTAAGGCATTGCAAACTAAAGAAGCAAGTTACTTTCAGCTAAGTTACTGCTTTTATTAATTAATTAATTTATTTATTTGGTGTTTGGTGGGTGGGTTAGTTTATGATTGGACCAGCTTTCTGGAATTGGGCTTTTGGAGTCTTGAATTCTTGCTTTCTAATTGGTCTATTCTTTACGGAAGATCAGAACATTTTGTCTTATTTTGCCTTCCATGCAATTGAATTACGCTATTAAATTGATGCTTCTTGAAATCTCACGACCACCTGGTTCAGCTTGGCATTTTTTTTGTTTTTAAAAATTAAAATTTAAGGACTGAGGCATGGAACATATTTGTAGTGTTGTTTTTGTTTTATGTTCTTGGAGAACACTTCAATTTCCAGAATTATTTAGATATCCTACCAATAATTTTAGAAACAAAAACAATGACACAAGAACTGGACCCATGCCTTGAGCTCTTGAACCATGAAGTCCCTACTGCTCTCTCCCAGTAAATAAACCCCTTCTCATTCTTGACCTTCGGAAAAGACACTCTGCAAAAATAATTGTAAAGAGAAGAGAAATGCAAATTAAGCACTGTCCTTTGATACATAAATTTCTATTCCCTTTTGATTAAGGAGCTGCTTCTGCTGAAAGCTTCTGGGATGAATTTCAAGTTGTTCTATAGCTAAAATTGGCAATTTTTTCTCTTTGCCAGCTCTTTAACAGGGGCAACTAAGTTCTAATATGTGAAGTGTGATTTAAGCATGTAGCATATCAAAACTTGGTTTGTTGTACATGTTAGCAAACTTTAAATCAGGACATTCTGGTGAGCTAGCATAGTTTTCTTTCGTTTTTTTATATTGTATCTCTCTAAGTAATGCAAGATGCATTAATGTTAAACTGGACTGCACAAATGGAGAACTTATCTTGGATTTCCTTTGAAGTGACAAAAGTGTATGTTGCCTGCAGCTATTGCTGGCATATGTTGGCACATTACGCCATGGGGGACCTGAGGTTGATCATAATATGGTATCAAAACATGCAAAGGATCTGTACAAAGCTGGTGAGAAAAGATTGGGAACGGATGAAAATACCTTTATCCGCATTTTCAGTGGATGCAGCTGGGCACAATTGGCAGCTGTTGCTTCTTTTTATGATCATTCTTATGGCAACAAGCTGGAGAAGGTATAATCTGGTCTGGAGTGTAATTTTCTGTATCAACATTGTTTATACTAGTTCTTTAAGTAGTATTGCTAATCTACAGGCTGTGAAGAGTGAAACATCTGGACATTTTGAACTTGCTCTTCTCACGATTCTAAGGTGTGCAGAGAATCCTGGCAAGTATTTTGCGAAGGTACATATTTCTTCAATTCCCTCCTTTGCAAAGGATAATTTATTAAGATTGAAGCTTGCACAATTTAGAAAGCCAGGTGGTTCAAGCGTGTTGATGCTTGTTTGTTTCAAATGGAAATTTACCCATTAGAGTATTAATGGTAAAGGGACAGAGGCTTCACATTTTCATATCTTGTTAGTAAAAATTTCACTGACAGTAATGAATGCTATATTGAACTTTGGGATAAATCTAAGATCAATTGAACAAATAATTCTTTCACTGCTGTTTGCTAGAAGAGAGTCTCCATATTTTCACTTGTTAATATTTATTTCACTTGCAGAAATCAACACCAGCTGAGTTTTTCAACAAATCCAAAGTAATACATGTATCCTCTTTTTACTGCTGATTGGTAATACTAAGGATTATTTCTGAACTTAACAGTGGTTCGTTAAGTGAATTTTAATCTTCAAAAGGTGCACATTGATTTTTCTATATATTCTTTCTAAAACTGTTTAGTTCATGAAGGGAATTCTGCTCCCATGTTGCACCGGCATCTTCTCTGATCAAGTTTCTGTTTTTATATTTAAAGCTTGATCAACATAGTGTTCTTAAGTAAAATCAGGATCATACTCCAACAGGTCTGCTTAAGTTAGTTTCGTAAATTTTATTTCAACATTTATTTCTAAAAAGTGCTGATGGATATCTGGTCTTCTATCAAACTGCTCTACCATACTAGGACTAGGTGGAACTAAGAAGCCTGACATATGAATCCTCATGACTGGCCTGACACAAGTGATTGGCCAGACAGCTGGGCCCTTGTGATGGGGGCTCAGGAGTCTCTCACAACCAATCAAGTGTGAGGCTTACATACATGGGTTGTATTTAGAGTAGATACTTTGAGGTAGTTATCTGATGAATCTTTAAATGCTTGTATCTGTTTCTTCATTTCCACATTTTACCTGCTTTCCGTTTCTTTTGCCATTTTTCTGCAACTAAGCCCTGGAAGCTGGATAAGAGTCTTGACAACTTAGACTATAGGCAATAAAACTGCTCCCGTTCCAGGTGCTATGACAGACAACTTGTTATGAGGCTCACACTGAATGCCACACTTTTACTGACATTGTAGAGACTGAAATAACTCCACAATTTGATGATATCTTAGGAATTAGCTTAGCCGAAGACTGCTCCTAACAAAGAACAGAGGTTCTGCTTCCTTGGGATGCAGGATTGTGCCCAGGTCATTAGCCTCATTCTTGGTGATGCTGATGCTAGAGTCTTGGCATGGATGTTCTTGAATAGAACAATTTGACTAATATGACATCTCATGAAATGTTCATGTCAAGATGGATTAGGTATTCCTTTGGCTGAATTTTTTTTCATAACCTCTTGCATTGCTTGATGAGTCAGCAATGTGGTATTGAGTATGCATCTGCTCTTACAAGTTAAAATCAAGTATATGTTTTTTGAACTACGATGTCAATCTACCTCCATATTTTTTCAGGTTTTGCGCAAGGCAATGAAGGGTTTAGGTACCAATGACGTGACACTTATCAGGGTTGTAGTTACCAGGTCTGAGATTGACATGCAATACATAAAGGCTGAGTACCATAAGAAATACAAGAAACCGCTTCGTGATGCAATACATTCGGAGACATCAGGCCATTATCGTACTTTTCTCCTTGCGCTTGTGGGCTCCGGCCCTTAGTTTGTGAGTTACTAGTTTATATATATATATATATATATATATATATAATATGTGTAGGTGTTGCTTGGCAATCTTTTGTCTGTGGACTATTGTGAAGTTTCAGTAAGTCGTGTCCAACTTGGCCAAAAGTCAACCCAATCAACCTGGTTAGTAGGGAGGGTTGGGGCTGTAAACATGGCTAAACTGTTGATTTGAAGTACGGGAGACAAGATTTTTTTCATTTTCATAATCATATTGTGATTAGAAGATTTGCTGTTTCTCCTCATTTTGGACTTGTCTTGTCATGCATGACCTGTGCTGTTACATTGTTTTATCCTTCTTTGGTTCCAACTTGGGTTCTATGGATTCTAATAGACACAAACAGGTTTCATTTCCTACTTGCAGTTTTTAGACAATCTTTGTGTTGATCTTATTTCTTGTTTGAGAGAGTCTATGTTACATCTACAACCTGCGGCAGAATCACCCATCACCCAGCAGTGAAGTCATTGGAACTGCCCTCATCAGTCAAACATGAATCTAGTTCTGTTTGTGATGACTAAAATGTAAAACTAGGCCTTAAAACTCCTGATATTTATTTAATCTACATTTTGTCTGTTGGTTCATGCAGCAGCTGTATCAAGTCGTCACATTTTGTGATCACGTTGTAACCATCAAGAACTGAGCCATCATCTTCCCTTTTGCATCATCATCTTAGATTTTAGTCTTTATGCATGTCTCGGTCAACAAGAAATAAGCAGCAAATGTCGTTGATGGATTCGAATAAGTTTCAAGATCTCTCCTATTCTCTTGGGTCTAACATAAATGCAGAGTTCATGAGTTCATTCCTATTGTGTCTTCTCATTCATAATTACTCTTGGATTTATTATCTTTCTCACGCAGTCATGCAGAGTGTCACTGCTCTCTCTCTCTCTCCAACTATTCCATTCCGTCATCAGCCACTGATAGCGAGCGGGAACAGATCTCTTGTCAAACTTGGTCCCTGAAGTAATCTAAAGTCATGCATGGAAGAGATGGCTCACCAGTTTGCAGAATTGTTACGCTGAAGAGCCAATGCACCAACCATTTATTGGAAGCACGGCGGCAACATCTACGCCTAACTGCAGTCAGTACTGCACGAGTTAGCTACCTCAGAAGTTACAGTGAGAAGACGAAGGGAGACGGCCATGCACGTCATAGCTTTGCAGGAGAGGCAGCGGACGGAGATATCATCTTCTTCAAGAACTGGAGAAGGGAGCGAGCGATGCGCACCGACGGGTCGACGGTAGCGTTCTGCCTGAACTTGGCATGCACCAGCAGCGCCGCCTCGACGCCCACCCCCAGCCTGGCCTGCTCATCCTTGATCGCCTCCGCGCACAGCCCGCACACCCACACCCCACCGAAGCGCTCCTTCACCCACCCAATGTACTCCACCGTGCACTCCTCCCACATGCCGCAGCACCCACACTCCGCCACCTTCACCACCTCGCTGTTCCTCATCGCCATTTCCCCACCCTCCCCCCTCCTCCTCCTCCTCCTCCTCGTGAGCTCGTCGTCTGCTCCTATTATGACAGTCCTCGAATCTCCAACTACTAACCTGCAGTTATATGGAGTGCCTGACTCAGTTTCAAGCCCATCATAAATGCCACGGTACTTGTCGTATTATAGGTAGATTACAACTGCTTCTTTGGCGCTTTACGTAGACCTTGTCTGCTTTCCTGTGTAGCTGAAGAACACTGCTTTTAAAAAGAAAGGAGAAAAGAGTATCTTTCTGTATACTTTCTCATGCAGGCTTGGCTTTTTTGCTTTGTTCATAGGAAAGCCATGACCTCTTATACTTCCTTCCAATAAAAAATGTCAATCCTGCCCCACGCAACGATGGTAATTTCCTTACACTCACATACACCAAGAGTTCTTCCACCATCAATTAATGTTTCAACCTGGCTTTCTTGATGTCGATAGCTCACTCAGGTTGTTGTGATAAATATATATGGATGAATTAAGACACTAACATCAGCTTCTTCGAGATCAGTTTGCAGTAAGAGGTGGTCATTGATGGCGAGACTGAAGAGAGCATGAAGTTGTCTGTGTGAATTTTTGGGAGGAGCTGCTTTTCTGACACACACTTTGGGTTCTGAACTCATGTGAGGGAAATCCAAAACACGAGCATATTGATAGATAGATAGATAGATAGATAGATTGATTGATTGAGAGGCTTGTCATGTAACGAAGGAATCCATTGGCTTGCAGAAACCACAGGCCATGTGCTAGAGAGAGGAAGGGAATGAGGAGTGAGAATTCTGGAAAGGATAGGTATGGGGTAGCTTTGCATGGAAGACTGCGATACTTGCTCATAATTAGTGTTCAGCAGCAGCAGCAGCAGCAGCAGCAGCAGCAGCAGCAACAGTTGCGAAGAGTTCAATGTTTCTGCATAAATAGATAGAGAGGGTATCTTTTAAAGGTTGTACCCATACATCATATCACATTACTTTGATCAATAGGTGCAGTTATAGTTTGTCTGACAGTTGCAATATAGTCTGAATCCTATTGCGTTGTTGTCACTCGCCAGTGATCGCCCCAATAATGCCCTTTGATTTCTTTCTTTCGGGGATTCTGGCAATTATTTTTTGCATGTAATCCCCATAGCTTTTTTAGCTTTGGGAATAAGTCGATCCATCATCAACAACAAGCTTTCATCTTTGTTCAGCTTTTCCTAGGAAAAAAAAAAAAACATTGTTTTCCATACCAAGTTGAAGGACAAGCTTTCATCTTTGTTCAGCTTTTCCTAGGAAAAAAAAAAAAAACATTGTTTTCCATACCAAGTCGAAAGAAGAGAGATTAAGATGGTGTTTAGAACAAACACATCATCATTTTGAGATAGCTTAGTGGTAAAAAAACACCTTTAAACATATTAGAGTTTAATATTTATCGGCCTTTTAGCTTCAGATCCAGAAGACTCTTCTTACCCACATTCATAATTTAATATGCCCATCACTATAGTGTCAGAAACTTAGTTTTAATTTATTTATAAACATCTGATGAATGTATTATAATTTAATATTATTCATCTTGAGCTTATAATTGACTTATAATATGTATGATCTGAGTCCATATATTGGTTATTCCAATGAACATAATTATAATAAATAATATCAAAGCTATTAATATTGGTCGTAATAAATAGTCCAAATCATCCAAATAGTTAGAGACATCATAGTGTGAATTGACCCTTTTTATACACTAATTAGATTCGATAATTATGTTTGATTTCTACAATGATATCCGACTCGAGAGAAGAAGTTTATAACACCTATCAGATTAATTTTACATTATATATATATATATATATATATATATATATATATATATATATATGTAATCATTAGAAGATGGAAGGCAGAGTCTGAGATGAAACGTCTCACTCAATTATCATATGAGATGATCACTGGCATCTGAGTTGGACTCAGACATTTCACGTGGAGACCACTATATATATCTATATATAATTCAAGTTAATATATAAATTGTTTAATGTCCTTAGAATTTTGTGTTTAGGGTGTTAGAAACAAAGAAAAACAAAAAGAGCTAATATACAAAATTGTATTATATATTTCTAATAGCATGAATTCCAAAAGAGACCTCTTAGTTTATGATTTTTCTAGATTGGTGTTTCTCCTTATTGTTGTTTCCCATTAATGCCTTCAATTTTTTTCCCTATGTTTCCAAAGTTGCTTGATAGAATAAATAAAGAAACCTTCGTCCTTTCTATTGGACCAATCTATAAGATGAGTCGATCCACTGTCTGTTGTGTCGATTATAGTATTCTAAATAGAACTATAGTTTTTTTTTTTAAGATATAAAAATATTATATTGTTATCTAAAAAAATATTTATAATCTTTTTTTTTGTATGCTATTTATTATTCATGAACCAATAAAAGAAATCTTTCTGAAGTTTTGTTTGCATTGAATTTTGCGTCCGTTAATTTTTGTTTATAGTTACAGTGCTTTAGGATATACCAAAAAAATTCACCTTATGAATTATTCCGATGCCAAAAGGCAAAAAGTTTTGGATTGCCTTACAAAAAAATGATGGCACTGATGAAAGAAAAAAAAAATCAAATGGGCAAAATAAATTCTTTGGAAAATTTATATTTTAGTCGAAGATTATTATTATTATACGACTGTTTCAGCCATCGATCTAATCCGTGAGGGGGAGAGAAGATGAGGCGTCCCATCACAATAAAGTTTTCTTCTTTTCTCCGATCTTTTCGGCTCCTAATTGGAGTGGTGTCTACCACTGTAAGCCTTCTCGTCATGTCACAGTGGTGGTAGGGAAGACCTCATATGGATAATTCAACGTATCTTTCAATTCTGGCCGTCCATGTCTTTTTTCTATTATTATTATTATTATTATTATTATTATTTATTATTATTCAAAGAATCATACTTTAAATAATAAATAAATATTAGTGAGTTAATAAACACTTCTTTTATATCAAATCATCATAGTCGTCAATTTAATAAAAAAAACATATTTTTTTCTAGATGATGCTTTGGGGGTTCTTTTTACATCTTTGAAGCATGAGATTTCACGTGTCTAATCTCGATTGATAATAATCATATTATTATTATTTATTTTCTCTCTTTAGCTCTGTCGAGTATTCTTCCTCTAATCCTACGCTTCTTCCCATTCCAATACTCCTCCTTTTCTTATAAAAATAAGTAATTTATTAATAATTCACTATAATAATAACTATTATTGCCATTTGATGTATCAAATCTTGAGATGTGAGCATTGTAATTGAATAATAGCGTTCTTTAATCCAATCTCCTCCTCCAATAAAAGCAATATTTGAAGCAAAACCTAAATTGATAGGAATCATGGGTTTTAGTCTTATTATTGCCATTGTTAAATGGAAGTTATTCCCTATCACTAATTTCAAAGTTTAATCCTCGTTTTGCATCATATAAGGTAAACTCAAATTTAGGGAAATAAAAATGAAAATAACTCCTTTTGTGAATGTGGCATGTTACAAAATTTGCTAACTCTAATTACATATTCTATTAGCTATTTCATTGCTTTTTGGTTGATGATTTGATGTAAATGAGGAAAAAAAAAGATCAATGGAAAACTCAATGGTGTTATCAAAGAAGATTATTTTGGATGCATTCTCTAATCTTCTTCGCATGCACATTTTGCACTTTATATTGCCCCCAACTACTAATGGCTATTATCGAAGCTTTTCTATGATGTCCATCAACATGTTTGCATATTATGGTTTTCCATGATTTCTAATATAATCCAAAGATGTGGCCAGGAGGCAACCCGACAATAAGAATAACCTAGCTCTCCAACCTGACTCCAACATACGAGAGTTAGACAACTCCCGATGAATCATCTCCCCTGGCAAGCTCCCTACACAAGATTGTCATGTTAGCCCTCCATGTCAGCATGGAGGAGTCATCATGAAGGACCAACATTTTAAGTAGTGGACCAATCGGGCCAATTCATTAGTCAACGATTTTTGTATGTTAATATTCTAGCATTATTTGTTGGAAGGGTCGTATGTCATAAAAACATCATTCTAGCACTCCTCCCAATGAGCGCTCCAACGAGGAGGTGCTACCCAAGGTCCATGGCCCTCTAAGCAAGGAGGGCGTGCACCTCCCTTCCAACAGGTCGACACCTCCACTTCAGCCCATATGCTATGACATTATTGGCGCTTGATTAATGACCCACGACTTTTCCCCCCAGGTGTTGAGCATAGTCTCCCTACTCATCTAGTCAAAGGCGTTCTTAGGCCTCATTCAGTATGTCCAAACCCTCACGGACACGATGCAAGTCGTTGCTCTACTCCTCCCTCGATTAGCACAATTAACGATCCCGTGAAAGTTTAAGTTAGTTTAAAAAATAAAAAATAATTGTCATAATTTTTAAATATAAAAATATATTAATCATCTTAAAATTATGTCTTAGTGGTTCCATGAAAATTTGAGTTGGTTTAGTAAAAATTAAAAATAGGTGCACTCGTATCAATTTTAATTTTTTTATTTTGATAATTAATTATCATAAATTAAAAAATAAAATTAATCATCTACGGATCACATTTAAATTATTATAGAAAAGTTCAGATTGAGTTAGTAAAAATTGACTAGTTACACTCGAAATTAAAATTTTGATCTAATTACACTCGAAATTAAACTAAACTACATTCACAACATCATATGACCATTCTCCGAAGTCCTTTATTTTAATTCAATTTGGTTGATGAGTTTTCTTTTATCATTCCGAAAAAGAAAAAGATTCCAAATAGTATCAATTTAAAAAAATTTAAGTTTAGATATATAACTATCATAAAATTTTAAAATTAAAAAATAGAAACAATCATCTAAGAATCATGTTTAAATTATACTGTAACAGTTTTGAATTCATTTAATAAAAAATTAACTTAGTTGTATTTAAAATTAAACTAAGAAACACTTAGATCATATGACCTATATGAAAAGTCTTTTATTTTAATTCGTTTTGGTTCATCAGTTTTTTTTTTTTATCATTTGAAAGTAAAAAAGATGCCCTCACGTAAAGACGAACAGTGGAGGTGCTATCCAGTAAAATGTCAATAGTGAAAAAAAAAATTCCGATAAAAATATTCGATCTCTAATATTTATATATCAATCTAACTAATATATCTCCTTTGAAAAAAATAGCTTCATCATTGGAAGAGGCACCACCCATGGTTAACTTATAATCATTTGACGTATTTACAATTTTTCTATGATGATGAACTCATAAAAATCATGCATCAATATGCACTTGTTGCCACTGTGGTAATTTAATTTAGTGCTATCTACTTTGAAAAATAAAAAAAATATATAATTTTATTATTATTATAAAATATTCATGATAATATCTTAAAAATTATTTTGACGCTATGAACATTGTCGTCACCATAATTACCACCACTATTTTATCATGATCATCTTATAATTCTCACTTGTGTTACTTTTGTTGTCGTTCTTGTGATATAAAAGTTAGATGAAAATGAAATATTTGTGTATTATCTAATTTGAAAGCCTTTGCTATTGTTTATAGAAAAATATTATGATAATCTTGCAAAAATTTTAGACATAGATTAACACCTGAAATTATTCTTGTCCCTACCATTATCATCATGATGAAACACTACAATTGAAAAGAAATTAATATACAAATTTAAAGCTACCTATTTTGAGAAATTATGAACATTTAAATTGTGGTTTGCATTATGGAAGTATAAAGATTATTTAATGTAAATTATAGACCGTGAATTAAGGACTCTTCTTGTTAACTATCATCACTATTTGTCATAAACTAAAATTAAAAAAAACTAGAAACATGTATTGAAAAATTTAATTTCATCTAATTTGAGAATCTAAAATGAAGTAAATGATACTAAATATTCTTGCACCTACTAAGGATCGACAAAAGACAGTCACTAGGGAAAGAATTGATATGGAACAATCTGACAATGGTCGAATATAGGATGGAACTGACATAGCGGGAGGTGCCCCTTCACTCTCCACCGACCTCACACTGTACTGGATTATACTGGTCGACATCGTGCTATAGGGGTGGGTCCAGACTAGCCAACCCATACCGTTTTAAACATATTAGTTGATCGTTCATACGATCACATCAATTGAAGTACCAACGACCATTAACAACCCATATACTTTCGTATCGCCTCCGTAGATATAAATGTCAACTCTTCATCTCGAAGCGAGGGATCAGACTTTTGACACCAGAAACCTCTTACTAACTTAATCATTAGAGAGATCGAGTTGAGAATCCTCTTCCAAAATCGACTTATTATGTAGGATTATAACGTGAATGAAGTTGATCAAGCCCCCATATTGGGTCTGCTAAGAGGGCACAATAGAAACCAAGGATATAGCCGCCCGACCCAACCTCTCTCCCTCAACCTCTTTTCCTAAAGATCCACATAGACGATCTTATGTTCATGAAATAAGATCAAACCATATCGACTCCCGGATCAACAAGACATAAAGTTACATAATAATAAAAACATTAACAAATTAATATTGATTTGAACTCTGCGCGCATATCGAATTTTTATTATGATTGTTACCGCACATTAACAATCTTGTCACCCTCCTATTCTTTCTATTTTCCACTACTTTCAACACCTCAATCAATCACACACACAAAAAAATTTATCAGATCAGAATATTCAAGTTGAGATGAGTACTGTTCCGATTAATTTATTTTGGTTTATTTTATTTATATACTTACTTTGATGTAGGATTTTGAAGCTTTCCTTTGTTTTTATTATCGTAGGAAATCTTCGAAATTTTACATGGTACACGAAAATATTTTTTACGAAATTTATTTGAAGGACACCTGTTGTTTCTAGAATTATCTAGACAATGAATTATTCCCACAGCATGCATAGCAAGGATTTGCCTTCATCATACCAATACATTATACATGCATACTATAGCCATTCTTATAAACGACTATGTGATCTCTGTTTAAAGTATATTCCAAGGTAATGAAACTATAGAAACAAACATAAATAATTGGTAGTATAAATTTTACAAAAGATGAAAGCTCCTGATAGATGTTCTGAAATGTTACAGATGAACTGAAGCATACAACATGAAAGAAGCTGTGAGGTCTCTGTCGGGTTGATGACAATATCACTAGCTAAACTGAGTCACTGACTCGATCAAGCATTTCTTCTCAAGAAAAAGATCTGGTTTTAGAGCAACTATGCACATAGGCTTCAAGTAACTTCAACACTTTTAACTGGAAATGTTGCAGATGAACTTAACCAGGGTCTTTATTGGTACTTCACACTTTGCATACAGGTACGTGTTCAAACTCCACAAGAGGTCTCCTGAGGAGAAATAAGTCTGAGATTATGCGTGACTGGTCATTCTTTGGATTCAACCCGCTGGTTTTGATTTGTTTGTCGAGCAGCTGAATATGCCGATATTGCAGAGCTCGTCATTCTCACTGATTGCTTGGTGAGGTCCAGACTTTTCTTAACAGCAAGCCAGATAATCCAGAAGAACCCAATCCATCCTGCAAATGTGCTCAGACCAAGTTACATAAAATCTCAAATAGGAAAAAGAAAGAAAATCTTCCAACTGAAATCACAAGGGAAAAAAATTTGCATCTAAAAGGCCTCATCTTTGAGATAATTACCATTTGGAGTCCTCTCTTTGGTCACATAGAAGTTAGCTATGTGCTCCAACAGTTGCAAAGTATCAGTTTGCATAATGTACCGTGAACTACTTGTATCTCCATATAAATGGGTTAAACCAGTTCACCCATTCTTACCTCGGCAGAATTTAATGGCATATCTAATCCAGATAGAACTAATAAAAAGAGCTTTTTGGGGTTATCGGTGTTAATAGATCAACAACTATTTCCAATGCTATATGGTACTGACCAAGAATCTGTATGATTAAGAAAAACTTGGTAGATTCTGTTTCCGAATGAAATCTTGATAGATTCTGTTTTCATTTCTATCAAGCACCTCCTAGAAGATTGTCATGAGAAAAATACCGACAAGGATATTACACATTCAAGTTAGACAAAATTATATCATGAGAAGACTGAAATCTCAACATAGACCCGCATGAACAGAGATCATCAGAGCATTTTTTTTGGACGATGAACTTACTCCCAGAGTGTTACTAGTAGAGAAGGACGACATGTTTTTTCTATTCAGCTAGACTATATAAATTGCAGAAGTTAGAGGTAGAGTGTCATCTATACATAGCTCCCTTAAACTGTAAGACAATAGATTAAAATATTAGGTAATTTAGTACGTACCAGTAGCTATTATGATAGCAATTATTGCTGAGATGGTTGCAGTGGAGATTATGAAAATCGCAAAAGATACTGCTCCAATATATATTGCAGTTAAGCAGGCAAAGAAAATAGCTAAAAATCCTCCAGCAGCTGCCAACGACATCAGTAACGAGACAATGACAGCATTCAGTGTTGCCACAAACAAGAAAATTATAAAACTTAGAAACCCTGACAATGCCAGAAGAGTGATCGTTCCAACCTGCCATATACGGAAGAGAAAATTATAAGTGGTTTTTGATCTGCATGAAAGAACTTATAACCGAGGTTTCTACGAAACAGTCTAAGATAAGCATATCATTTCTCGAAAAAGAACAAACTAGGACATTTGAGACGTCCTTTGTCATGTGAAAATGTGTAATCATGCTAATTTAAGATGCAGTATCCAAACAGGATGAGAAAAAACAAAGAGAGTGGTGCCTATATGTGACTAAAGAAGCAATAAAGGCAAAAGATTAACATTCTGCATATACATTCATTGTAAAGAGTTGTAAAAGTTTCAATGACCAGTTTATGTTAAAGGAATTATGCATGAAAAATTGCTTGTGGCTGGTACATGATGCGACAAGCAAGCATGACTATCAGGTACATGGTAAAGGAATTATGTATGACGAAGTGCTTGTTTTAGTGATACAAAACCACAATTTCACCATAGAGGGGGGAACCTAAAAAGCAAAATAGGAATATCTCATTATGCTTTTCTGTCAAGATGTTTCAATGACAATAATATGTAGAGACCACGAGAATTTATAGGTATATTCCTTCACAACCCATTCCATGATTGCTTTTGTCTACTGATTAGCTCGTGTCTTACAACTTTTAAAGCAACAAACATTGCCACATGATGCACATCTCTTCCAAGAATCACAACTGTTCCAAAAGCAAGAAAAGATAACCTAGTAAAACGATTTAACTTGCAGCTAGCTATAAGGATGTTTTTCTTCAAATAAAATGAATTCCACAGAAAGTAAAGTGAGAAAGATGATATCTTTTGCATCAGCTACATTAACATTCCATAATAAAAGGGTTACAAAAGAGGAATTTACAATGGCAAGTACACTACTCTTCAAGATGTCGTGTAAGCTGTGATAAGCAGTGAATGAGGCGCATAACCTGCCTAATATTCTAAACTCAAGCTGTGACACAGTAAAAACAAGGATTGCAATTATAAGTACCCTTCATATGAATGTTTCTTCAAGGGTCCGAAATAGTCGGTAAGGCCGAATTATCTAAGAAGATTCAACATATTTTTCATCGAAGATCTTAGCTTTGGTAAACCAACATACACAATAACGACCTAAAGTCCTAAAACGACCAACAAAAATCCGATTTAATCAGCTTGGAGATTTACAAAGGTGATCAAACTACAAAATATACTCACCGAGATGACAAACAGGGCGCGGAGGGCGCCCCCGCGGCGGGTCCAGAGGAGGAGGTCGCGGGCGGAGATTCTGGAAGCTTCCCGAAGGCGGGGAGCCGCCTTAGCGGCGGAGGATCTGAGCCGCTGGAGGAGGGCGGGAGGCGGGGGCGAGGCGACGCCGGCGACAAAGTCGCTGATGACGGAGTAGAGCGTCTCGCCGCCGCCATCAGTGACGGGATCGAACTCGATCTTGATCGGACGCGCGACGCCGCCCCCTCCGTCGCCGGGAGCGCCGTTGGACCTCTGATCTACGCCCTCCGACTCCGCCATCTCGCCCGTTGAGAAGCACAGAGAGAGAGAGAGAGAGGAGTGATATAGAAGGGCGATGGCGAGTCGTGCGTCCGCGTAGCGAGACCGGATGCAAAGCGGTCGCCGTTCTCCGGGGTCACCCGGTGTGCCTTGTCATCCGCAGCGCTCGGAGCCTGTCACCGCCGGTACGTTGTGCCCGCTGCTCTTGCCATGCGCAATCGTTGAAATGGTTTCTACAGAGTACACTTCCAACGACATCCGTTCGTCCACCTTCTTCTTCTATTGGAGCCATCTGTGGGCCATAGTGAGTACCCACCAAATACGACCAATCGTTCGCCACGTCGTTGTATCGACGTTGTGGGTCGTGAACTCCAATCCATTTTACGAGAGTAACCCGAAGTCCACCATAAAATTATTAAGACATATTTAGCCCCAACGCAATCTTATATTACATACATATCCCTTCGAGATTTAATGTAACCCCTGCCGACTCGAGTGATCCCGATCCGGTTCGAATCCGAATCGATTCCAAATCGATTCAAAATTAGTCTTGGACGGTTCGATTTTTTTAAAAAAAAAAATTAAATTTTAAATCAACTGTTTTGATTTCAAACCGATTACGTAGTATAAAAAGTAAAATATAATAAACGTGTGCTTGTGGCACAGTGGGTAAAGTATTGATTTTAAACTAAAAAAACTAGGGTTTGAATCTTTAAAATATGTTCTTATTTTTTTATAAATATTTTTAAAATTGTTTTCAATAGAAAAAAATTGATGGTTGATTTGCTTCCGATTTCAGGATCAGATCTTAGATGATTCGACTTTGATTCTTAATTTTTTAAAAAATTTAAAATCGATAATTTGGAAACCACTAACACTCCTATTGCCAATATTGCAATCAATTATCGTGAGTCAACATATGACATTCAGATATTTTTTATCATATATAAATTAATTAAGAGAAATATCAAGCTAATTTTATATTATATTATCAAAAAGATCAATGAGCTTTTGAGTAACAATATTATAAATTAAATGATCAAATCTTGTAAGCATCGGCGAGAGTAGTGTTAGAATAAATGACCCCTTAAGTTTGTGTGGTGTAGTCTTTTTACTTCAAAACAAAAAAAAAAAATCTCATTCTAATGAGAGTCCCAACTTTTTAAATTCTCATATCTTTTTTTTTTTTTGCTTGAAAAAAATTAATTTCTTTCACATGCACAACATGTTAAGAAAATTTCGGACGTCAAATCAAGAAATCATAGAAAAGTGATAATAAAACTCTCTTCAGTCTTATTCTCTCTAATGCATTTATTACCTTAGCTCTTATTTATATGAGTCAATCCAAGACTTTGTCTTAAATTAAGAAAACGACTTCTATCTTAACATAGACTTTTTAACATGTATTCAATATAACCACAAAAATTAAATTAATATCTAACACAACAATAACTAATATTAACTTCAGGACTCAATACTTTGTATAACGAAACCTAATGCTCAAGGGTTAGAGAGAGGAAATCTGATTCTGTAAGTGAGCACTTGGGTTGGACAATACTCCAGTTTAGCCCATCTCAAAGAGAGAGAGAGAGAGAATAAGAAAGTATTGGGTATTTGAAGGAAGTTATTTTGTAAGGCTAAATTACATGAATAATTATTCAATTATAAGTATTACATCTTGTTTGGTTCTTAATTTTTTTTGTGAGTCATGAATTCTCCACTACAATTATAAGTATTAATGGCTTCTTTCGATCTCTACCATCAAAACTATATCTTCTTGTGGGTAATAAGAGAATTATCCCATGAAGTATATGAAATCTAGAAGTTCAACAAAATTAATCATTTATATTTAGTTCACAAGAAAAAAAATAAAATAAATTTATATTATATTTGAAGGCATCATCGTCAAGGGGTATGATTCCATAACACACAAGAAACTATCGCTAAATAGATATCACTAAATGGACGAGATGATTAGACTTTTAAGTATTAAGAGTATTAGTTCTTTAGTTATTATAATACTAAGGTAGTATAAATGTGATGATTATTGTATATAAGAATGAGGGAGAGAGATCAAGAAAAATAAATATGAAAGTAAAGAGAATAAGGATATAAAGTTTTATATTTTAAATGATAAATTAAACTTTAAAATAATTTAAGTTCATCTTGATCAACATGTTGAGCATTGTAATAAATGAAACAAATCGATTGCTATGGACTATTAGTTGAAGTATTAATTTGACATCAACCTTTTTTTAGAATTAAATAAAACAACACTTGGTATTCCAAAGACTATCAACCTTTTATATATTGTTCGGAATGCATCTAAAAATTAGAATATTTAAACTTTAACGTTATAGTCTATCTAAATCTAAAATTTTCAAGATTTTGATGTTTTTTAATAGCACTTAAGTCATAATAATAATAATAATTATTATTATTACCATATCAAAAACACAATACTGTTTGCTATTATTGTTGTCTCATTTTCATTATAATCATCACATCTTCGATCATCAAAATCATTTTATATTTTTTTAAAGATACATATTTTTTATAAAAAATTTAAAAATAGTTTTTGAAAAAAAAATTATGCCCTTAGTATCCAAAATTCTCTACAAAAAAGCTAATCTAATATGTAGTTGGGACCTATCTTAAAGCTAATCTAATATGCTCTTAGTAAAAAAAGCTAAGAGCAATGCATGCCAAAGAAACATGCAGCACTTGTCAGACTAATTCTTGACTTGGCCTCTTGATGAATGCAAGGGTTAGAAGACCAATGGAAAACGATGGTGAGTGGAAGAGTCACGTTTCCTTTCTTCTCCCTTTTATGGTCTGCTAATGGATGCTCTCTTTCATTTGCTCATCTGTTTCCACTTTGATGAACAACTGAAACTTACGCAAATCCACTTTGCATGATGAGTCTACAAGATTTCACCTGTCTTCCCTATCAAATACCTTTAATACAAAATTCTATTATCATCTAAATGGAGTTGCTATGGCACATCACTTATTATGTGTTCCCAACATCATCCAACTTATATGGCTTGAGAGTATGAGATTGATGACAATGACATTTTGCTTATAATTGCCACAACCAGTTTCAATGGCTTATCCTAATCAATGTTGCAGAAGAGTTAAGCTGCCAACATTTTTTCAATTGTATATTATATACCTACTGGACAAAAGGGGGGGATGTCCTTTTCCTCATAAGCTTATCTATCCCCTAGTTTTCTCCTCAAACCCTATCACCCTTCTCAAGATACCTTGCTGGATCAACTAGCTTATGTAAAGGAGTGCATATAGAAACAAATTGTAATACTACTCAAATAATTTGATACCTTAAGCTGTTAATTATACTGAAACTTGGTGTTGTCAGTGATCATGGAGAAGGACAGACAGAGAGAAACAAGCAGCTACTACTGCATCTTGTGGCAATGAGAGCTATAACTTGCAAAGGAGAAACAAGTTGGACCATTTCATAGTTATGCTTAATTTTTCTTTTTGAAGGAAAATGCATTTATGTTAGAGGAAGAATGATTGATTTTAGTAAAGAACTTGGAACCATACATATGGTTTGTCTCCTACATATTATATTTAATCGTGGGATTTTTTTTTTGTTTGTTTGTTTGCAACTCTATTATACATCATTTTTTTACTGCATAAGCTATATTAACAAAGAAATAAGTATTTTTACTAGTTAATTATCTGACTGTAGTTGCCATGATAAGCTCTAACTGCAGCCATTAGAATTTATTTTAAATCTTATATTGAATCAATTGTGAATCATCGATCTCGGTTCAAGTTATTAAGAATCATAATCAAACTGAACTAGATCACCCACCCCTAGTCATCGAATCGATCTTGTGATCCCTTTACCATATGGAGTATGAGCATGATGGACCTTATCCTCCTCCCCCACACGATCGTAGTCCTCGGTTCTGTCAACCTCATACTTCCCCGTGAACGACACTCTTCCCCATGTAATGGCGTCGGCATTTTCTTTTCCATGCTATGAGATCTATTAATGGATGGATTCATGCTCAGAGATCAGATACGACTCGTGATGCAGCAGTCCAAATGGAATATGCATGCCACTTTGTGTAGGGAAGAATGGTAAAAGTCAACTCTACACGCAAATAACAGACGAGGAAATAAATCCAAAGATGCTATCTTGTCTTGATATTGTGATTATAACAGTATTATCACTTTGTGACCTGAGGTTTTCTGATAACAAATACATGAGTTTAGGTTTGGATTAAGTGCTGAAAGAAGCCAGAGAAGGGAAGGAGTACTGTCTTCTTCATGAACCGATGTTTTCTTCCATGACAGCTAACGTATGGCTTACTGCCAGTCCCCCTGCAACTGTGGCTTAAACATCCTTGTTGTTGCAGGTTTCATGCATCATACTGTTCGCACATCCTTTGTTCGGTCCACCTTACCAGCTTTCCTCCCCAACCTTTGACCAGGATTTGTCTTGACAGCGTTGGCAGATCTGTGGCTTAAAATAATGGGAAGACCAGGTTCATGCATTGTTACCAACAAAATTATTTAAGCATGCTTTGGTGCCAAACCACAAGTAGTACACCTGTGAAGATTGCTAAGATGTTCGTCTTCCTTACCCTCCCCCAGATGCCGTCGCTTTGGTCACACTCTTCCTCGGTTTGGAATCCAAGTCTAACGGTAGGAATGTGTTGCAATCTAAGTTTCATGAGAGAAGATGAAAGTTTTCCCTTCCGCGGAACAAATGTGAGATCCAGTGACCTAAAACTCAAAAGATCAAAGAACAGAATCCTCATCCATGCAAGTAGCTATGTTTTAATATATATGTAAGCAGAAGAAAAACCTAGAACACCTCCATTCCTGGGGTCTCCACCATTCCTGACACAGTAACTGTGGGGGAGAGAACCTACGTATTTCCTGATAGAGAGTGTCCGAAGCAGTCAAAGCAATCATGGCGACTTCAAGCAGATGATGACGCGGATTACACACTGATCAAAAACAAGCCATAAAAAGAAGGCAAAGCTTATCCATATAGCCAGGGCAGCAGGGGGGAATACAGCTGTGAGCAGGAGACAAATCTATGGGCAACTGAGCCCTGCATCAACACCAAGATGCATGAAGACCAGCGATCTAATTTTTACCCACTGTTGGAACCAAACGCCCCTCCCTATACTTGTTTAATGCTTAAAAGCGGCCCCATATATATCCAAGTGACCGAACACGATCGCTGAGCCTTATCCAGTTGACTGCGTCGCCATCTCTCGCCGGGAAGTGGAACGCGCCCCCACCTGTCCTTTTGTCCCCCACCACCCCACGATGCCCGCTGCAGCTTCCGACGCACGGTTCAGGGTTCTTTACGCTGGGAGGCCTTCTGGGGCCCACGGGGAAGGCCTTATAAATTTGACGCGTGGCATAGAAAACCTTCCAGTGGTGCAGGCGATCCTTCGGGGGCCCACCCGACGCCAGTCGGACGACGGGCACGCGGCCTTGCGCCCGAGCCACCCGCCTGCGGCGAATGAGAGGTGGCGATGACACGTTTCGGTGGGGCGTCGCCAGGAGTTGGCACGTGGAGGGAGGGGCATCTTGGGTCCCGGCTCGGCCTTATCCTCCACGCTGCCGCGGATCTTTCGAAGCTCCGCAGGATCTTGCGCGTGCGTCCGCATGCTTCTCTCCGTGCGGAGTCATCCGGTCGGCGGAACCCTGTGGACGGCGGATTTAGATACTCTCACAGAGAACGCGGTGTGCGAATCCCCGCATATCTAACGACAAGATTACGAGGGCGGAATAGTCATTCGATCGATGCACTCGCCGAGCCAAAAGAGAGGATTTAATTAAACCCAAGAGAATTAAAGGGAATAAATAAGAGTTGTTGCCGGGTAGTAGCGGCTGCTTGTCCGTACGAAACCGCAGCAGCAGCGGCAGCGGTTCGATCGCCGCGAGGGATTTTAATTAAGACCGAGCGTTGTTTTCCTCCCTCCCTCTCTCCCTCCTCTCAGAGTCTCTCCTCCCCTCCCCTCCCCTCTTCGTCCCAATCCATCTCCCCTCTGGACATCGAGCTCGAATTCGTGGAGGATCTCGATCCCGGTGACGCTCCCCTTTTCCCCGCTGAATCTTCCCCCGTTTTGCCGCGAATTTTCCCGATCTCGAGAACCGTAGTGGTTTCCTGGTGATCTGTTTCGAGGCATCTCTCTACCTTTTCTTCTACGTCGGAAGCTTTGGATAATGGAAGCTTGATTTCTTCTATTAAATCGGTTGTTTTTCGTTTAAAAGAGAAAGGTTGGCCTCTTTTCTCCCTATTCTCACTCATCTGATTTGATTCCTTGCGGGAATTCCCCAGATTTTATCCACTCGCTAGCTTTTTCCCTTGCATTTATTCCTTTCCTTGTTATCGAGGACTTCGGAATCCTTGTTCGGTTTAATCTCTCATCGTTCCCTGGTTCTCTTGGCAAACTGTAAAGCATGTAAAGGAATCTACCGGGAACTACAAACCTTCTTTGGGATTGTTAGATGCTTAGATCTGGGTTTTGTTGATGGTAAACTGGGGAAGAAAGAGAAAGGGACCATTTTGAAGCTTCCTCTTGCTACAAAGACTTGTAGTAGGATCACCCCTCACCCCCCACTCCCCCCCAGAAATTACCTTTTTTTGCCAAAAATGGTGTCGAAATCTTACTCCAATCTGCTGGAGTTGGCCTCCGGCGAGTCCCCTTCGCTAGGCCGAATCAGCCGTGGCATCCCCCGCGTGGTGACGGCACCTGGCATAGTCCCGGACCTTGATGATTCCGACGACGATGCGTCCAATGCGTCATCGGAACGATCATCCCTTTCCCCCCGTGAACGTACCATTATTGTCGCCAACCAGCTTCCTATCCGTGCCCAGCGGCGCCCGGAAGGCCGCGGCTGGACCTTCTCCTTGGACCAAGATTCCCTCCTCCTCCAGCTTAAAGATAGTATAAGCGAGCATCCCGATATGGAATTTGTCTATGTTGGCTGCCTGCGTGAGGAAATACCGATCCCGGAGCAAGATGAGGTTTCCCAGACATTGTTGGAGACCTTCAAGTGTGTGCCTGTGTTCCTTCCTGCAGACCTCCGCTCTCGGTTCTATCATGGCTTCTGTAAGCAGCAGCTGTGGCCTCTCTTCCACTACATGCTTCCACTGTCCCCTGATCTCGGTGGACGGTTCGACCGCAGTCTATGGCAAGCGTATGTCTCGGTTAACAAGATTTTCGCTGATATGATCCTTGAGGTGATCAATCCAGATGACGATTTCGTTTGGGTCCACGATTACCACCTCATAGTCCTCCCCACGTTCCTCAGGAAGCGCTTCAACCGGGCAAAGCTTGGATTTTTCCTGCATAGCCCCTTCCCCTCTTCTGAGATCTACAGGACATTGCCGGTCAGGGAGGAGCTTCTGCGAGCACTGCTGAATTCTGATCTGATTGGGTTCCACACGTTTGACTATGCCCGCCATTTCTTATCTTGCTGTAGCCGGATGCTCGGACTCAGCTATGAATCTAAGAGAGGTTATATTGGGCTAGAGTATTATGGTCGCACTGTTAGCATTAAGATACTGCCTGTTGGGATCCATATGGGCCAGCTTGGCTCGGTGTTAAGCCTTCCAGAGACACAGGTGAAGGTTGCGGAGCTCATGAAGCAGTTCTGTGATAGGGGCAGAGTAATGCTGCTTGGAGTTGATGACATGGATATATTCAAAGGGATCAGCTTGAAGCTGTTGGCTTTCGAGCAGCTCCTCATGCAGCATCCAGAGTGGCGAGGAAGGGTGGTCTTGGTTCAGATTGCAAATCCAGCCAGGGGACAAGGGAAGGATGTGAAAGAGGTAGAGGCCGAGAGCTATGCAATGGTGAAGCGGATCAATGAAGCTTTTGGGCTTCCTGATTACAACCCAGTAATTCTAATCAACAAGCCACTCCAGTTTTATGAGAGAATGGCCTACTATGTGGTGGCAGAATGTTGTTTGGTGACGGCAGTCAGGGATGGCATGAATCTTATTCCTTATGAGTACATCATCGCTCGGCATGGGAATGATAAGTTGGATGAGGTTTTGGGTTTGAGCCCCTCCACCCTGAAGAAGAGCATGTTAGTCGTTTCGGAGTTCATTGGCTGTTCTCCTTCCCTTAGTGGGGCCATTAGGGTGAATCCATGGAACATCGATGCAGTGGTTGACGCAATGGACTCTGCCTTGGAAATGGCCGACGCAGAGAAACAGCTACGGCATGAGAAGCACCACAGGTATGTAATCTCACATGATGTTGGGTATTGGGCCAACAGTTTTTTGCAGGATTTGGAGAGGACTTGCAAGGAACATGACAGAAGAAGGTGTTGGGGAATAGGATTTGGATTGAAGTTTAGAGTTGTGGCGCTTGACCAAAACTTCAGGAAGCTTGCTATGGAGCACATTGTTTCTGCATACAGGAGAACTAGCACGCGTGCCATCCTTTTGGATTACGATGGTACTTTGATGCCACAGGCATCAATTGATAAGAGCCCAAGCCCTAAGTCTATTCAGACCTTTAACAGCCTATGCCGTGATAAAAACAATCTAGTCTTTCTAGTGAGTGCACAAAGGCGAAGCTCTTTGAGCGATTGGTTTTCTCCTTGTGATAATCTAGGAATGGCTGCAGAGCATGGCTACTACTTTAGGTAATAATCAGCAACTCTCTAGGTGTGCTGCATGGTCTAATTCTAGTACATAAACAATTATCTCTGATGTCTGCTTCCAGGCTAAGGAGAGATACAGAATGGGAAACATGCGTTGCAGTCGCTGATCGTAGCTGGAAGCAAATTGCGGAGCCTGTTATGAGGCTATACACCGAAACAACGGATGGTTCAACCATCGAGAACAAGGAAACTGCACTGGTTTGGTGCTACGAGGATGCTGATCCAGATTTTGGATCGTGTCAAGCCAAGGAACTTTTCGATCATCTTGAAAGTGTCCTTGCTAACGAACCAGTTTCTGTGAAAAGTGGGCCAAACAATGTTGAGGTTAAGCCACAGGTGAGCAAATCACATGTCCTTACATGGTTCATGGCTTGAAAGATGAACACTCACCATCGTTTTCTTATTGCAACAGGGTGTGAGCAAAGGTCTCGTAGCACAACGACTACTCTCAACCATGAAAGAGAGAGGTTTGTCACCAGACTTTGTTCTCTGCATAGGGGATGATCGGTCTGACGAGGACATGTTTGAAGTGATCATGACCGCAATGTCTGGCTCCGCTTTATCCCCTACAGCTGAAGTGTTTGCTTGCACGGTTGGTCGAAAACCCAGTAAAGCCAAGTATTACCTTGATGATACTGCAGAGATTGTTAGGCTATTGCAGGGACTGGCCGCCGTTTCAGATCAAACACCCGGGAGTTCAGTTCCATTGTGAGACTCTATCTTTCGACCTTACTCACAAATTTAGCAAGTGGAATTGTTTCTGGCGCCACTTCCCTTTTGTTGTAACCTCGATAGGATAGCGTTACCAAGACCCGCCTTTTTTTGTTACGTCGTGTATATCTATGTATCATAGTTATCTAGTTGAGTTTCTTTACGCATGATTCGCATCTTGTTAGCATGTACATTGCGCTCTTGCTGACCATTTCTACTGCACATGAGAAGTGAATCGGATTTGCCGGCACCCAAAAAATAATGTTTCACTTTTCATGGTTTTTTTTCTTCGAGAATATCGGAAAACCATCGAGTGATTTGCTCAACCATCTCCCATAGCATGCTTTCAATGTCAAATCAGATTTGGTGGGTGTAAGAAGCCCTGTGATCATGTATCTTCCAATAATGTTTTGCTGGTATTCCACCTGCTTCAATTGCTTTTGCTTTGATGTATGAATTGTCATGATTTGGGTTTAATGATATAACCAAGCAAGTATATAGAATCATTAGTCTAAAATCTACAAAATTCAGATTTGTAAAATCTTTGCATCCATGTTAATAGTAGTATTTAAGGGTTGAACATGCTAGTTATAGTGACTAATGGAGGAGGTATATGACACAGAATAGTATTAAAAAGAAACATTAGTGTTGAGAATTGCAATTTATACCCTAAAAGATGAATAAACATAACTTTGACCATTTCTTTTTTCTTGACATAGAAGTGTACTTTTTAAGTGTTGAATGAGAGTGTTCGAATCACTCAAAGCAGGAATTCTTCAGATCTCTCTCCACACATTTCTTTCTGAGCTTTTCAGATTTCAACTGGTTTAGTGTGGAGAGGTCTAATTTGTTCCATGAATGAAATATAGTGTGGACAACAAAGCTTTGTGTTCGCAGCCTCCCTCCAAGACTTCTTCTTACCACCCTTCGTCACCGCTTTGACCATGACACCTCGTCCCCGTTCACTCACGGTTGAGTTGACGTCACAAGCATTTCTCTTTTTTAGATCCAGAGAAATGGCTCGAGTCCCATTCTTTAGTTCCACCACCTGTTTGCAAGTATTTGGTCAACTAGCACTATGATCGTGATTCAACAGTATACTATATATATATATATATATATATATGTAGATATTTATGTATGAATACTCTGTCAAACCCTGCCGCCATTTCTGATACGCCAGCCAGAAGGATCACATGGACTTCGTAGATCAACGCCTTCGGGTCAACCAAACTCTAGTCAAATGGAGGTTCCACCTACGACTTCTTCTTCTTCTTCTTCTTCTTCTTCTGATCTTTACCTATACAATCATCGTTTTCAGCGTAGCCAAGTTGTTGCTCAAGGGGAAACGAAGTCCATCGTCGACATGCATGGTATATTCTCGAGAACCGTCCCATCTTCTTCTGCGTGCGCTTCAATTAAATAACAGTGTTTGGTGGTGGGAGATTAGTTGGAGGGAGAAGAGAGGAGGAGATGAGCGGAGCCGTGGAAAGGGCTCTGAGATGCCTCGGGAGGGGCTTCGACGTTGCATGCGACTTCCGGCCGGAGTACTGCAGGGGGAAGGATAGGCTGGTGGTGATAAATGAGGATGAGAAGAGGGAGCTCGCTGTGCCCGGGTTTGGCCTGTGTAAGGATGTCTCTGTTGATGTGAAGTGCGATAAGGGGGATCGGGTCCGATACCAGTCTGATGTGCTCGAGTTCAATCAGGTTTGCTTTCTTTGTGCTTTGCTTATCTGATGATCAAATTCTTCTTCTTCCTCTTCCTAAACTTCCGAGTAATGCTGTATATATATGAAGGTCAAGTACGCCGAAAAAGATGCACGTCATCTGTTTGTTGCATTTTCTAGCAATGGGTTTTGCTTTTTACGAGGTTTGTTTCGAGTTTATGCCTTTATGCATGCAATTGTGGTGCTTGTTTCTGTCTGTTGTACTAATTAGTCTCATAATCGTCTTCTCATCTCATCCCATCATCAGTTCTTCCTTGTCATTTTCCCGAACCATCTTGTTCAAAGCAACTCTGTTTGTTTTCCTATTCCTTTCTTCCTTGTTAAGAACCAAAAGAATGATCTCGTAGCTGTGTAGCATCACTCTGCCAAATTCATCACGATGTTGCTGGTTTTATCCACAGCCAAAAGATCTCTAAATATTTGGTAGAATTTGAAGGTAGTAAAGGAGAAGAGCTGTTTGGTACAATCAATCTTCTTGGTTTTTTTTATGAACTAAATATGACTTAAGGTTCCAAGGAAGTCATCTAAGTCTGTCATGCTAAAAGATATATTAGGATGAAAAACTTGGTGGAATGGTAATGGCAAATTCCAGAAAACAACAAAGGAAATTTCTTCTCAAGCACCAAGCATGACAAGTAACAACTTAAGCCCCCCATATTAAACAATATGATGGTTACCATAATGTTCTTTGGCTTGTTGTTTATTAGATGTTTCCCTGCAAATGCTCCAAAACATGGGTCATTCTCTGGCACTCTAAGACACTTGGCAACCACAGGTTATGGTCTTTGAATCAGGAAGGTAATGGAGTGCTAATCAGCAAATATGTCAACCTTGACTCCCAAGTTTTGCTTTATTATGTGAGTCTAGGTCAAGAAATTGGTTGTAACCAGCACCAATAAACAAACATGTCAGGCCATCCAGTAGGTTGCATTTCATTGATCACCAGGGAAAAGTCTGGCTTTCAAGTCAGGCAGTCACTTTCTTGTTCTCATTTAACTTGCTAATGTAGCTTGTTCTGTATCTGCATTCACATTTAGCTACTCAGAATAAGGAAACAAAGAGATGGAACTCAAAAGAAGGATGATCCCAATATGTTTGTTTTCAGTTGCATTCAACATAGAAGAAAAAGGAAGTTGCTTTCAATTTTTTATTTTGTATGCAGGTTTAACTCTGCTGTCATATGCAAGATTGTTACTTATTATAGAATCAACCTGTTGGATTTTAGATAGCAGTTTTCCTTTCTATTCTTCTTCTCTGATATATATAGAATAAACCTGTTGGATTTTAGATACCATTTTCCCTTTCTTATTCTTCTTATTTGATATGTATATTCAATCTGCTTGCACAACCAAATAATCAATGGTTGAACAATTTAGCAGCTGTAGCACAAAGGTCATGTTCAGAATACAAACTAAACTGAAATAATTATGCAGATGTCGGAGCTGTTCAACCACAGGAGCTCACTGGCAGGGAGGATCCCCTCCGGCCTGTTCAACTATGCGTTTGCCTTCGACGGCAGCACATGGGCTCAGGATGCGTCGAACACCAAGTTCCTCGCCATGGATGGCCACTTCATCACTCTCTTTGAGCTGCGAATCGAGCACCAGCCACTTGCTCTTGTTGATCATGTTGTCAAAGCTGTTCCTTCAACTTGGGACACCTTCGCAATCGCAAGGTACGCTAAGAAACTATCACCAACATGATGAACGTCAGAGACTGTTAGTTCTACAAAGACAAAGCTTTTCTTTCAAAGTAAACATGACTCTCATTTGTTTAAGGTTTCTATTGTAATCAACAATGAATTAACAAGTAACAGAGGTTGAATTCAGACTGCAGGATGGCAAGTTTTATACTAAACAGTAAGCTGATTGGGTCAAAGAGAGTACATATTTGGAGGTAGAAACAGTATTTTTTGAACATGCACAAAGAGCACTCATTTGACATCATGGATAATTCATGAAAGACTACATTTTTTTATTGAACAAGCTCTATGACTGAACAAAGCAATGTTGAATAAGTGGGTCTTGAGAGAGAAATGTCGATGTAGAGCCCTCATGGTTATCTGTCCATTTTAGGCTGGAGAACTGTTTTATAGCTACCTTGCTATCAACCTCCTGTTGGTGATTTGGTCCAACTTCATCTACAATGTGACAACCCTTACACCAATCTCTTTCAAGAAAGACTTTAAGCTTTCTCTCTTCCCTGTTTCTAACAGTCATAAGTATCCTTATGTGTGCAAGTTCTAAGCAACTTCTATCTGCTAACTCTCTAACTAACAAGTTTTGACTCACAATAGCTGATAGAAGAAGAACCCTTCACAGGCTAAAAGTTTACTGATTGAAATGGTGTTGGATGTATGTGCAGGTTTATTGAAAACTATGGCACACATATAATAGTGGGGCTAAGTGTGGGAGGTCAGGATGTGGTTTATGTGAAGCAAGACCAGTCCTCCAGCCTCCCCCCATCTGAACTCAAGCAACAGCTTGACAAGCTTGGGGATCAGCTGTTCACAGGGACATGTGCACTTCCTCCTTTCTACTGGAAATCTAAAGAACATAAGCTTAAGGTCTGCTTCGATAAATCACTCAGAAACTTCGACTGCATCCAGCCTTTTGTAGATACTGTCATTACTCCTGCTGTTTAACAGGTTCCAGAGGCCTTCAATGTCTTTGACCTGCAAAAGAATGGTGTCAAGGGGGTTGCTCCAGTTGCCTGCAAAGATGTAAGTGCAAGATATCTCATGCAATGCCTATTTCCAACACAAACTCTCTTTCTGCTCTCTGAGAAGCTTGACACAAGCTCATCCTCTCAGGGTGTGACAGTCATGTGCTGTAAGAGAGGCGGAGATACTTCAGCAAGCAGCCACGGCGAGTGGCTTCTCACTGTTTCTTCAGTGCCGGACATTATCAACTTCACCTTCCTTCCCATCACCTCGCTGCTCAAGGGGGTCCCCGGAAATGGATTCCTGTCTCATGCCATTAACCTGTACCTTCGATGTAAGTGCAATCATCCTCTCATGCAAGCTTTATGATCAGGGAAACTAGAATCCTAATGGTACTGAATGGCATTAATCTCCTCCGCAGATAAACCCCCTCTATCGGACTTGCACTACTTCCTGGACTTCCAATCTCACAAGCTCTGGGCTCCCATGCACAACGATCTACCCCTTGGTCCCATCTCAAACAGGTCCATGCCCACACCAGCACTTACTTTTAGCCACATGAGCCCCAGGCTCTATGTCAACACTTCTCAGGTACTCATCCTCCTCCCATTCCGCAACTCTCCTTGGATGCACATTTGATGATCCTTCTCAAGCGCTACCATCGTATGACACCTGAATCATGTGGTAACTCAGGTCACTGTCGGAAGGCGGCCGGTGACCGGAATGCGACTGCACCTGGAGGGCAAGAAGAACGACAGGTTAGTATAACTCTTTGACACCGTATTGCTGCAATTAGGCATCACGTAATGATGCATCTTGAACATGATCAGGCTAGCAGTTCACCTCGAACACCTCTCACACACCCCTGCATTCATCGGAGCACAGCCCGATCAGGCGCCGCTGTGGCGGGGATCGGACGTGATCGCCGACGAGCGGTTCTACGAGCCGGTCCAGCGGAAGAAGTTTTCGCGGGTGTGCACTGCGCCGGTGAAGTACGACCCCCGGTGGGCGACCGATGGCGGAGGAGCGTCCGCGTTCGTCGTCACCGGAGCTCAGCTTGCCGTGGAGGACCACGAGTCCACCAGCGTGCTGCACCTCAGGCTGCTGTACTCCAAGGTGCGCGGTTGCGTCGTCGGCCGGTCGCAGTGGCGGCGGGGCCCGTCCTGCCTTTCTCAGAAGCTGAGCTTCTTCTCGGCGGTGAGCGGCTCGCTGTCCGGCGGCTTGGACAGGGAAAAGCAGCCTGCCCCGGAAGCCGTGGTGGACTCAGCTGTGTTTCCGTCGGGGCCACCGGTGCCAGTGGGGGAGCAAAAGCTGCTCAGGTTTGTGGACACCTCTCAACTGTGCCAGGGGCCTCAGCACAGCCCTGGGCATTGGCTGGTGACGGGTGCGAAGCTGGACGTGGAGAAGGGGAAGATTAGGCTGCATGTCGAGTTCTCTCTCCTCGCCTCTGTCTTGGAATGTCGAGATTAACATATTTATGTTGTCTTTTCTCATTGAATTGTGAATATTTGAGATCATTCTGTAATTAAAGAAGCAATCGTAACATTGTTTTACTACTACAATGGTTCACAAACTTTGCTTATAAGTTAAAACCGGTATACTTTCTGTTTATATTGTTAGAGACACTTTTCAGGTGATCATTTATGACTGATTGTAAAATATTTTTTTACTACAATAAATCAATATCTTTTTGGGAAGAAATTTATTTTCCCCTAAACTTAAATATTTTTTTATTCTAACCAAGGTTTACAATATTATCTCATGCCACTTCACATATACCAATCAATCCGATAGAAGATCAAATACTCTCGATATCTTAATATATCATATATTGATACGTTCGATATATCTCGATATATATCGTACTGATAATTGATCGATACATCAATATAATATGAGATTGTGATTTTTGGTTTCAACCAACGCAAACGAAATTATATCACTCATTTCATTAATTATTTTTTTTTATTAAAAAATTAGATCATCTAATTAATATAATATTGAAAATACCTCATCAACTTGTCTTTGATATTTGATTTGTATTTACAAATATGATATGCTTTGTCATGATGTTTTGGGGTACTCTTGATTAATTATTTTATTAAATATTTAGTGTTTCTATCTTTCTATATTTAGTCATTATATATATATATAATGACTATGTAACATGGGTGACTTTTTGGGCTCGTTTTGTAGGGTGTGCGTAAAACATGGCTCCCATTATTGTGGAGGGGCCTGTGGACACATCAGCAGAAAACCGTACGCTTTGGTATAAAATAATAAACCTGCCATCAGGAGAAGAAACCTCAATAGGGTCCCACGATTCTTTGTGAATGATCTTATGGGTGCATGAGAGAGTTCAGCACAAGAGGGTAACTTTCTCTCATACGATTTCCGCGCGCCCTACAATAGCCGGACCAATTCAAAACCCTCGATGACCAAACCCCCTGTCGGCTAGGGTTTACAACTGGAGGCCGAATCACATCATCCATGGGGATCGAATGCCTCGTCTTAGGTAATAATTGTAATCTTGCTCTCCTTCGATCTTTGTTTCTCTGTGTCCTCTTGTTTTCTTTGGTTCAATGTGGATCTGCTTGCTTCACAGGGGCGGGGCAGGAGGTGGGGAAGAGCTGTGTCGTGGTCTCTATGGGTGGAAAGAGGATCATGTTCGACTGCGGCATGCACATGGGATACCTGGATAACCGCAGGTTCCCCGATTTCTCTCTCATCTCGAAGACCGGCGATTTCGACTCCGCTCTCACCTGCGTGGTCATCACCCACTTGTAAGTGTTCTTTAGCTTCGTGTTTGTGCTTTTTTTTTCCGTTTCATCTTTGAGTAAAAAAGTCAAGAATTGTGATGTTAGTATAAGAACAAACTGATGGTATGATATCTACAGCATCTCTGTCGGTGAGTTCAATTTCGGTTTTTGTTTTCCGTTATTATCAGCAAAAATAAGTTCTTTATGTTGCATGGTAGTAATTAGCACGGAAATAAGATTAGTACCTGTAACGCCATTTATTCTTTTGATTCTCCTATATATCATGTTTCACCCATGAAAATGCAGTTCCTTATTTCAAATCGCTTTGGAGTGGCACGCATGGATCATTGTTTTCATTTTATTACAAATCACCTGTTTGGACAATGTGTTTGAAATATTATTCCTTCAATTTATCCATTTCTTTCCTATCTTTTGGTTGAGTTTGTTCTTTAATGAATATTGCTTGAAATTATAATTTATAGCATTTGATCACTTTTTCAATTTTTGTTCTTGGATTTTTGTGTATTACCCATTGAGAGACTTGAAATCCTAAAACGAAAAGTTGTTGCTGGAGACTTATTCAACATCTCAGTTTCAAGGTATATATGTCAATGTACTATAAATTTTATTCATAAAATGAAATTTATGGTGAAACCATTTTGAAGAAGCATAACTTTCCAAATTGTGTAAATTATCTACTTTTATAGCAGAAACATTCATGTACCATTAAGGAAACATAACTTTGTTATCTTGTTTGTCCTGGCATCATGATCATTTAGGTCATTATTTTCTCAAAAGTTTATGGCGTTGGTAACAGAAGCATAGCCTTTAATGACTTTACTTTTTAGTTGTACCATTGAACTGTGGAAAATGAAATATTGTTCACCCTCCTGAAGCCTAATTGCTGGCCATAAACAACATATAAGCTTTGTGTGACACTATTTAGTAGAAGCATTATTTGTCTCAAGGCACTGGACATATTTCATGTAAAGAAGCTACAACCAAGGTATGGAAGTAGGGACTTTGACTAAAGGTACTTTCTAATGCGCAACCTATGTTAGAAGAGAAGATAAAAAAGGTTGTAGATTCCAACTTTTGTGATCTGTCATTTTAATCTTGTCTGCAAGTGCTTAAACATATATGGTATTTTGCTTCTTATTAGGCTGACTTGGGTTTATAGTTAGTTGTGCTTTGATCTCCACTTTCTTACAATATGTAATTATGAGATTAATCTATTTTTTACCATGCCAGTCATCTTGATCATGTTGGTGCTCTTCCATATTTCACAGAAGTTTGTGGCTACCATGGGCCCATTTACATGACAGTAAGTATGCAAGAACTTTAACTTTTACAAAATTGCTTGTCAGCTGGTTATGCTAGTAATGTAATGCTCTGACAATGGATACTTTCATTTTTAGTATGGTACCCTATCCTGTATTTCACATATAGATCCTTCTTTCCTAGAAGATACATGTACAACAATAATAACAATTATAGTTATAGAAAGCAAGGTTTCAAATCTCGACCATGCCAGTCGTTACGAATTGGTATTTACTAGGTTTGATCAATATCAGGATTGAAATATATCGATTGATACCAGAACAAATACTATTAATTTTTATTTTTTTATTATTTTTCCTGTGATACTAGGTAATACAGGTTGGTATACTGCTTGGTGTATTCGTACCATGCCCATCTAGTAGGTTACTGAAATTGGTGCAAGCTGAACCTTAATCCTTGATGGAAATCATTTAAAATGTACATGTAGAACAACAATCACAATTATAATTATTAATATTGTTCTACTTTATTTAAAACTGTTATTGTCATTGAGTTTGTGTTTCTGCAAGAACAGAGAAACAATTCACCACATAAGGGAAAAGAATGAAGTGTTGGTATGTAGTTTTGATCTTGAGATTAAAAAACTTTGATATAAGCATCGAAAATTCTACAGTTTGGACACTTGTAATTTCTCATGGTTGACTAAAAAGAGTCATGGCATCTTTGATAATCCTGAACGGTGCAATTGAGCTCCATTCACATTTCTTGAAAATAACTGGTAAAAATTGTAACAGATGGTAAGAATTATGAAATGAATTACTGAAAAATGCTTGTCACCAGATGTCTCAAACATAAGATGAAGTCCCTAACTATGTTATTTCTTGATGTCCTGCATGCTCACATATAGAGAACACAGTCAAACTAGTCTAGGTCTACACGAGCAAATAAGGTGTTTATCCAAATATATTAAAATGACCATTCATAGTATAATATTTTAAAATAAAAGGAATGCTTGCTATTTTTCATGTCATGAATTAGCTCCAATGTGATCGAAGGATCATGCTTTTATTTTATGATAATAGTCTCTTTACATGTGAGGCTAATGTTGTGTATGCTTGATCATCGTCAGATGTTGTAGTGGGATCATAGTATGGTGGGTTCCTCTTTATGGAATAAGGGTTGTCGGTGCAATATTGAATATTTCAATCTTAAAAGTGACTATATTTCAGTTTATTTAGTGACATTAGAACTACTTGATGCTGACATATCATGTGTGAGAAAATGGCAATTTGGTAATTTTTCAACTAATATTTATAATCCAAATAAATTGTTTTTAGGAATATAGGCATTAATATTTGGGAGGTAGATAGTGGTCTATTCATGGGAAGTATTTGTAGACAAGGAAATGTTTTGGTTTCAACTGGAAGAGGAGAATTCTGCAAATTGCAATATCTGAATCTAATAGCATTGGAAGGAGTGGTATGATTTTTGTAGAAATAAAATATGCTAGGTGTATGTTTCTCCAGACATTATGTTGCATATTATCTGCCATCTACCACAACACTTGTGCCCTGTATCTCCATGCTATTATTGTCATGTGTCTATGTATGTGTTGTGGCGTTATGTTTGGCATAGCACACAGCATGTACCGTTGCTCCCTTCTGGTGACTAATCTGTATGATAAGACATAAATGAGATAGGTGGTGCAGAAAATTTCATGGAGTTAGACATGGACCTTTTAAATTATATTAAGAAAGGTACCCCATCATTATATGTGTTATATGAAAGTATGTTGTGTTTAGTAATGAAGGTCAATTCAGTTAACTTGTGATATATAAAACTTGTAAGAATTTGCACTTGTAAGTTGTACTATAATTTGGGTTAGAGCATCTGATTACACCAAATCTGTTGGGTTATGAAAAGCTTGTACATGGTTATCTTTTAGGTACTTGGTTTTTTTTTGCAGTTACTTGTGGATAAAAAGATAAGCTTTGAAACTCTGTCTATCACTATATATACTAATTTTGGTTATTTCACATTTTGGTTAGCCTAATGAAATCACAGTGACTTTGTCATTTGTTTGTACAGTATCCAACAAAAGCTTTGGCCCCATTGATGTTAGAAGATTACAGGAAGGTTATGGTAGATCGACGAGGAGAAGAGGAACAATTTACATATGATCACATTATGGAGTGTATGAAGAAAGGTGTGCCTAGTTTTTTTTTCTAATGTAGTCCTATTGATGCTGTAAGAACTTTAAAGACACATATGTTTCATATGTGTATTTCATGCTTAGTGGTCTTGACATGACATATTTTGTTATAGGGATTAGCCTTATTACACATAATTAAAAAATCTGTTTTATTTTTCAAGTAGTAATGGAATTTTCAAGACGGTGACTTGCTTCAGCTGTTGCTTCCAATTGCTGTCGACTTTATGATGACATTTAAATGTTGCCTAGTTGTTATTCATCCCTTGTTATATCAAACTATTTGTACGAAATTCAAGCTCAATATGGCTGCAATTAGTAAAGGGTTCTTTTTTGCTAGATAATTTTGGGATAACTAAATTGTTACTATTTCTCCTTTTTCATTGCCTTTGCATGTTTATTGTTAAAACTTTTCCCCTTCTGGTTCTAGACTTGGAAAAAGGAAAAAGGGCTGCATTGAACAAAGGAAAACTTGTCGTCTCCTGGCTAATTACCTTTTGCTGCTCCTATTGCTAACTAGTGCTTTGGCACCACTACTCTTTGTAAGATACCACCTTACACAAAAGCTCAATTGATGTGCAGTGCAGTTCGCTATGCGAACCGTATGTGGCTGTATAAATGATCACATAAGGTGCTTTTTAAAGTCTTCCTAGGCTTTGTCTATTTGAATGTTGCACAATTAGGAAACAATTTTGAAAAAGTTAAGTTTGCTTGGATGATGATGTTGAGAGGAATACATAACAAATTTATTGGAGAACAATTAAAGGAGATCTTAGCAAGGATTTAAATGTGGGTCTAATGCACTGGGCGGTATCCTAACTCACTTCGCCTGATATATTGAGTAAAATAATGGAAAATGAAAATGGATATATATACCTTTATAGAACTTACATTTCGATATCAGTACCTAGTGGGACCAGTAAATATTGGTGGTTACGTACCTTTCCTACCTATGTTGAAGACCATCTTAGTTTGATTAGTATTTACCCTTTATAAGAGCTCAGTAATTGGAAAGATCTTTATAGCTAATCCTAATTGATGGACCTAAAACTTATTTTTGTTGTAGTAGTAGGACTCTATTATGTTGTTTTCTGTTTGATGAGTTTCTGAGCTGTTCTTTTCTTACTTCTCCTACCTCTTGTGGTTTTAAGGTAGCACTAAATGAGAATATTTTATTACTATTGACTCAATTCTAATTCTTGATTGTTTCAAAAATACATGCATAGTGCTACTTCTATGTTTATTAAGAGATTGCATGAGTTTTTCCATTTAGTTACGCCATTGGACTTGAAACAAACAGTTCAAGTTGACAAGGATCTTGAGATTCGTGCCTACTATGCAGGACATGTAAGTTGTTCTTTAGCTCTTAGTAGTTCATATAATGTGTTTCACATTACAGATGGTAGCCATTAAAGTGTGCTTATTCAAGTCTCTTTTAATATTTTATCCTCCCTAAGCCATGCATTGACAAGAGCCATGTATACTGGGTGTCCCCATTCTAGTTAGAAAATATTCTGTCTAGGACTGCTTTAAGAACATATTTGTTTTTTTTAAAAATGCTGAATTCTAATTATAATAAACATCAAAATAAGATTCCTGAAACATTTATCTGTTTATTGCATTGGTTTCTTAAGTTAAAATATAAAGGAATACAGGAAAATACTTTTTCCTTTTACTTTTTGAATTGTAATATCAATTGAAATTCTATTCGTTCTCCCCAGAAACAAACATACACACAAACAGGAAAAGAATTTGTTGAGCTAGCAATTTTGGAATAGAATTGTAATCCACCCTGGCAGGAATGTGTTTCTATTTTAGTAAACATGGGCACACATATAACATGAATGTCTTGTTGTAAATATTGTTTAGAACTTATTTTATTTGAACATGTCTTCTATATACTAACTTCAAACAGATATGAGAACTTTTTCACTGATTCCCAGGCTTTAAGTGCCTTCATTTCTGTAATTTTTCTTCTAACCTTTTCTTTTGGCACAACGAAACATTTTCAAATGGCAAAAACTTGGATGCTTGCAGGGCTCTTATCAGCTCCAAATAGCAAGTTTATTGTTGCTTTTTATGATTTCTATACTGATTCTATTTTCTTTGAATTTTTGAAATCCTTTTAAATGCACTTGGAGCATATAAGAGAATGATCTTCCAACTTGATATAGACAATTTTTAGTACTTGAAAGTTGAAACATAATCGAGGGTTAATCAATATCTCAATTCTCAAGAACGATTCAAAGTCTCAGTTGCTGGACCTGTACTGGTCTTTGGCTAGATCAGTATGAGTTCAGTTCGTACCAATGCAACAGTCTTTGTCTGAACTGGTATGGGTCTGGTTCATACCAATATATCGACATTGTTTGGATTCATTTGATTTCAGCTTTACATGCTTTTGTGACATTTACTTGCACAAAAAATGAAAGTGAAATTTATCTAACATTTTAGATACTTTTACATAGGAATTTTAGCGTCTTCTATGAACTGCTCCCTTTTATGTTTCTTTTTCTTCTTTATCATATTGCTACATGTCCTTGAACAAGTACTATTCGTCTTAGATATGCTTCTTTGTTTCTTCATTCGTTGTTCATGTGATAAAAATCAAAATTTTCTCTTCTTCTTTAGTTGCTTGAATGCTTGCATACTTGCGCTTTTGTTCTTCTATAAATTTCTTCTTTGTCATTGTATTGTATGTTGCCTTTAATCCTTTTGTATTCTATCTATACATGTAAGGTCCTTGGAGCTGCAATGATTTATGCAAAGGTTGGCGAGAGCACTATTGTCTATACTGGGGATTATAATATGACACCTGATCGACATCTTGGGGCAGCTCATATTGATCGCTTGCAATTGGACCTTCTTATAACTGAGTATGGAGCATATACATGTATTTCTTCTTTCATCATTTTACTTTGTATATGTGCTACATCATCTGTTAACAAGTAACTTTTGGGTGCAAGGACAGGGTACAATGTTGTCCATACTATCCTTCCCAATCCATTTTCTATCATATTTGATTATGCGAATGGGTATTGTGTATCCATCGTATATCGGTCTCAAAATCCATTTGGTTGTTGAAAACTTCCCTAGTGCAAGATGGATATGGCTCGGGTTCCATCTGGATTGCATAGTGTGTTATGTGTGGCAAGTAGGAATTAGAGGATGAAAACAAAGTCAAACATACAATGATGTGAGTTAATTAATGATGGTAATTAATTTAGAATAGAGTTAATTAATGATGTGAGTTGCATACAAACAATGTGCAAGTAATTGAGGATTAATGTTTACATACAAGAGAAAATTACATTATTTAGCAATGAGAGAAGGGAATAATTAAATTGCAAATGGATTCTCTGGGAACGAAATTAAAACTTATGGTGGGTCTGGTGAGTGGTGAGAATCTTCATGATGACTAAAATCACCAAGAGTGCAATGAAACTAATATTGTTTTGTTGTTCTCTTAGTAACTGAATTTATGACTGCTTGAATCTGGGAATACTCTACTCCTTGGAACTGCAGTTATATTCATTTTGCAGCATCTTATGCAAGCTTATCACAAGTGCCTTGAGTTTACTGGCTAATGCTTTCAAACCTATCATATGGTAAATTGCTTAAAGAACTCATGGAGAAGATGTGTCGAATGTTTTGGAAAAAGGTATTATGATCTAGGCTTTAGTCAACATACCAACTCAAGTTTTGGCTAGCCAAACCGAATACACTGGGTTAGCTTAAGGATTTAATCTTTGTAGAAAGTATACATGGTGATTATTGGAAAAGTCAAGTAATATAGCGCCAAATAATGTAGAGTGGAAATCAATTGGTTGGTGGTCGACTTGTCTTATCGGCCACATAATATAACTTACAAATAAAACAAATTGTCAAGCTTCTCAAAGCAGGAACAAGATGAATAAAGATTTAAGTCTTTGCGTGACTTTCACTTGTGTTGCATGAGTCAGAAAACCAATCTGAAGTTCATGGTTGTTTGAAGTTGCTACCTTGTAAAAACAAGGCAAGACGGAAATTTTGTTTAGTTGTACTGTTGTCGGCTATATTCATAATAATCCTTTTAATATTATTTATATAATGTATTTTATGGTCCTCACCTGCACTGTATAATTACTGTCATGGCATAATGTCTTTTTTTGTATTTTTTCAGAAGTTTTTCTTTTATTTTTGTTTTCTAATTATATTTTTCATTGTTTTATCTCATTTACAGATCCACATATGCAACAACCATACGTGACTCAAAATATGCTCGAGAAAGGGAGTTCTTAAGGGCGGTATGTAGTCCTTGCTTTCTGCATGCACATAAAGGAGATGTTATTAGGTCTTCATATTTTGTAGAATAATGATAAAATTCTGCTAAGTTAGAACGACAATGTTGAGGATCTGAGAGAATAACTGTTGTTTATTCATTCCATTCGTCTTCTTTTGCTCTTTTCCTTTCATCCTGCTACTTATTCACTAATTAGGCAGGAAGAGTCCCTCATAGATAACTGTCCACTTCTATATTGTTATAAATCACTTTAGAAATTGGTCTGTTTCTAATTCCGGCTTACTGCTTGAGAATATGTCATGCCAATATCTTTTTCTGTTACATGGCGACCTTCAGCTGTTTTCCCTGTGAACTCTTCCAAATTTTTTACTTGATATTATGAGTAAGTATTATCTTTTAGAAAAATCACTATTCTAAAGTTCTTCATTTATGTTGCACTAATTCTAGAGATGGATTATCGCATTTGATTAATCTTTTGAAGTTGTTGACAAATATTAGATGCAAAGACTTAAATATTAGGTGCAAAAAGGAACAAAGAGATACACCCATCCACCATAGGAGCTTAACAAATTAGTGTAGTTAATTCTTCATAATTGATTGATCACCGAGTGATGTTCCTTGACAAATAATCAGTGAAAAATTGAAGCACTTGTGGGGTACTTAATGTTATGACTAACCAAGGTTTGCAATATCGGGCGATACATACCGGTCCGCCTGCTGACCGGTACATAGACCGCTCGCTACTAGGCGATACCATCGATTGGGGTTGTTTTCGCCCCGTTACCACCCGAAATCGACCGTCGACGACCGATTTCAGGCGGGAGCAGCCGAGGGAGGGAGAAAGCAGAAGAGGGAGAAAAACCTGGAGTCCATCGATCCGTCGCTGCGGCGCCCGCACGATCCGTCGCCCGCGCGATCCGGCGCCCGCGGGTGATTTCTTCTCCCAACATGGGGAGAAGGAACGAGGCGACGTCGCCCTTTTATATTTTTTAACTTTATTTTTATATTATATTATTTTATATTATACCGAGCGGTATGGCTTGTGTGTACTGCTTACCGGGTGCCATACCATACCGAGCTGAGCTCGGTACATCGGTACGGACCGGTATGGCAATCCTTGTGACTAACTTAACATTTTGTATTTCTAACTTTTGTTGTCAAACCTGCCCCGTGTTTTATTTCATAAGAGTGTGGTCATGTGTCATGGTGTTAACATCATTTGATGCAGTAAAAAGTATCTTACGTAGTATGGGTTGGATATCAAGGAGGAGCAGTCAATACAATAATAGATTAAAATGTAACCTATTACTAGATATGACCATCCCATGTAGCATTTTAGTGCATCAAGAACTGGAAGTTATGATGACACTAGTTAGACCATCCAGAGTTCTGACTTTCTTTAATGTGATTGATGTTGTTGCTTCTTTTTCCATTTTTAGCGCATAATCTTGGCTGCTAGTGCTTCTATCCTGCTTCTTAGGTCCACAAATGTGTTGCTGGGGGTGGTAAAGTTCTGATCCCAACATTTGCCTTGGGGAGAGCACAGGTATTGGTGAATACAGATGATTGTTTGTTCAATCTTTCTTCCTACTTTTAAACATGACTTTTGCAATGTTTATTCTTTTCTAATGTTTTTGAAACTTACTGTCCCTCTAGAATATGGAATAAAGCACATGTCCTTGAAGTCTCATTGTTAGTTTTGTTTCCTTTTTGAAACTTGTCCAGTTTTTCTCCAAAAGGCCAATTCTAGTTTAAAATTTTGTGTAATCTTGGCTTTTTTAAGCATATAAATCTTGAACTGTCTACTATTGTTTATAATTTTGTATTATCTTGACTTTTTAAAGCATTTAAATCTTAAATTGCTTGAGATAGTTTTGGACCTCTTATACTTTAGATCAAGGTTTTCCATACTGGGTGGTACGTACCGGTCCGCCAACTGATCGGTATGCGGATCGCCCGCTATCGGGCGGTACCGCCAGGTAGCGAATGTTTCTGCCCGTTACCACACGAAATCGATTGGTAGCAGTCGATTTTGACCGTCACCGGTCGCTGTCGGGCGGTAACGGTCGATTTCGACCTTCGTTGGCTGATTTCGACTATTGCCGACCAATTTCAGGTGGTATCAATCGAGGGAGGGAGAAAGAAGAAGAGGGAGAAAAATACCTGGAGTCCTCTTCACCCACATGATCTGTTACCCGAAGGCGGTTTCTTCTCTCTGCGCGAGGAGAAGAAAAGTCTCCCTGCGTGGGGAAAAGGAACGAGGCGACGTCGTCCCTTTTTTTATTTTTAACTTTTTTATATTATATTTATATTATATTTATATTATATTATATTATATTATACTGAGCGGTATGCCCTGTGCATACCGTTCCATACAGGTATTGTACCATACCGAGCTAAGCTTGGTATGTTAGTACGGACCGGTATGGCAATCCTTGCTTTAGATTTAAAAATTAGTAGTACTATTATCCTAGGAAGCTTTTAGTCTTAATTCTCATTATTTGATGAGCATGCCATTTCTACTTGGAAGAGACTCATGAGGCACATGGCAAGATCAGGTGATTTTGACTTGAAAGGAAGCTTCCTAGATCCTTTGTTGATAACCAAAAACTTCTTAGACAGAGACTCAAAAACTCATAAATTGGATACGATGATATGGTAACAGGCATTTTTTGGTCCTACAGACTATAATTGGCGGAACCCTGAGTCAAATAAATCTTTAAGTCAAAGTTATTTTTTTTGTTATTAATTCTTTTTTACTAACCATAAATCACACCTATGTTTTATGAAGTTAAGAGTTTATAGAAAATGGGTTCTCAATTAGTGAAATGTCTTCCTAATTTCATAAAAGATCATTTAGTGGACATTATGTGGGACTATGGAGACTGCTGGAGGAGATGCACATATGACATATGGGCCATCATCGCCAAAGTACATTCACCATGATTATAGAAGCTTCTTAACAGAACATTAAAAACCTGACAATCATGGATGAGATAGAAAAATATGCTGCATGGCGCTTTTTATGACCGTATCATTTGTTTGAGAACAAAGACTTCTCTAAACGCTTGATGTGCATTTCCCTGTAATCTTGCTTGTGTTTATTCACTACTTGCTTAATCACCTCCTAAGATATGACTTAAGCTTAAAAGTCCTGAGGCTGCCACCTCTTTGCTGGCCTGGTCTCCAGCATGTACCATGAGCAAGGAACTGGCAGGATACTTTTATGCAAGTTCATTTACCAGCGGCATGCTGATAATATCTAACATGCTGGATGTCACGAAGTAGTTCTGATGACTATGCTTTTCCCAACAATACCCGCTGGTGCATGACTGACATGGAATAGATGTAGTGCAATTATGCATATCTGATGGCTTAGATCTAGCGCAGTTATGCACACCGACATTGCTTGGATATAGCACAATGATGCACATTCTAGTCAACACATGCATAGCAAGTAAATCCTAGTCCATGTGAAAAATTGTTGTTGACAAGTTCTGTGTGCTAGGAACTCTGCATTTTGTTGGATGATTACTGGGAACGTATGAATTTAAAGGTTCCTATCTACTTCTCAGCTGGTATGTTCATATTAGTTGTTTTCTTTTGCAATTTTATAAGTAAGATTATCTATGTCTTCTTTCATGCTTGATATGCTTGAATGCAATTCCTATACTCTAAATCGATGATCATATGAGTTGGTCTTAATTTGAGCAAATGTATATAGCAAATGTTTGAAGCAAGAATGATTCAACTGAAAGAAATTGCATGTATATATCATTTTTTTGGCTTTGATGCAGCTGTTATTTTTAATTAAATATCATAAGAACTGCCAATGCCAGCTGTTCATGTTATTCAATGAACTATTGTTTAGGTGTCCAATATGAAAGCAAGGCAGTCACAAGATGCTAGATTCGCAATACTGGATTAGTTCAAATGTTGTCAAATACAAATTTTATTTTTATTTTTCATGTTGAAAGCAACATACATTTGAGCTTTTATTGAATCATCCAATGCTTCTGACTACTGTTTCTCTCAATACTTGCTAGGTTTGACAATACAAGCAAATATGTATTATAAGATGCTCATTGGATGGACCAGCCAAAAGATCAAAGAGACTTCATCAGTACGCAATACATTTGACTTCAAACATGGTACCTGCTCAAGTAACTAAATTGTTTCCATGTGTTTGTATTGAAATATTGATCCTTACAAAGTCTCCATGAGAATGAAATTAATGGACATGATAACAGTCATTGACAATATTAATTGTTTTAAATGATTTTGTCAATTTACTCAGTTAGGCGGCTTATCATTTACACTCGTATATGCTAATCTGCAAGGGCAGTTATCCATTAATCTTTTATATTGTACCCGCAACAAACTTTCTAGAGGCTTCACCAGCACATAAACTTGATGGTTATCCATATTGTTTTAAAGTTGGCAAATTGCTCTTTTAGTTATGAAATCAACCTCTCCATTTTTAGCATTGGGCTGCTCTAAATATCATCAAATCAAAGAATTTGTTCTTTCCTAAATGTAATTTCCCAAAGTAAAATTGTTTTTCCCCCTTAAATGCATCTTAAGTCTCCTTTGTTCTATCTTCCCCTTCTAACTTCTATTTCTCTTCTTCCTCTCCTCTTTTCTTCTTGCTTCTCGCATATACATTGTCTTGGATTGGCAATCCTTTACCTAGATTGGTCAATTTTCACCAATTTAATTGGTGCGACAACAAGCTATAATGTCTGAACTATTTAAGGTCTACTACGTGAATCTTTTTCTGCTATGTAGCTCTTATAAGGCAATATCTCAGGTTATATGAAGATACATGAACATTGAATTAGTTTTCCATTGTTTTTAATAAAGTTTTCTTAAATCTCCCTCTATCTCTTCTCGTATGGCTAATCATAATTTACTCACTTCATCTAATAACATTTAAGGGTTTCCTTTGAACATGCTTATTCCATGTTAGACAAATCTTCCTTATCTTATAGTTTATCGGGGCGACACTTAATTATTCAGAAATGAAAACATTTATTATTCTATCTTTTCAGTAATCTTGTATATTCCACCCGACATTCTCCTGCCCAACACTCTCGTCTATAAAGTATTATGGACCAAACAGATAGTTTACTTTTAGTCTAAGAGGCACCTAGTGACGGTATAAAACTTCCAAGATTTTCTTTGCTTGAATCAACCAACTTTTACTCTATCAATAATCTGTCACATTCTCCTTCCTATGGAATAAACCCTGAATCTTTCACATATGAAATTTTTTTGTCCATCCATTTCAAGTCACATTAGTTCTTTTTTAGGTATCACTAAAATTGCATTTCATATATTTGATATGAGATCTACTTAACCTAAGACTTTTTAGGTATCAATCCCATTGATCCAATCTAATTTCTCATCAATCAAAACAAGATTATCACTAAATAACATTAACTGTAGAGGTCTATCTTGTAAATAGTAAGTTTGTGAATTACCAGTATGATAAAATTTGGTGTTGACTGGCAGGGGCCAAATATAATTATCCACATTTTTCATCAGACATGGGACCCAGTGACATTAACAATGTTGAACAATTTTAAACAAACAGAAGGTGCTGCTACGGACTTGAACTAGAGACTTCAATACACCTATTTGAGGTGTTCTAACAGCAAAATTCTGAAGTACAGACTTTTTTGCAATTTGGTGTTGTCTATTGCCAATCACATCTATTGGTAATCTTAATTTAGATAGCTGTTTTTTAAAATTATGATTAGAATTTTAGAATCTAATTAGAACAATGGATATTGTTAGGAAGCTTGATCTAATCTCAAGCACATATAATGGAAGCGTGTTTCTAGACTTCTCCATGGGAAGCATCTGATAGGGGTTGTCCAGTATGGTTTAATTCTTAAAAGTAAAAAAAAACTCTTTGGGATTCTCTTGCAAGTCACATATGCAACTTGGAAGCCGCTCGATGTAGGAGGCTCATCATTTGTCATTTGCCACCTGCGGCCATCAGATGGGTAGTTCTCCTCCTTTTTCTCCTTCTCATCCTCTGCCAATTTTTCATTAATTTTTGTTATATATTTTTGTATTATAATATATGCAAGTTTAGATTGGAGTCATTTATTATAAAATAGAATTAGGCAGATTTGAGTAAACTTGCCTCCTTGTCATAGTTTGGAAAAAAGATAGAACTTGATTGGATGACTATGCTAGGTCTCTGATCGATTTCCTTCCAGAGTAGTTAGTGTCCTAATCTTTGTTCATATCCCGATCTTTTGCATCTATTAAGAGAGAACACCACTTTTTTGTTTTCAACAATGGAGGTTAGTGTACTTTGAATTCAATAATGGAGGTTCCTTGTTATCTCTTGCCCACCAACCATCTATCTCCTGTTTCCACTCAATCGATCGTTAGCCTTTTCTTCTCTCAGTTCCAATCTTCTCTATTTTCTTTGGCTTCCTATATTGGCTGATGATATAGCAGTCCTGCTGGAAATGACCAAAAAGCTGTCAATCTTGCTATTCTGATAATTATACCAGCTTCTAATTCCACTTCTTTTGTGCTGAAAATCAAATAAGCAATTTCAAGCCTCCATGAGTTATGTACCTGCTGTTCTCAGCTGCATCACCCTTTTGAAGCACTGCTGAAGACCAACTGGCCCTTGAAGTTTCGATGTAAAACAGCCTTACTCTTTACTATGATCCTTTTAGATCCATTAGCCTCTGTGCATATCTTTAACATGACCTTGGCATGATAAACTGACAGCGTAGGATCGCATACTTCAGTATCGAAGATAGTCGATTTAACTGCTTGAATATAGTACTAATGAATTGTTTACAATTTGAGGTAAGAATGAAGTGTATCAATTACAATTTGAGATCAAAGATGAAATTTATTAATCACATCTTGAAACCAAATGACATGATGTGCAACCACAATTGCTAGACTACTTGAAGACTTGCTTCTCCCCTTGCTGCATGTTGTGTGCCACATGTCATGCATAATGAGTTGATTTATCCCATTATGTGCTGAGTCACATGCCAACTGGCACTCATGAAACATGAATACAACATAGGCAGGCATGAAGTTGGACTCCTTTTGACATGGGAAATAAATTAAAATTTGTTTAGCATGGTGCCTATTGTGTCAAACTTTATGTATATAAACAAACATTGTTCTGTACATTTTGTAAACATGAATATAATAATTCAATTCATCAAGTTCGTTGATTTTGGAAACCATAATCCAATTAGTTGAAATCAGAATACTTAGGCTTTGCCAGCTGCATCTGAAATTAACTGACTTATGCTCACATCATATTTTTGGAGGCAACTCGTTCTCGCCAAAGAGATTTGTTGTTTAACCATGACAAATACCATTTCACCAAAGGTGCTCCTAGGCAATTGTGTAGGACCAAACAGAGGAGTGCACCTCATTGCATGAGTATATAACTATTACATAAGCTGCTTAAGGCTTACTGCTTGCTAACATAAAGGATTTGCAATTTACTGATTTGCATGCCATCTCCTGGCAACCTCTGGCGATATAGAATTATTGTAATCTAATATCTTTTGCATTGGAGCATTTTGCTTTTAGATTATTTTTTGTACTTTGCGTTCCTGTGTGCATATCATATATGGACAGGTTATGAGTTAACATTGTAGATAGTAGACATGGTATCTTACAAGTCATTTGCGTAGGACACATAATAAAGACTAAACAATATGCAATTAATTGACAAATGTGTTGCTTGTCAGCTCTCTTATTTATCTGGTATCTTGTAAATGAGAATCATCAATTTGCATGTGAACTGGTCTCCTTTTGAGTGATTTCTGTTCTTCTTATTTTCTTTCAGTCTTTAACATTGTTCTTGTTTTTTGTGATCATACAGTGTGCCCTTTTGATCGCTCTCTTATAAATGCACCTGGACCATGTGTTCTTTTTGCAACGCCGGGGATGATTAGTGGTGGATTTTCCCTTGAGGTTTTCAAGCAATGGGCTTCATCTGAGCTAAACCTAGTTACACTTCCTGGGTACAATTATATCACAATAGTTCAACCATACCTTTCATTCTAATTTCTAATCTTGGTAGACAAATTGATTTTTCTAAATCTCCCTAAGGTGTAAATTTGTTTTTACCAGAATCTTCTAATGGACTATTGCATAAATTAGCTAATACAGTAATGGAAGCGATAAATATTAGAGTATCCAAGAACATTGAAGTCATGATTTTTCTTTTTTCCTTCTATCTGTCAAAAAAAAACAGTGCTCATTCACACTTTTTTGCTTCCATCTTATCTCCACTAATACATGTCAAGAAAGATATTTAAGAGTATTCTAAGTCGTAATGTGTTTTCTGCCTGTTTTTACCATAGTCAATCTATGCTTCCTCATTTGTAGTTGTACAGTAGTAGTTACCTCATGATTCAGGGGGGTCAAGTAATTCTCTTGTAAAGGCAGGCTGGGTTAATCGTTGAGATCTCAATGGAATCCCAGCAAAGGCAGATCAAAATCTATGTCCTCATTGTCATTTATGTCCTTATTGATGTAAAATTTGAGAGTTAAAAGACCCTGGATCATATGGCAGAATATTGTCCTTGGTAACGATCTGGCAGGGTTCAGTTTCATTTTGGTATGCTTAACTTTTATTTCTTTACGATCCACTGGATGTTTAAAATTGAATATGTGTTTGTGATTTTCGTCAATTAAATGTGGGCATGCTAAAGTGCTAATAAAACAAAGTTAGTGGGGTTTGACTAGTTGCAAGTGCTGGTGCTGGTGCTGGTTGTGTATTGCATCTCAATTGCCAGTCATCCTCTAATTTTGAAGTAACACTAATTACATCTTTATTATGCTTGTCCAATGATAATTTCATCTCCTTGCAGATACTGTGTTGCTGGCACCATAGGGCATAAGCTGATGTCTGGCAAACCAACCAGGATTGATTTGGACAAAGATACCTACGTCGACGTCAGATGTCAGGTTTTGATGCAGTGTTTATACTTTTCAATTTTTGGTTCTTCTCATCGCAATATCTGCCCACCATGCTTCTCACTATAATTATTGTTCAATAACAATGAAAATATTTCTTTAGCAACTTTGTTTGACAAAAATTTAGCAGGCTATACAAAAAAGGTTTGTGAACTTTTGTTCTTTTTATAGTACTTCTGTGGTACATATTTTCAAGGAGAAGCCTCAAAATCATATAGTGAACTTTGTAGTTTTTCAAAGTCTTCGGTAAAGCCCGTGTTTTCATGGTCAAAGAAACTGTGCTATGCATTTTTGCTATCCACTTGACAAAGAAACAAAAGCATAACTTTAAGGTGCTGCAGGAAGTAAGCCTTCGCACACCCCAAAAGCCACAATGTAAACAAACTTTGCACCATTTTTCTGGATTTCTTGTTCTTATAACAAGTTTCTTTACCCTACATGATCGTGATTTGGTTTTGTGCCCTCGTAATCCTGAATTAGGCTTTGGTCTCCTATTGGTTATCTTAGTGACCAGGCTGCTCTTTAGCACATCGGCAGGTATCTTGTTTGAATAACATCTTCATCTATACCTTACAATGGGCTTTACATGGGTGCCATTGCAGTTTTACTTGATCAACTATATTGCTCTTAGTTTCCTAGTTTGCACTTGACATCTTAGGCCTTTTGTTCACTGTCATCCTCTTCTTTGTACTCAGAACTGTCATAATTGTCTTGTATAGATCATCTAGGTTTGCTCCTTGTCAATTGTGTACAGTACCAGTTTGGCAGAACAACTATTTTTTTCTTGGAATCTAGTGGGACTTGGTCAGGCTCTTCATACATTGTACTCGCTCAACTTCCTTTTCTTTGGTCTTAAGTGCAAACATTTGAAATTTTGCAATGTGAACGCTAGTACATGCACTAAGCACTAAGCAAGATGATATGTTTACTTGAACTTTCCATCTTTGTGATATGGATTTTCTTGAACCAATCGAGTATTTAAATTGATGCAGATTTGTTTTTTGTTTTGTGGATTTGATTTATCCTCCTAAAAAAGTCCTATTAAGATTTCCCACAATTTGAACTTCTTTCTGAAGTAACCTTGGGGTGCGTCTCCGACAAGTCAAGAGTATTATCTTTAAACTTTGAATTATTCATGTTATTGGGAACTCCAAAATCTTTTCACTGTACTATAGGCTTTTACCCTGTGTTACCATCTGGAGCAAAGTCTTTTTATTCATAGACTTCCATGTGTTAAGCATAAGGCGAGTCAGGTTGTGCACTTGTTTGGTAACAAGTCTTAATTTAAAATTAAATTTTAGCCTCAGTTGAACTGCAGTTATTTTCTACAACTAGAAGATTAGTTTATGAAGACATTTTTATAGTGGAAATGGCCTTTTCATAAAACTATTGGAAATAGTTTGCACATGAATAATATTCCGTGACACATAATATATGTTCTTTATTGCTTCTACAATGAATGCATGCAGAATACATAAAGACTTGTCTTGCTGAGCTATTTTATCTTCCAGTCCTTGTTTATTTTATGCATTATATGTTGCTTATTCTTGTTGATGTTCTTCCTATTTGTTGATTTGTTTGTCCTATTGATACTTTGATACTTAGCTGGGATATTTGTGAGAAGAAAAAATTAGTTCACCTTCAGCACCTTTGTGAGAACCTTTTTTTTTTCAGCATAATATTCCAGTTGTTGTTCCTGATGCCTGATGCCTTTGGATTCTCATTGATTTTCTTTTCCATTAAATCCTTTGATGATCTCATATTAATGCTTCCTTTATGCAGATCCATCAGCTGTCTTTTAGTCCTCACACCGATTCCAAAGGGATCATGGATCTCGTTGAGTATCTATCTCCAAAACATGTGATACTTGTGCATGGAGAAAGGCCTAAAATGGCCTTGCTAAAAGAAAGGATCCAATCTGAGCTGGGAATCCAGTGCTATTATCCAGCAAACAATGAGAAACTGCTGATTTCTACCACCCAAAATGTGAAAATTGATGTCACAAAGAAGTTCATCAGGAGCTGTTCCAGTGCTATGCTTAGTAATGTAAAAAACAGCTCGCTGTCCATTTCAGAATCTGGTTCCAAGGATAATGAAATAATAAAGTTGGCAAGAGAGGATACAACAGCAGAAGGCATCCTTCTTATGGAGAAAACCAAAACTGCAAAGCTCATCCATGGGAATGAGCTTCTTCGTACCCTCGGAGTGAAAGAGCATCAAGTCAAGTTTGCTTTTTGCTGTCCTGTGGAAGTTACTAGGATGGAGCCTTTATCAAATGAAGCAAATACTACACTATGTCATGAGAATTCTATTACGAAGGTTGATGTGCCGAGATGTCTGGCAACAGAAGACAGGCTTACCACAGCCAACAATACTCTAATTCATATTTTGCTGTCACAATTGGAAACCAGAACTGAATGCAAGAACATCCAAATTGCTTCTGATTCTCTGCAGTTGCATACGTTTCGTGTCCGTGTTTGTTCAACTGAACATTGTTCTTATAGGAAAAAGGAGAATGGTGTAGGTGAATCAGTAGTATATTTCTGCTGTAGCTGGTCACCTTGTGATGACAGGTTAGCGAGAGAGCTTCTGCAAATAATGGGACAGTTAGCTTTATCATGCTAAGTGTTGATCTCAGTGAGAATGTTCTATATGTGATCCAACCCAAGAAATACTCGCTACACCAAGACAGCAGGAAAGGGCAACCATTTTTGACTCATGGTGCAATTCTACAAGAGATGCTTATCTGTTGTGTTAGAACTCTTCAAGATTAGAAATGGTAAGCCTACAAGGAGCAAATTTTGTCTCATGCAAATTATTTATATCTTGTATAATCTGATGCTAATAAGTTTGAGAAAAAAAGTATTCAAGGGAGTCGTGAGGAGTAAAGCTTGTTGCTGTTAATTATATTCCACATTTTCTTTTTCATCTTTGTTTATTCCTTTTGTTATGTTTGTTAATCACTAGTTTGTCTTTTCCTAGTATTTGCTGAATTATAAGAGCCATAATTTGAATATTTCTTGAGTAGGCCTTTTGAAATTGGATTATTTTCGTGTTGAATTGAGATGCTGGTATATCATCCGAGAGATTGTTATGGTATATCTTCATGTAGTCCTACATTTCGAGTGTGGTGTGGTATTTTAGATGATATATTAGTAATTGTCCACCATCAAATAGCAGATGTAAAATGCTAAATATGATATTAATAGTTGAGTGGATCTTGAACTTTGTAAGTGTAATCTCTTACGGCCTTGAAGGATCTGTGCTAGAACAGGCATTGGTTAGTTTTGACTTTATAGGTTTAGTGGTCCATAACTCTTGGCGACTCCAATAAGAGCGTCACACTCAAGTAGTTTAGTTTAGCAAATACTTTTATACGTAATGATCATTTAACCAAGTGTAAGATTGCTTGATTACGAATGTGAAGTGAAAATTAAACACTGGGGATGTCGTCAGGTTAGGTGGGTTTATCATTTCAAAGTCAACCTATCTTTGAAATAATTCATTCAAATTTTTTTTTGTTTTTTTGAATATGTTAGCTGCATAACTGTTAAAGATTTTGATATGTCAAATATCGTTTTCATCTTTTATTCTTCAAAATTGAAAGCCAAATATGGATATTGAGGACATTTTTAGTATTAGAAATTTGATATTTATTGCATCAAGAGAGTAGTTATATTGGTGGGTAAGTTACTTGCACATTATTCCTAATCTTCTTTCTTCGAGGCAGGTCTTTGGGCGTGGAGTGGTTGGTTGACATGAAGTCTAAATTTGATCTGAGGACCTTGTGGTTTATCTTGTAAGACTTTTAACTAGTTATGCTAGTTAATACTTTTAAAAAATTTTCCATTAATAAGCTTGGATGGAAATATTTATTGCATCATATTAAGTTTCCCATATAATACATAGATCATCATTCTAGTCAATTCTTAAACATATGGTGTTATATTCTGAAAACTATAAATAGGCCATCTCATGGATTGACTAATTTCCATTGATTATTATGTCTAGATCAGATGGTACATAATGGTTCGATGACCAATCGAATCGGTGGTATATGTCTCATTGTATCATGCATGTTTAAATCAAAATAAAAGCTTTGGATGTGCATCACGTTTTTAGTCTGCCCTATAGTTAGTACCCTTGGCGTCTTGATCTCCTTACGCTTTAAAAAGTTATATCGGTATCTCTTTAGTTACTAAAGTTAAATATCTAGATTCATTTATCCTAACATCTTTGATTTTATCAATGAAAATATGAACATAAAAAATAAAAAGATAATTTTTTTATGTTTTAATTGGGGGTGGCGAATGATGGCGTCGTTGGGCGTCATGGGTGATTGCTGTGGATGATAAGAGCGATAGCAAAAGGTGACAGTCGCTCTCTATTTGCATCAACATCGATGCAATTGTCGAGTTGCCCTTTCGTCAACGTAGTTATCGAGCGGTCATTCTACGTGGGTGATAACACATTTGTATCGGTGTTGACACAATTGTCGAGCGATGAAAGGATCGTCGATGTAGATGTTGAGTAGCGTTGCTCTACATCTGCATCGGTGTCGATATAGTTGTTGAGCGGTGTCACTTGACATCTGCATCGATGGCTCTTTTACTGCTTGATAACTATGTCAACGCTAATGAAGATAGAGAGCGATACTGCTCGGCAACTGCGTCGACGCCAACACAAATGTATCGACGTCGACGCAAACATAGAACGGCCCTCATCTCTCGCCATCATCCACCACCACTGATGTCAGGTCATCTAGAACGTTAAAATTATCTTTTTTATATTTTATTTTTGTGTTTTCATAGTTAAAGTCAACAACTTTTTGAGTAAATGAATCTAAATGTTTCACATTCATATAGATCAAATATAATTTTTATAGAGATCGAAAAGGAATCTAACTACATGAATAAAATATATAATTAACCCCTCGTAAGATCATGCATATTTAAATCATAATAAAAGCTTTGGTTTGCATGTGCCGACATATCATGTGTCGGTGTGATCTGAAGTCCGATGTCATAAAGGTCAAATCATGCTCGTGCCCGTAGGGTGGTTGAATTGATCTTTACCTAAAAAAGAGTAATACCCGTCCGTAGGTTCTGGGGTTCCAAATCCAACGGCGGAGATAAAAGCCACCCCAAGCCCCGCGGCCCTCTACGCCCCTTGGATTACGTGCATGAATCATAGAGTGGATTTCTTTTCACGTACAATACGCATACCCCGCGGCACGCAGTGAGTTTAATATTGCAACAACAACAACAACAACATCACCTCCATCGCCAAACCCTAATATTTTGACTGCAAAAAACAGAGTCAGCAGCGATGCTGCAAACTCGGCCTTTCCTTTGCTTCTGTATCCATTATTATTAATCTGCATCCCTTCCTCCCATGGCTTCATGAAAACCTTGGGCATCTGATCTGATCTGATCAAACGCTGTGCCTTGTTCCACCTGTTGATCTCCATCACAGCATCCCACCAAAACATGTTTTATTTCTCGGGTCAAAGTCAACTACATTCCATTCCGCATCCTCGAATAAGCTAAGCTATATTATATATAACCTTCATTCATTCCAAAAGAATAAATAATCTACACTTTGGAAACCGACTGTAGAGGAAACTTCTCACGGAACACAACAAGCACATGCAAAGAGAAAGGCGATAGGGCTCAATTAAATGTAGAAGTCCTTCTTTTGACCCACTGCACACACACACTATCATCTTCTTCTCTTTGGTGCACGCAAAACTAACAAAGATCCACCCAAAGCTATCCTTCTCTTCCTTCCTTTAGACCTCTCTCTCTCTCTCTCTCTCTCTCTCTCTCTCTCTCTCTCTCTCTCTCTCTGTGAAGCTTTCGTTACATGGATCGAAGGACCCGAAGGACGTGCTTAGTGTCTTCTTCGTTGGTGGCTCCTACCACAGAGCTGCCACTGGCGAAGGTGGCAGATCGGGTGCTGTGCCATCACGGCACCGCCCGGCGGCCGTCTTGCCGCTTGCTAGATGACCGCGCTGCTGCCGGTGAGAGCTCGACGGCCGAGCCTAGGTCCGCCATCCCACTGCTCGACGCCTACGAGATCGAGTGGATAAGGAGGGAGCTGGACCGCCTCATCGTCGGGAGCCGTCAGGGGGGGACGCGAAGCGAGACGGCAGCTGCTGCGGCAACAGCGGAGGAGAGGGGGCGAGCGGCGACGGCAAAGCCGGCAGGCGGGTTTTGGGCGCGGCACGCGGTGGGTGTATGCAGCCCCAAGGAAGGCGTGGTGGAGCCGGTGGCATCGACATCAGTGGGGCGTCGTCGGGTGCCGGCTGCCGGCGGTAGTTTGAGCTTTCTGGTTCAGTGACGGTGCAATATATTTGAAGGCGATTGCTGCAATAAATATGAAGGTCTTCGTGTAAGATAACAACTAAAGCTTTCTGGTTCATGTTGTCATATTTCAAAAAACATGATATAAAGAAATGATCCTATTATGAACAAAAAATTCCTAATGCATATATCATCACTATCTATGCCCATGCAGGCTGGAATACTAAAAGATCTAACCATAGAGTTTCTGCTTGACAGGGAACATTAATATAAAGAAATGGTTGCAAAATTCACTGTTCTTATACACAACTTGAGGAAAAGAAAGCTAAACAAGATATCCTCTTCATGACAACCTCTCTCCATAAGCCAGAGAACGAACTTTTTTTTTTTCCTTTTTCTTTTTTTCTAGCATGCGATCAATTAAAAGGAAACCCTGTTCTCCCATTGGACAGGATGTTTCTGAATTTTTACTTTGGCAAAGAAAAAAAGGTATCTGATATGTTGATATCCCTTGAAGAACAAGTTAGAAGATTAAAATTAATACATTGTACTATAAAATTGAAGATGCTGTGGCACCGCAAAGCAACCATTTTGACACAATAAACTTGACAAAGAAGCATGAGAATTAACACTTTCTCATTTGACAATAGAAGCAAAAATATCATGACTGTATAATGAATGCTAGTTATATTTTAATCGCATTATGATGGATGGTTACTCTCTTTGGTATTTTACAAACTCAAAGTAGCTTGAATGGGTCTTAAACCCTATTTGTGGTGTCGAATGACCATGTGAGGCTTGCCCCTGCGATGCAGCACCTAGTGTCTCTTTCCAAAATTTAATCGGACCACAATATATCTAATGATGAGCGGTGAACCAACTAGTGTAATGTTAAGACTGTTCTCAGAAAGTTTGATATCAGTTGCCATACTTCAACTCTAATTTCATACTCACTTAATCTTATAAAACACATATAAGGAAAAGAGTCATCTATTAGGACATGAAAGTAATACTAGTGATACAGAAGTAAAGAAGTTCATCAAACCTGGAATTTTAATCGTAGACGGTATATATGTTGGAGCACCCTCAAGTCATTGGTGTGCTAGGATATAACTGAATCCATGTGAATACCTCTTTGTAGCTTATACTCGAGTTGCATGAGGCTAAACACGTATACACGGCAATGGTTCAACTGAGGCATCATCTGCAAAAGGAACAATTTTAAAGGAAATTAACTTCTTGGTGTATAGATGTGTGATACAAGAAAGATGACAACAATCTCAATTTCCTTCATTATTCATAGACAAGCATAAGGGGTGATATCTCAGCTGAACAGATGGAGAAACATGCACCACCTCAACATGCTTAGAAGCATATATTCACCTCCACTTTATAGATAGATCATTCGGTTCTAATTCTTACCTGTTTGATCTATCAGAACAGGTTGATTTTTCTGCTAATCAACCAGTAAATGTAGTTCATCTCACCTTTCAATCATTTCTTAAAAATTTGGAATACTATTTGAGTATTGAGTATCATGTTACTTAACAATATGAAATCTTCATGACAATTTAATTAAATAATATCTGCATATTTATCTGAAATAAGCAATCGCTGATAAGATTTAGAGAGAAAACCACAGATTCATATTAAACCTGAAATTCATAGCATAAAGGACCATTGCAGTAATTGCATTTTTGAATATTGGCTGTGGTGGCAGTGGTTTTGCCGTAAGATCCCGATAGTATCTTGTCAATATACAGAAGTTCATAATTGACATAAATCCTTCAGTTTTTATTGCATGATTTTCAGAAACAAAGGATCACTTCCTGATCATAGTGATAGTGTAGCACATGAAAATAAAATAAATAGAAATCCAGTGGAAGTCTGCATTTTTGAAACATTCAACATATGTCCTGCTGAAAAGGAGGAAGAACATTTATGCCGCAGACATACTTATCAGGCAGACCATAAGAACAGATAACTCTGCAGAATCAGGATTCATCCTGAGCAAATTTAACTCACCTCAACACTTGGTTGGGACATTTGGACATTCGTTCTTGAAATGATGCCCAGTACTTTTTGTTCTCATCAGCCTTCACAACATTACAACATCCCAAGATCAAATACATATTATCTTAATAGAGTTGGCAATAATGCAATGGCAATAAGAACAAACCTCAAACTTGTCCAGCAAGAACTGATATGTGTCATCTGTTTTCATATATTTAGGCACCAATGTTTTGGCACAACTATTATCTTCAGAAGTCTCCATATCAAAAGCACTTTCAACTTCCATAATAATCTCATATTCAGGCCATAATGTACTGCAGGCAGCTAAAACGACCATGATAAATCAGTTGCAATGGTATTCTAATGAATTATGAAAATAACTTATCGGACCTTTATCTGTAGCAGGAAGCCTAGCTCTAGATGAACCAGCACTACTATAAGATTCTAAGTAATAATCTGATGGCACTGGTTTTTATGTCCAGACTTCCAATGCATAGCCTGGCATCCAAAAACAGAAATGAATTATGATCAAGCAAAAAATTTAGGAAAAGAAAATTATTATTTTTAATCACCTGATGTTTCTCAGAGTAGTAACATTCCCTCCTACATCGACTGCAAACTTTCTCCCCTTTCCATGTGCCACACCAAGAGTAAAGTGCAGCTAGCAAAAACATCAAAGCAAAGAAAGATACCTTTTTATGAAAAAACAATATGGTGAATATTAAACCCTGTATCAATCATCTATTCTCAAAACAACTCATACCATCCTCAGAGAGTATCAGTGAATATAAGAAAATCAAGTATAAAATCAATATGAACTTTCATAGAGTCAATATCATAAATGTTTAGTGTTAATTGTTTTGTTCTATAACGACATTGTTAATAAGTTTGACCAAATAATCAACTGAATGGGTTGGATCCAATTGAAAAGACAGTTTTAAGAAAGCCAATGATACAAGATAAGCTGAAATGTAGGGGTAGCAATATAGAAAGGATAGGTGTAAGGTATACAGGACCAGGACTGGGAACAAAATCAGCAAGATCACGTCAAAGGGATTGGATCTACCCTTGTGTTTTTGTTCTTACTCCGCTGTCTCTCGCTATTTATCAATTGGATTTTTCCGGTGATAAAATAAACTTAATTCTTTATTTATTTCATTTTCAAGATATCTATAAATTTCAACTTTGAAGTGCAAGACTTAAAGAGTGTTTATATGCACTGAACTTTTTTTACAACCTGAAATTGCTTAGAAATAATGTAAAAATGAGTTTCAGATGAGTTATTTGATTCACTATGTCAAGCTTACGAATTTTTCAATATAATCAGCTATCATAAAAACAAAAGGATCCAACTAAGGTAGAAGATTATATCTAAGATGATCTTGTTTGCTGCTATTCCTTATAATCAACAATTGCTTTATTCTTGTTAGACCTTCTGCAATAATTAAGGTTCCTTACTAGCTGCAATAGTTTTCATCAGTCGAAAAGTCTCCCAACAACCAAGCAACATTCTAGATTTGTGGATACAACTTTATTACCACAGTTGCATTGGCAGATAAAAAAATTCACACGAGGATCTGAACATGGTTTCAAAACCATTAAGAGAATTCCTTAGTAGAGTTCCTAAATGCTAATAATCACTGAACTGTTCTAGCATAAAAGGCTGCTTGTCCATAAAGTAATCCAATATAGTCTTTGTTCTTCGCAAAAAGCTTTTTTTATTTTTTCCTGTCAAGGGCAATAAATCCCTTTGAATCCTAGGGTTACATATTCCTCTATTTCTTCCACTTCATCTCCATCATCTGCTTCCTCCAATTCGATCTCATCAGCTGCTTCATCGGAAAAGTTTCTTGAAGTGATTTGATGTCATTCATGTTAATGTCAATTCAATTGCAGCAACCTAATGAAGTCAATGATCATGTTTATCATTTCCCCTTCTTACAGTATCCTGGATTTCAGATGCTATGCAAAAACCTTTTGTATAACTGTATCTGTGTTTTATACATAATATCATAAATAACTTTTAATTATTTATATACTACCTCAATATTTTATGTTAATTTATAAAACAAAATGTTGAAGGCATTATATGTATATATTTTGGTAATTGTCATATGTGTGTGTGTGCGCACGCAACAGAACTATTTCAAGGGTCATATAACGAGAAAAAAATAATTTATTTTGATGAACTAATTGAAACACATAAAATTAAAGTAAATCCGAGGGGCATTCATGTGAGTATAAATTGGTTGATCTCTACAAATTGTTTCATGTCTAGTATATTGAAAGATGCAAGAACAACATCCAAGAAAAGAACAAGGAAATTCCCATTCAAGGATTTAGTTATTAACTCAAAGGTCTAAGAATTTTGTTATTTGTGAAGACTTGATGATATATATATATATATATATATATATATATATATATATACCAAGAAGCAGAACTAAAATCATATGAAGGAAGCCAAATTAACAATTCAATAGTAATGAACATTGCAATAAAACCACTGGTCATGGTCACCACCAAGGAGCACTATGGCCGCCTGGAGGATTCCGGCAGAAGAATTTGACGGAGAAAAGCAAACTATCAGAATATCTACATTCCTGCAATCACCATCAAAGGTGACCACTATAAGTAAAAGCAACTATCAGAGTCGTATAATCCTAGTTTGATTGCTAAGAGCAGGAAAGTCCATAACTACCCTGTTCAGAGAAAGTAAATCGGAACACAACCATTAAAGGCGGCCACCATAAGTAAAGGAAACGATCAGGTATTTAAAACTCGGTAAGTCACATTTCCATTAATTTGGGCAGCTGCTGCTGCACTAGCAATCCCTAATCTGGAATACCACCGGCTGGCAATCAACCAACAGTGCTAAGGATTCCAAGTGTAGAACGAGAGAACTTGAGTCCAAACTAAGAAGCCGGGGAAAGTGTATAAAAGCAGAGCCCAAACAGAAAAAGGAAGGGAGGAGTTTTCAGGGCATCAGTCACCCGCCAGCCGGAAGCTGCCACACCGGAGGTCCTACATCCAACAGCCGCAGTTGAATGGGGAGGAGGAGGAACACTTACCACGACAGTGGGAAAGGATTACCGGCGGCGGAATTTGGCCCAGATAGGGTATTGAGTTAAAGCACCGATATATATATATATATACATATATATATATATGGAATAGCGAGTTGTGATAAAAGTAAGAGCACAAGCTACAAATAAATCATCACGTCTCGAATCTGAAAGCTAAAGTTTGTGAAGATCACAAATTTCAAAGCTTCAAACACGCATCTCAAAGCCGAGGTGCAAACCGGACCGCCGCCAAGGCCGAGATCAAGTGTGGGTTAGGTCCAACTAACTCCCTCGAGCTTGGACTCGGCGTGCCTCAGCGACGACGATGCAGACGGCCGATTAAAGCTAACAAATCTATAGCGGCAGGCGAAGACTATGGTTTGAACTAACTTGAATTAATTCCACTTTCTTTGGTTCCAACTCGAATACATTTTTCCAACAATATGATTTTTAGGTACAATCTCCATCCTGCACGTTAACATAGACTACAAAACCGCCACATAACTGCATTATTAAGCAACCTTTCGGAAGGTCGATGAACATGGTTACTTGGATTGTTGTTTCTTGCTTTTACTAACAACGAAGCAACATGGTAATCAAAATCAAGGTTGTACATATCAATATGAGTTGATTCAACCAACACAGCTCAATATTACTACATTTACATCCATCTTTATTAACAGTACACATCAGTATACCATTTATATGTCGGTATAGTATCGACCGAATAGGACGAAGACTGTAGTAAGCTTTTGGTCACCACCACCGAGTTCATAGCACAAAAATAAATCTCTTAAAACACCTTACTGATAGAGGTGGATGATACCGTTGATCAGGGAAGAACTAGCAATAAACAAGAACCATTCAAGGAGTTCAACAGTTCTATAATTCCAGTTAATCAATGCCTTTTCCATCGCTTGTGGTTGAACAATCTATGTATCTTTAGTAATCGCAAAGGTTAGCTCTTAAAAATCTGAAAAGATTCAACTTGATTTTCTCACCAATCATAAATTTGTTTGTGTTGGATTTTGTACTAGCTTTGGATGGGTTGCTGCATAAATGGAGGAGTTCTGATCAGTCTTTAAGTGTGAAAGAAGATGCTGAACATCCGGTCTCAAAAATTCCATGACTTTGCCGCACAAGGTCAAGCTCTCCACTCTGGGTTTACTGGTGTTCAGCACAGGTCCTCCTTGTCCTTCGTACATGACAGCATGGTGCCTGATTTCACAAAATGTTCGAAGAACAAGGGATTATGATTCAAATGCAAACATAGTCAAATGCAAACATAGTCAGAGATCATGTATACAACTTACAGAAAGTCAATAAGGTCCCTTATATCTGATGCTTCAGCATGAACTACGGGCTGTGAATTCTTTCCAAACACATCAGCCATCACATTGAATAGCAGAGCTAGTGTCTACAGAACAAGATATAAGTGGTCCATGTTAGGGTCGACAAAGGACAAGTATAATACAATTATAAGAAGAAGATATGGAAAAGAGTGCCTGCATTATATAATACGTTATATAGTTTTCCAATTTGTCTAAGAGGTCATAAAGACTTGAGCACTGTTGATCACATCTGAGTATGCAACTGTTAACATAGTAATGAGGATAACAAAAAAACAACTAGTTAGTCAATCAGATCTTTTCATAGAATGCAACAAGTGGCACACTGTTAAAGCATTTATAAATGTTAACAAGTAACAAAACCAAGAATTTTCATTTCAAGTACTGGTACCAATCTAATAGTCACAAATATGCATACAAAAATAGTAATCCATATATTCACAAATATGCATACAAAAAATTCTACCTGTACCTTTATGAACAATGGACGAGCAAAGGCAAGACGAGGCAGTAAAGGCCCCATTATGCGGAAAGCTATTCTTAGCATCGCAACAGAATTCAATGGCCGAAGATGCTTAATTATTGTGTGTGTTGATTCTAGCCATTCATGTGGAAGATTGCTAAAGAATGAATGCAGCAGGGCCACAATATTTCCTGAGACACAGAAATGTAAAAAAGCAACGTTCCGTTAATAAAGAGAAAATTTAACAGCTGAGAAGATTTAAATAGTCCAGCGTAAGAAAGCATTTCTTAGGAGTCAAGTCCCAGATATTTGTTAGCAAATACAAGCATAATTGTAGCATGGCTCCACATCATATCAGGGTTTGCATGGCAAGGGTGCATGTGTTCTTCCGCTGGTAATTTGTAGTGCCATGTAAACCATAAGTTTATATGAATGGGTCAGGGAGATTATAGCACCATGCCCAAAGTCAAAGCCATACTGCCAAGAGTCAGACATGCAGAACACAACGATCTGTGACTCTGGAATTAAACTATGGGGGCTTCCGAACATCATCTATAGACTGGCATAAAATCTAGAAAAGCAGTAAGTAAAATGTTAAATTGCCTCAACCATCCTGATAATGCTTTCATGTCGATAATAACTTATATCAAATCCTTTACCCTCCATAATAAGCTAAAGAGGCACAAAATAGAATGCTATGGAGGTTTCAAATACCATCCAGATCAATACGTATTAATCAATATTTATGAATTTGCCCAAAGACTAGTATTGAACCATATAGGTCGGTCCAGTCGATATGCAGTTTTTTATTATTTTTTCCATCATTACCTGGCAGTGCAGTTCAGTATACTGCCAGGTATACTGGCACTATACTGATCTACCGGTTGCCAAAATTTGTATCAATCTGGTATTTAAAACTTTGATGCTAAGGCACGGGATAGTCTGCAAAGAGTTGTAGGTTGATCATGTATTCTAGGCCATAAGATGGAGCATACATACCACTCAAAGTTTTCCAGTGTGCCTGGAATAATTGACAAAAGGTGAAATATTCCAACGGGATGGATTAGGGACTACATCTGCAACGTGTTAGTCAACACTTTACCAATTTGCTATATGCTATTGTTGCAGAAAGGATCGAGAAGGGCAAAAAGATGACATTGTGAAGCGATCACTGATGAAGCATAGTCTGCAATATTGCCTGCTCATCATATGGTACGTCTGATCCATATTGTTCAATCTCATTTTTAAGAAAAATAGCTATCTCATGAAACATGATAATAATATAGTCTTTTAGCATGTATTTTTTCAATGTTCCATATTTTATTTTTTTAATCTATTTTTTGACTTTTTTATTTTTAAATTAGTTCCTCAGTTGACATTGATCCCATTAATCCAAGTGATACCACTAATATCAATTGTATGATCCCCAGCTACTGATGATCCCAATACTGATCTTGTGAATTATGCAATTGATTTCACCCTATTAAGATTTGATCACTTCACAGTTAGGACATCAAAAGAAGGCTTGCCAAATTTGGATCAGCCAATAGGACCAATAGCAGACCTGCAAAGCCTAGAACCTAGAGATATTATTATTTACATTTAAGTCTTGAAGCTAATTGCAACATACTAAAAGCTAATTTCCAATTATAGACCGAAAATGATAAAAGATCATTTGAATATGCTGTGGCCAAATCATGGATGTCAGTCTTGGTCATCTTCAATGTACAAGCATGATGTTGACACAAGTTCGTTTCCACGCCAAGGACATGCAAACACAAGCTTCTTAAAGAGCCCAGCTAGCATCCCAACAAAGCATAAGTTTCCACAGACCAGCATAGGTTGATCAGCATGTATATGACATTTTACTGGAGATACATGGCACTCTGAGATCAGAAGCTTGGACAAGGTTCATATCATGCTACATTTTCTATATTTAATTGGCGCCTAATCCATGCCTGATATATAGGTTGATACTAGTAAATGGATTTTAATAGAGATAAGAAGCTTTGACCATCTAACAATTGACTGACAAAAAATTAGAAAATCCTATTAATATCATTTCTGAAACTTTACATGAGATGAGGAACTGAGAACGAATACAATCATCTCCTCAAAAACAAAATTCAAGAGATCATCTTTGATGGTTGATTCGTCATTTGAACGGCTTCTTACTTCACCATTAGAAAGATATGCAAGAAGGTTATAGCTAGTCTATGTTGGACGGCCAAGGCAAGCACTTTGCAATCATAATGGTATATACTAATAATGATATCAAGAATAAACAAGTTCAATCTACATGAAACATTTTAAATGTTAAATATCAATAGAATGCCTGCTTAACCCAAGTCATACCTATGGCTGTTGATGTATTATCCTGAGAAGCCCATGTAGAATCCAACAAAGCATAGCCAACAGCAGAGTCCAGCTCTTTAAGTGACTTTTTACTATCAACAAGCCACCAACAATCTTTTATGATGCGTGATGCTTCAGAATACAACTGCATATGAAATTCTGGTGGGAGCTGGGCAAGCAAAAGCCCACATGCTTGTATCATTAGACAAGACAACTGTTGACAAGAGTAGCCACTTCTGGAAACGAAATTGTTGGCATTGACCCAAGTTGTTGAAGTAGTTGAACGGATTGTGTTCATGAATTCAGTATTTCCACCAGTAGGTGATGTTGGTAAACCAGAATTTTGCCCATGGGACATACTTTGAAGTCCACTGCCAGACTGGATGAGTGTTGGCTGTATGTGGACAACAATCTGGACAAGTGAAGCTACCACCTGAGAAGCTGATGCTGGAAGAGAAAGAATCTCAATAGCTGCTGTTTCCAGGACAAGTTGTGTGTATGTCCCAGGATCTTGGTTCTGATAGAAGGCTTTCTGACCATCAGAACAATTAACTGAAGTTGCCTGGCTTCTATTTGCAGCTGGACGCCCAAAATTGCTGCAAGGATCTCCTGTGGAGTCTGACTTTGCTTTACTATTTAAAGAAGGTATGACATTATTCACAAGACCTAGTAGAAGGTTTGCAAAATATTCTTGAGGAGGACAACCAACAGAGTTTGATGAACCTATATACTGAGGAAAAGATTCTGAGAATGAAATCTGAAAAAAAATTACCTTCAATTAAAGCACTAAATTAAAAGTAAAAATAGGTTTGATATTGAAAAGAAAAAGTGAAGTACCTTTGAAAGATCAAGTACTTTTAGTATCCGCAAAACAAGCTTGTTTGGAAGGTGACCATAGAAATATGCAAGAGTGTCTCTAACAAATGAAAACCTCAAGGGATGAAAAGCCAGAAGTTGACTGTAAGAACTAAGAACTCTGTCAGCAATATCAGTAGCATCATTCTCGATGAGCCTATAAACTATAAGAGGAATAACTGGGATTAAGCGTGCAGCAATGTCATCAAAGAAAGTGGGGTACCTGCAATGATCATGTATGTGATTACAAAGATTCAATTCAACCGATTAAATTTAGTAGAACAGAAATATCTTGTAGGTACGTTTGATAAGTTGATGACAAGTCAAAATTGACTGTAACCCAATGTTCTCATTATATTTCTACCCCTTTGCAGGAGATCAACTCAACACAATTTTGATATGGGTGATGTGGACATTGTGGAGTAACTTATGATGTAACAAGACTTTGAGATTGAGATGTGCAAGCACAATCCATAGTCAAAATAAAATGGTAGGTTCAGCTCAAAATTTGCCAGTCTGTAATCAGGCTGAGGCTTTTGGACATTTCATACAACATAACACCACAAACCTAGCTTGTGTTGTTGATGTTACTGTTTCCATTTCCATTCTACTCCTAACAGGCAAAGAAGCATAACCCGAAAACAATCCGATTGAGCCTCAGGATACTAGGTCACTAGTTGGACCAATAAACCAATTGGTCGAACCACATATTTGACTAAAAATTTTTTAAAAAAATTCAAAGAAATAAAATATACAATAAGATAAAAGATAACATAAACAAATACAAGTATGACCTTGAAGCAAATTAAAAAATCCAAATGATAATATTTAAAAAGTAAATTACACTAATCCAATACATTAGTTAGAAGGAGAAGGCCAAGTAAAGCAAGCAGAGTAAGGAAGCAAAACTGGAGAAATATGTTGCCGAAGGGAGAAAGCAACCATCAGTGGATAAGGGAGGGATGGATGTGCGTGTGAAGATCAGAGGGAGGGGTGTTTAGAGGGAGAGGGGTGGTGGGACGAAGAGGGCCACAGGAGAAAAGGGTGAAAGAGAAGGGCAGGCAGAGAGAATGGCAGCTGGAGGGGAGGAGCTAGAGGGAGAGGGGCAACTAGCGGGGAAGGGAGGGAGGGATGGAGCGGGGTGACCAGATGAGAAAGATGAGGAAAGAGAAAGGCCAATTGGCTCCTAGACAAAAGCACTTCCTTTCTCCCCTCAATCCTAATTTTAGATTGACTTGGATACACTGAAAACAATTAATAAGAAGATTTAAATGGAGAATTCCAAAGTAACTTCGAGAATGAAACAAAAGTATGCTGATTTTAGTTGAGCTGACCTATCATATGGATTATCCAAAAACTAGTCATGTCAGCCAGTTCATTCAGATTTTTAAAAAGAATTATCTAGTAAGCGGACCAGACCTGTGAATGGTCCAGTTTTCAATGTCACCGATCCAATCATATAGACCTCCAATTTTTATAACTATACAAAGAAATGTCACTTGACCTAACCTCTTATGTGAATCCTTCATGGATCAACATTAACTGGAGATGCCCTCATACCTCTCAGAAATTCAGCATAGTTTCAAAATACTAAACAAACTATTGAAGCCAACATGCTAACTTGTGGGCTTCCAATTTCTATGTAGTGACTTCTCTTTTCCATTTCTGTTCCATACATTAAGTAGCTGGGACACCATGTAGCCTGTCAATAGTTTTACTTTAATATTCAGGTCTTTATTTTACTATTCACAGTGCAATGCATCAAAAGATCCAGTCTTTCTGTCTGCTATCATAAATACAGTTTAATCATTTAGCTTCTCATCCATGAAGCTTCATCGGATTCAATCAAAGAATGAAGGGCCTGTGAATATGATGGCACTACCAAAAGTGAAAAAACTTAGACAATTCTACATTTCTTTGATTTCCATAGTGCTAAAGACGAGATACCAAGGTTTTACCGATAACTATAATACTATTAACTAATTCAGGAAAACATGCACCTGTTACCTGAGTTGCACGAAATAGGTTCTTTATATCATAAGCAAAAGATATCATCTTGCAAAGGACTTACCATTGAACGCCATCCTTTACAACCTTCTATGTCACAGAGCTACATGATCACCCACTGTGTTGTCATGGACAAAAATATAAACAAGATGTTCGACATAATGCTCATATGTGTCCGTGCCCTTCAGTTTTTGTATATGCTTTGTACAGCAAGTAGCGCGCTTGCAATAGGCTTGGCAGCCCTCGTTTGGTCAACTTCATGGCTGGTTTCGGCTTGTAAATGAGTCATGTCATGTGGACACTTGTGGGGACTTCGATCTGTAATGGACATTGATCCTTTGTGTACAACCGTTCAGAACTTGTAAAGTCCATGGGTGTAATTTGTATTGGCTATATAAAGTATTTGCTAAGGTGGTGCCAAAAAACGAAGGGAGAGCTTTGAGGCATATGCACCTTGTCTCAGAGATGCATTTGATGGGAGGAACTAAGGTGATTCAACTTGCGGAGGCGAAGTTGGGATCAGAAGGCTTTAGCACGGGGCAAGAGGACACAGAGACGGGTACTCTTGAAGAAATATGCCACAGTTCTGTCATTCGAGTTGTCATGAAGAAAGTGATGTGCAGCGAAGGTGTTAGTGGGGGATAGAGGCCCAGGATCCAGACAATGGTGCACCAATTTTAGTGAAGTCTGGGGACTTCGAGAGCTACTAGACGATGGACTATCCTAGAGCGATGCTTCGTCCAAGTGTGACTCGAGAATGAGTGGGCGAAGGTGAATTGCCAAAGGAGCGAACACAATCAGAGGTGGTGGAGGCCCTACGACGTGTTGGCAGAGGCCACACATGGACACAAAAATCTGAATGCAATGAAGATGTCACCAGGAGGTGATATGGTGCAACGGAATGTGGTGAAATGGTTCGAGGTAATACAACACACGTGGGAGATGTCTCGTGAGGGACATGATCATGCAGAGGTATGATCAGGAGTTACTGAGGGCTCCACTTCAGTGAACAACACAACGGCGAAAAGAGCTATGGATTCAAGGAGTGAATGTCATGGTACCGCAGAAATGGGCCTTCCGTGTGTGCGCATCGAATCTTGCATCGGATGAAAACCTTGATCATCAGCATATGGGGAGTGGCATAGTTGGATAAGGGAGTAGAGGCCTAAAGTCCATAAGCGACAAGGATGCAAATAAGCTAAGTAAGAGTTAGAGACAGGAAAGTAATACTGTGTACCACCGAGGGAGAACTCTGAGCGCAAATACCAGCGAGTCCCATGGTGGGAGGACTTGATCATACAGATGTAAGATCGAAGACTTGCTCCAAGTTGAGGTGAATTTTTGCTCTTTTCGAGCAAAAACTTCTTACAATCTAGAAGTTCGATGGTAGAGAGAAGGTGAATCACAATAGCTAACTCAATGCAAGGAGTGCAAACACTTCAGGTGCTCCAAAAGTGTGAGCAAAAAGCGAGCGAAGACTAAGTAATTAACATAGAATTTCTATTATTCTAGGACCTTATTCATTTGCATGGATGCCCATACAATATTTGTATCTCCATCTCTACGACAAAATCTCACTTCAGGTTTCAACTTGGAGATAACAATTAAATGCATAAACCAATCGAAATGTGACCCTAGATAAATCTTTATACATATAAGACTTTTGCAACTACATCCTATTATTATATAGGAAATGTGTTTGAGAAGACTTAACTATTTCAGAATAATTGATTTACATTTTACTCAAACAATAAATGATCTATAATTGAGAGTTTCAGACGATATACCTACATTTTACTCAGACATAAAACTATTATTTAAAACTTCAGTTTCAGCCTAGAATTATGGGAAGTGCATGACTAAGATCGCGAATAATGTTGCTTATATTCGAACGATGTCATGATGAGTACTATTAGCTTAAAATTATCTTCTCAACTTTTTTCCAATTTTTAGGACAACTTTTTGTAACCATTGTAATGATTTAAAAAGCGATAGGAGCTCGCTCGAGCGAAGTGAAATGCTCTAAAATATTAAAATATATATAATATAATATTATTAATATAATAAAAAAGATTATTCTGTACAGTAATTAATAATCTATAGTTAACAATATATTATTTCCTGTTAACAGTAGTGAGAAGGGAAGAGTATAACTTTTAAAAGGTATAAAAAAATATCACCCAGTGAGACCGACAGTCAGAAATTAATACTCAGAAGAAAAGCAACGGTGAGAAGCAGTGGACAATAGGCGTGGAAGCAAACAACAACGAAAATGGAGTCATGGACAACAGGAGGCAGTGGAATTGTGGAAAGCAGCAGGCAGCAAATAGCAACGGTGGGAACAAAAAGCAACAACAGATAGTGACAGCAGCAGAAGCTGAGGAGACTCGATCAGCGACAGAGGAAGACTCGGAGGGAGTTAGAGAAATCGTCGATGGTGGAAGAAGGAGAAATCGTCAGTGGCGAACACAGAGGGAGAAATCGTCGACGGCGGAGGCAGAGGGAGAAAACGCATGCCAAAGTTAGAAGTCAGGGTAGCACGCAGGTTTTGAGGTAACTATGTGCGTTAGTTGGTTGCCTTATATCAATCAGGCGCTTGAAGCCTGGGCTTGGTTGAGTGCCCAGGTGACACCTTATTGAAGCACGTCGCTTGGCCCTCATATGATGCGCTCGGGCGTCGTCTCACCTCGCCTGAGCACCTTTTTAAATCATTGAACCATTGAAACCACTATAATGGTCTCCACAAGACAAAGTGATAGCAAGGGACAAATTGAAACATTTTTTTAATATTTTCATTTGTCCATGGAGTTCATGCAACATATATGGGATAGAATTCTCACTAATCCAACGACTCTCCGATTTGGACCCACGTGATATCCTAGTAATGTACTAAACTTTAATGTATTCTCATCCCAGTAATAGACAAGATCTTAGATACTATACAGGTCAGGTAAGTGCCTATCGTCCCTCAGTATTGTCTAATAATGGAGCTCAAGCATGAAGCATCTACCCACTTACCATTTACAAATGTCTAAAAGGACCCTTAATATTGTCTAATAATGGATCTCAAGAATGAAGCATCTACCCACTTACCATTTACATATGCCTCAAAAGGATGCATTGATTTTGGCATATCTCTTCTTAGGTTTCCAGCACATGCTTGAGAATTGCAACCATATCAATTTGGATTTCTTATCCTAGAAGTTCACACGCTAGGATTCTCCATTAGTTTATACTCGTCATTTAACTCATTGTCATCTTCCATTGGTCAACCTGAATACAACCATCTCTAGAATTGAACTACATTCAAAGATAATAGTCACAGACTTTTTTTCATGATCCTCTTTCTAGTGTATTTTGTCCATCAAAATCCAGTTTATGGGTGATAACATGGTCAAAGGAATCATTTTAGATTAGCATATTTTTGAAAGACATGTCCCTTCTAGTTAGAAGCTACTTTAGTGGAACTGAGTCTAAACTAACATAAACAAAAAAATGTGTGTACAATGAGAACAAGGAGATCTGTGAATGAATGATCTCTTTGTGCAATGAATGCGCTGGTGAAAAGGCTGACATTTCAACATGGTATTATGTAGGGATAAAGAAATGTCCAAACAATGAGGTATACAGTGCAGGTGCATCTGAAAAACTACTATGCATAACAGGCTTGCCCTTCCATCACAAAGACCCATATAAAGTGCTAAAGTGCCAAATTGATGCTCATAAGATGGAGCTTGCTAAACAAGAGCACAAATCGGATAAACAAAACACGGTTATTCCCAGATAACATATACAATGTTCATCAAGTAAATATTTCTCGCCACTGTTTCATTCACTATCTAGAGGTCTAATAACTGTATTTGATGATATTGAGCAATCTTTGATGCAAATGATTATAATCAGATTCATTTCTGCATGTAATCATGTCAATCATTTGACATATTATCACATCATTACCCAAGAGTTGGCTTATGCTTCGATATGAAACAACATGGAAAAGACACGACAAGTATTTATGAAATGCTTTTGATTGTTAATAGACGCAAATATTACCACCAACATGGTCTTGGTCCATGTGATATATGGCAACATCCAAAGAAGCTCAGAATAATTCTGAACAAACTCATTTCATAAAGACCTTCAATTGAGACATATGCCTAAATGAGGTTTTGAAGTAAATATTAGCCAGAAGGCATTAGAAAGGTTTAGTAGTTGTACAGCTATTACCATCCAATTCATACAAAAGAAAGGCAACACAAGCCAACTTAAGCAGTTACATTGGTGTATGCAAAGCCAAGAATACAAATTGATGGTATGCTATAATCATATCTGACTTATGATGTTCATAGAAGAAGAGCAGGGATTTAGCAAGTGTGGTATTCTTAAAGTTTCCAGCAAATGATATACATAGAAGAAAGGATGTAGTGAAATTCGTACTGAAGCATGCAGCAGCAATCCTCAAATAATTAGAAAATGCCAGATAACAACTAAACCTCCAATACCTGGGACTAGAACAGGCCCAAAGAAGCTGGTGATGGGATATTCAAAAAAGTTTATTTTGTGAAAATATCCCTTCAATTATGGAAAAATAAGAACCTCACACTCATATAAATATATCAATCAGAAGATTAAATATAGAAAATTGACCTATGAAGTATGCAAGTACCGATACTTCCTGTGGGGCAAGTCTTACCGATCCTTCCAGGAAAGATGGTTTCCAAGAGCTTTTTGAAGTTCAACTCTTTTTGGAGGTTGATTGTGGGCCCAATGTTCAGAAGAATGATTGGTGCAGAACACTCTAATCCTTTGCTGAAGCTCAGGCTTGTCAAGCAGACTTATCTGAGTCAAATAAATTACAAAATCATTTAGGAAAATGTACCTGATAAGTGTCCTTCACATCAAACAAAAATCACAAAACAGTTACCTGTATAGGACTTTAAAAATGCACGACCAAGAAGCATGATAGATTGAAGTATGATATTCAATTGATAGTTTCTGGCCATTTGGTTTGGGTTGTTTTTTTATTGCACTTAAGTATTTGGTTGGGTTATTAGGAGATTACAGTCATTCCTTTTGCTAAAGAAGAGTTTTCCTGTTATCTGGGGAAATAGTAAAGCATTATCAAGTCTGGCTCGAATGAATTAATTTGTGGGTCATCTTGAATTCATTTACAATTATTTTAATGTTCTTGAATAAGAGTTAATAAATCTAAATGTTTTTATCTATTTTCTGGTACAATTCAGATATGGACTGACATCCCAACATTCGGTATGAATTACAATCCGAACCAAGAGAAAAGGAAGAAAAGAGGGGAGGAAGAAGGAAGAAAGACCAACAGATGAGGAAAAGGTGGGGTGAAGTATAAATAACTGTATCTACAGAACATCACGATCCAGTGTTCTACATCGCAGATTAACATGTGTAAATAATTGTATGATGCTATAACATGTCTGAGTGAACCCATATCTAAGAATCCTATCATTTATGATTAAAGTTTGACTAGTACCATATCTTACCCATCATCTAGGTATACTATAACCATATTTTCCCAATTTGACCAAATCTGTCTACATTCTCTCTTCTCTGCCCTTAACATTAAGCAAAATTTCTATTCTCAAGTTAAGAAGATCAATAGTAGCTCGAAACTGACATATAATGTTAAACGATGAATACTTGGGATAGATTAAAGATTGACCTCATTGCCCAAAAGCGTGTACAGTCTTTGTATGGACTAAGGAGGGATTGGGTCATATCAATCTTGTTTGTCACCTTTGTATCAAGCTGAGATGCAAAATGTAGGATAGAACTCTTAACCAAAACTGGTAAGTATCTTGAGGTTTAAACCCTGAATCCAACACATAACCTAATCCAGCATGTATAATCAGTATAATAGCAGGAAAAGTGAAGCTTTGACTGATTTGGCAAGCCCACACAAATTCAAATTAACACCCTAGACATGATTAACCTATCAGTTAATGTCATATAATTAAATTAAGGGATGAACCAAACATGCTTTGAATCAAGGGTTGCCATACCAGTCCAAGCTCGGTAAGGTACGGTACCCGATACCAAACGGTACGCATAGGACATAACGCTCGGTATATTATATTATATAAGTTTAAAAAAAAAAAAGCTCGGCAATGTCGCCTCGTTCCTTCTCCCCACTGGGGAGACGTTTCTTCTTCTTGCATCAAGAGAAGAAATCGCTCGCGAGCGACGGATCGCGCGACGGATCCAGCAAAGAAATCTCCAGGTTCTCCTCTTCTTCTTCCTCTTCTTCTTTCTCCCTCCCTCGCTGATACCGCTTGAAATCAGCCGGTGACGGTTGAAATCAACCTTTACCGTCCAATAGCGCCTGACGACGATCGAAATCGACCATTATCGGTCGATTTCGCGGGGTAACAGGTGGAAACAACCATTGGCGGTACCGCCTTGTAGCGAGCGGTCCGCGTACAAGTCAACTGGCTGGTACACGGACCGCACGCTACCGTGCGATGCCGCCCGATATGGAAAACCTTGCTTTGAATAACACAAAAAAAAATAGACACCCTTACACATTCACCTGATCACCAATGTAGTCAGTTTCATTGGTCACATCCAGACACAACTTGAACCTGGACAATCATTCATGAACTTAACAAATTCAATGTGATCTGGATCATCTTATGTTCAGTCTAGATCGTCAGGTTGCTTGCTTGCATCAAGACTTGTCACCCCTAACATGTACCAAGAATTATGATATAATGAAATGGGGATTGAGGGTCAACCAAGATCATTTTTGGCTATTTTACTCCAGATGGTGAGATTTCATTACCATGATATATTCAAAATATACTGCAAAAATAAATCCTATATTAAAGTTTCATTTACTAACAATTTTCTTCATTTATTAAGGCAATCATGTAATGATCTTCAATTTAATAACATAAACACGAAGTATTCCAGGAAACATACCACAATGCGGAGAGCATAAGGGTCATCATCTCGGTCAATAAGCGCAAGAAGTAGAATGTCCAACGGAAGTAGCTCATGTGTCCAAATAAAAAAGGAAAAATTTGCAATTGCTTTCGATAAGAGATCCTGCAGCAGATAAAGATCACGACAAACATGATTACACATTATCAAAATTTTGAAAAGCAGCTAAGTTTTTTTATTAATAAAAAAAGTGAACCTGTGCAGGATGTCCATGTTGCAACTCGATCTGTATATGATGAAGAAGAACATCCACCATTGTGTATATATTAGATGTCACTTCTTCTGGTGATAGTTCTCTCAAGACACGTCCCTGTATCCAAACAGATTGAGTTCCAAGTAGGAAATATAGAAGAGCAAGTATAAATAATTATTGTAGAAAGATGAAATTGGATCGCACAAGATTGGTACTATTGATGCTCTCTGGCTGACCATTCATAAGCATCCAAGCACCAGCACAGAGATACTGACGATGTTGAGGAAAGCTATGACTAAGGTAAGTCATAACATAAGTAGGATCAGCAGAGGGTGAGAGAAGTTGAGTGCATTGATTGATAACTGTAGACTCCGCCTGATGTAAAATAAAAGGCAATAACAAATCAGTATTACAAGATAACGAAAAGAGCATTTAACTCAAACAATAATTTGACTTCCACTAACCGAATCTAATGAAATGACTATTGTATATCCATACACATTTCATTAAAACATCAGCTCATCTTTTTCACTATAATATTGCATTTGTACTAGTTCCATCAACAGGATTTTGTGTTCCAGCTCATTTTAAAGTAATAACTGATTTTTGGATATTCTTTCCAATTAATTCATATGGGGTTATAAATATTTTCTTGATAATAACATGGAATTGCAACGTACATAGAGTCAATTTTTTATTGGAATAAGAGCTAAAGTAACCTAAAAGAACTTTATATATATAGGATCTTTGTTCATGGCAGAATATGTTCATTGGTACATCATAAATTCCTCAGCTAAGGTAGACCAATAGATGATCAAGGTTTATGTTTCACTCCAACAACCAACATATTCTACGAGAACTACTATCAGTTTTCTTTTTCAACTTTTCTACTTCAATGAGTCTATTTGCAAAGCTGGAATTCTTTGTAGCATTATTTTAGTTTTAAGTGGGCTGAACCGTAACTTATTAACCATGGAAATTTCCATGTATACGGCTTTCTCCAGAGATTAGCAAAATTAATTCTTCCCAACAAAAAAATTTAGAACAGATAGAGCTCCTCAAACAGTAATTCTAGCATCTAAATTTGTATCTCATTTCATGTTGGAGATAGTCATGGTCACTTGCTTAGGTGCCTAAGCAAGATCTGTTGCCCATCACCTTCAAAATAAGCCCACCAAAGAGGTAGTTAGAATGGATGTTTTCAACTCTAGAGGGGCCTGGCCACCATCATACCACCAGATTGCCTGTCAGCACCTACCTAGGTGCCTCCTAAAATTCCCTTAAGCAGGTTATCTTACCCTTAATACCATAGGGGATAATTTACTTCATAAATGGATTATGAACAATGCAGAGTGAAAGCTTTTTCACCAAATGTTAAAAAATTTTATTTCCAGTCTTTACTCAAGCACCTAGACATCAAGATTTTGACTTGATTTAAGTATCAAGTTCGTACAACAACTTGTATTTCAACCAATTACATTTTGATTGCATCAAATTATATAGTTTTGTTGCTTACCTTCCCAAATAATCTACCCAGATGTAGAGAAATATACCTTGAAGGTGTAATTATCAATAACAAAAGACCACCATTACTGAAATCGATTTACCAATAGTTCATTAAAAGCCTAAAATATGTGATAAAATTCAAATTAAATACACGCAGATGGCTAACAAAAATCATAAACGAAACTCAGGCTCAAAAAAAAAAAACCAAACAAACAAGCAAGGAAAAATTCAAGAAGAAAGATCATACCTGTTGCCATGCTTGGATAGTATGTCCCCTTTTGTCCGGCCTTCCCATCAAAAATTCTCGAATAGTTGGAGGGAAATACCGTAAAGTCTTTTGGGACCATGCATGTTGACTAGTGGCCATAATCTGTTCGAGCAAGGGCTGAAGGTAAAGTGTGTGTTCAACCTCGGCAACTCCACGAGTCTTAATGGTGATAGCTAAGCTAATTATTGTAATCCTATTAAGTGTCTCAGTGAAATCAGTTGGACCCTGTAAGAACCAGCTTTAATAAGGAAAGATATGGTTTAATAACATTTATCTAAAGGTATAATTGCAGTAAGTTGAACAAAGCTGGTTAAACCTTTATTTCTTTCTTCACCAGAAAAAAATCTCGTATTGAGAGAATCAGATTCATGCATAAATTTTCAGCCAGTCTAAAAAGGCGATGTTCCCCACGCTTTCCCTTTATCATAGAGATTATCTTTGTAACATCATACATCAATGCCTTGCTCTTGCCATGATACCTTAAACAACAAACACCAACATTATCACAATACAGTTTCAATGATAAAGGGAAGTGACTTATATTGAACCAATGAACAGATGACTATTTAAAATTAAGACTCAAACAGGTGAATAATGCCACTAAGCAGGAATCATAAGTCACCATCACCAACATTGCCATCAGCAGCTTATCCAAGAATGTTATTCAATTCATTATGTAATCCCAGATTAAAATGGCATCATCAGAAATTTGAACAGATCCTTGCGATGGACTAGCAGGCCAAAGACAATCAAATAAAGTTGAGGCCAAATACCTGGCATAAACAAGTTTACGTACAAGAGGGTATTGCCATAAAGACTAAAAGTCTCATTGATAATAGGAAGATCAACTTATTAAGTGCAATTTAAGATCAAGCAACAGACAACCCTCTCAAGTTACCAAATAATTGATAGTTCAAAATATGTAACCTATTAACTGCAATTTAAGCTCATGCAAAAGATAAACCTCTTAAATTGCAAACACTTGGAAAAAGTGAACTAAGTGATTGTGAAAATATTGGTAAATTATATAGGCATTCATATATAATGCATAAAGGACTAGATGAAGATGTAGTCAGCATGCTTTTATACACTAGAAAATTTGGATATACTGACAAATGAACAGTGTAAACATGGAAAAACACAGGGAAAATAATTCTACCACCCTCTTTTTGAAAATAATTATCTCATATAAAACTGCAAACATAATAAATCAAATGCTCCAAGGAACATACATCTAATTAACAGAACTCAACACCATCCAGATCAATGTGTACAGACCAGTATTTACTACTCTGACCAAGGATTGATACCGGACAGCATAACATGAACTTGTCACCATTCATTTTATCAGGTTTGCCTTTTCGGGTACCGGAACCGTTTTGGCAATATGCTAGAACGGTATGTACCAATATACCAATGCATGGGATGCCGGTACGTACCAACGTTTTGACGAGGAAGAAAAAGAGGGTGAAGAGGAAGGGGCAGTGGAGGAACAGAGGAGGAAGGAGAAAGAAACGGAGAAGAATAAAGAGGCAGAGGAGGAGAAGTGCAGCGACAGCGTACCTGGGAAGAAGCAGCAACATCGAAACAAAAGCAGTAGCATCACAGCAGCAAAGAGGCTAAGCTGCTGTAGCATCACAGCAGCGAAGAGGCATCGGCGAGAGCTACGGCATCATACACAAGAAGAGGGCTAGCATTCACAAGCCCAAATTTGCCTTTTATTTCTTTTTTAATGCTGAAATGGACTGGGGCTCACCACTTTTCAATTTTTTTAATATTTTAATTGGACGGCTCGAAACGGGGGTGGTTCGCGTATCGATCCATGCCCGTACCAATACATACCATTTCGGGTGGTACGATAATCACAGCATTTTATTATTACTTGTATTTAATGATAGCGGGTGGTGGTACCACTCGTAAATTTCCTAGGACAGCAATACAAAAGCAGTCTATGAAGGAACCAAAACGGGCATCTAAACGAGATTTTAAACCAGGTTTTGAATTTCAAATTGTACCGCCCGTACCGAGCGATGCATATCGGTCTATCTGTGAACCGGTACATGGATCACCAGTTGTCAGGGCCGCTCGATATAGCCCCGTATCGAACGATATGGGGCTATTTCAGGCGATAACGATCGAAATTTCAATCGTTACCACCCTCGATAATGGTTGATTTCAACCATGACCGTGCGCTACCGACCGGTATTAGCCTAGCTATAACCTGGCTGTGGCGAGGGAAGAAGAAGCATCGAGGGAGAAGGAGGTAGTAGAGGGCGTTCAAAGAAGAGGGAAAGGAGGAGAATCAGGAGAACCTCGACGCAAAGCCCTCTCTCGATCTCGATCCCCTCGACGATCCCAATCCATGAGGTAATGGCAAGGCGACGACTAGAGCAACGGAAGAGGCAGTCTCCTTCATCGCCTCATCTGCGACTCTACGGCTTCTTCTTTGCCACGTTCTTCGTCGAAGGCCAGATACGTCTGCGACCTTTGATGTCTTCGCCGAATGCCGCAGATAAGGCGACAAGGAGAAGAGGAGGAGGCGACGTAGCCAAGGCAGCGTACACCTATTTAGATTATTTATTTTTTATGTAAATTAAATATTTTTATTTAAAAATATATTTTTATATAAAAATATATTTTTATATTTTTATACATTAATTATATAAATATAGATGTATCGAGCGGTACACCCATATCGAGCAAAGCTCGATACATAAGTATGGTACAACATTTCAATCCTTGGTTTAAACCACCATTCACCAAGACTAATCAACACAATGAACCACATACTCAGATGTAACTGACGCTAGAAGTGTTAAAAGCAATAATAATTGCTCACCTAGCAAAAAAATGACTTAACACATACTCACATTCAGGGATTGCTGCACCGACCAAAATGGTATGGTTTAGGTGGCATACACCAGTCTAAGCGTGGACCGATACACGGACTACCCCGTTTCAGGTAGTCTGCATTAAAATAATTAAAAAAACAAAAGGTGGTGGGTCCCAATCCATTTCAGCGTTAAAAAAATTGAATTTTATTCGGGCTCTTCACGCGTACGAAATTGTGGCACCGCCTCTTCGCCACGTTGATGCCGCAACAGCGCTGCCTCTTCGCCGCTTCGCCACAGCAACACCACTACCTCGTCGATGATTCGCCATCGCGATGTCGAACGATGTGTCAGTGGCACTGCCTTCGCTGTGATTCTGCGATGCTACCTCTTCGCTACTTCACCATTGCGATGCTGCAGTGGCACCGCCTCTTCACCGCTATGATACACCTTCCCTTCGACGCTGCTGCTACTTCCCCAATATCGCGGCACTTCTTCTCCTTCTCCTTTCTTTTTCTTCTTCTTCCTTCTTCCTTTCTCCTTCTTCCTCCTTTATTCCTCCACCAGACCTTCCTCTTCAACCTCTTTTTCTTCCTCATCAAAACATCGGTACGCACTGGCATACCATGTGTTGGTACACTGGTACAGAGCGACACATGCTGTGTCGTCGGCCAACCGACACACCTGCTCAGCCCGATAAATCAAACCTTGCTCATATACATGACAATTGTTCCCATCTAATCGAGTAGTACTCAATATAATAAAGTATAAGATTACATCTTGAGGCAAGATCAATGTATAGTATCCCAATCTATGCCAGTCATCATGACTTAAGATAATGTCAGTTCATGCTATTAAATTACTTGTTAATGTCAACTCAACAATGTGCAGAAATGATTCATACTAAATAATAATTGAGTTGTTGCAGTGAAGTCTCTAAGATACTAAAAATTAGCATTGGTAGTAGCCTGATTTATACAAAAGAGACAGTTGTAGCACCTGTATAGAGGAAGTAGTCTGTAGTTTAATATCTCCAGGAGCAATAAAGACACACCATTCTTGCTTAAAATAGTTGGAGATCGTTGTGTCAAAGTCTATCGATAAAAGAACAAACACAGAAGTTACATAAAAATGGAGGAATTATTATGCCAGTGGTATGGTAAAAACTTACAGTGGATTTATCAAGGAACTAATATAGATTGAAAGGGAATTCCAAAATATTTTATAAATTAAACAAGAAAGATGACTCAAATTTGCAAAATTTATAATAAAAGCTTTAAATAAAATTTCAATCACTTCAAAAGCAACTAAGAACTAGTTTTCAGATCCAGAAAGTGAGATTAAGTTGCTCTTTTGTTTTAACCAAGATTGCCTTGGGAAAGTGTCAACAATGGTAGATCATCAATTAAGTTGGTGGAAATTATCACCACATTCTTATCATTAAATTTGAATAAAAAATGACTCCCTAATTTCACATACGCTAAAATTATGGAACTCAATTGACAGAACAAGGCAAAAACAAAGAAAATTTTTTAGATAAAGAGAAAAATAGTAGTCATTCATCTTAGTTTTAAGACAAATCCATATACCATATGTCTATGCATAGCAAGGATTTTAACCACTCAGCAAATATCCTTATTATGTCATAATTCCATCTTTTAATACAAAAGGTGAAACAATATAGCCACATGAACCACAAATTACCCAAAAACCTGTGAACATGCTGAGATTTAAAGCATATAAAATATATAAATTAAATAAATAAACCCATCACAAAATTCAATTTGTAATAAGAAGCAAAACAAATTCATTAAGACGAATAATATTTTACTAAAGACAAGGTTTGCCATATCGATCCGTACCGACATACCGAGATTATCTCAGTATGGTACGGTACATGGTATCAGGTGGTTCGTACGGTATGCACCATCAAGTGCATTAAAATATATTATTATATTATATTATATTAGATATATTATATTATATTATATTATATATATTAAAAAAAAAAACTCGGCGACATCGCCTCGATCTTTCTCCCCACGCAGAAAGACGTTATGTCTCCTCACGTGGGAGAAGAATCGCCCACCGGTGAGGACGGCGCGTGGGCAGCGATAGCGTGCGGGCGAGGACAGCGCGGGGAAAGAAGGTACGTATCCTCTTCTTCATTCTTCTTCTCCTCTTCTTCTTCTTCTTCACTTTTTCTCCCTCAATCGATCATTGACGGCCGATTTTGGCGGTACCACCTGGTAGCGAGCAGTCCATGTATCGATCAGCTGCCAGACCGATACATACCAGGCAGTAAGGCCAGATTACTAATACAGATTTAATGTCATTAGCAGTCTTATTTTAAGAAAATAATATACAAGTTCAAATCAAGTTTAAACCCAGTCAAACTTGTTCATACCAATTAGTACTTTTCAGTTTGGACACAGAATTGATACTCCAACCATGACAAACCAAGTGCAAATCAACCAGGTGCAAACTGGTAAGCATACGAGTATCAAACAGTAAAACTACAGCCCAGTATCCAAAAGTCAATCCATCCCTCCTGCCCAATTTCTCACCAACAGCAACCACCTCCTTTGTCTTTGCTCTGGACTCTCACTCAAATCTTCCTCTCAACCAAATCAAGCTTCAGTTCCAACTAAATAAATCAACCTATAGAATCTAGGTCATTTTCTACTAAGCAAGTAAATTTGAAGCTAAACTTGAAACTTTTTGGTTAATTTTACTCTTGATGCCTTGATTATAAATCACTTTTTGTGCTTATTAATGCTTTTGTTGTTGAATTCATGCTTATTTCTACAGATGTCAGATCCATTCTAGTTTAGACCAATGAATGCCTAACCCAGCGTTAAAAATGAGAAAGAAACCACTATGTGCTAGAAAGCCAGAGTGGACTGCACTGCATCAACCATGGCTTGACAAGTCTGGCGGAAATCTAGCGGAAGGGTACATGCCAGTCCACCTGCGATCAGATTGCTCAGTAAACCATGTGAACCGGGTTTCTTACTCAACCAATAACGGTAATGGGCCTGGACCAACCGCCTCTTCTCTCTCACGTGTTTGTTGTCCACTGCATCAGGCCTATCTCTCATGTACACCCGCTGCCAACAACCGGCCCCGTATCATCAGTACTCTTCCTCCTCTGCTGCTTCCTTCATTTCTGTTGATGTCACCTCCTCCTCTTCTCCTCCTCTTCTCCTCCTCCTCCACCTCCTCCATCACTATTTCCTCCCCTGCTCTTCTTCAACACCTTCTCTATCTATGCGAAAGACCAGCAAGGATCCAGTACCCAAAATTGTGATCCTTGGCACCAACTACTCCATATGCATCTAACTTTGGAACTGATTACAAACTTGTCCAAGTTTGCCAATTCTAATTTCAGCATAAGAAGGAAATTTGTAACTTAACCTATTCAGTTTCACTAACATTTAAATGCTGTATCTCTCTCAAGGTCGGTAATTATTTACATTGTAAACGGTGGCAAATAACGGTCAGCCTACTGCTACTACTACTCAGCTCAATGAATTCTCTCCTACATTGTTCAGTCTTGTTTAAACCAGTGACTGACTTTTTCACCCAGACTGGCATAAAATGGGCTGTACGTACCGGTCCTGGCATAAACCGGCATGCATACTGCACCCGTTTCAGACCATCCAGTCCAACCCATTAAAAAGGTAAAAAGGGACTTACAAGTTCTACAATTAGGGCTCACAAATGCTAGCCCCCATGCTTCACAAGCCTAGAATCACCACTACCATCCGATGCTGCATACCTCTCCATCCTTATCATTTGCGGCGGCCCACTGCATGCTACCAACCATTGGTACTCTTCCTCCTCTTCTCCTCCAACACTGCTTCCTCTTCCTTCTCATTCCTTTTTCTTCCTCCACCACATCCTCTTCTTCCTTCCTCTAACACCACTGCCTCCTGTTCCTCCTCCTCCCTCCACTGTCATCTATTCCTTCCTCTTTCCTTCTTCCTCTTCAAATCATCACTAGATATCGATGTACCATGTGTCAGTACACACATACCTGACCAGTCCATACCAGTCCATCAAGGACCAATACAGATCCGCTGCCTGAAACAACAATCTTAGTTTAAATAGTCCCTAATCTATAAATTAGATAAATTCCACCAAGCAGTAGCAGGCAGCACTTAACAGTTCTCCATTTAAATTTCTGCACAGCTCATGTTCTACATTTGCTACAGTATCATTGCCTCTTGTCTATCTTTTTGATGTCAACTTTTCCTTTCGTTTTCCCTGACCATGCTTCTTCAGTTAAGTATCTTTTGTTTCCTTTGCAACATTTAACATTTAGTTATAATTTAATTTCAGATAAATTCAAAGTAAATGGTATATAAGTTATTGTATATGCTGCCATAAACAAGCGTAACTGGACCCCCAGCATTTTGTTGCTGCTTTTAAAAAATTGGCATCAACACAGCAAGAGGATGTTAGGACCCTAGCTAAGTCGGGTCCATCCATTCATGATTAAATCGAGTTGAGTCATGTTAGTCTGTCTAGTTTAAGTCAGTATTGAGTTGGGTGAGCCCAATCGAGTCAATTATGAGTTGGTTATAGTTGGTTTTTATCTTCGGTTAGAATGGAGTCAGTTATTATTTTCAGTTAGAAGTTTATCAAATTAGTTAAGAGTCAAAGATTAGCGAGATTCTTAGCAGGGCCTTATAAATAAAGCTGTAAACTCTTTCATGAAAAGCAATCAAGGAATGAAGAATTAGTTTTAGCCAAAAAGCAAAACCCTAGGAGGCAGATCCCCTCGATGAGATCAATTATCCCGCTTTTCTACCCTCTTCCTCCACGATAGAACCATAGGGTTCTATCATCTGGTATCAGAGCATCGATAGAATCCTTTGGGGTTCTATTAATTGGTATCAGAGCAGCGATCCTCGACGTTCCTGTTATGATTTCGCAGTTGCTTCCCTTATCATCGTCATCGTCATCGTCGTCACCATTGTCATCACCACCATTGTATCTATCACCTTGCAGTAAACATCTTTCCTGTAGTTATCATCAGCCACCCAAAAAAGAGATAGAGAGAGAGAAGAAGAAGGGCCACAGCTGCACCTTCCCCCCTTCTTCCTCCTTACTGCTGCCGCCAGCCACCATATTCCCATCTCCCCGCCGCAGCAGCTGCCCCAAACGCCGACGCGCCTGTTGCCTCCTCCCGCCAGCCGTCGTTGTCCGTCCTCGGTCACGCATAGCCACCGCTTGTAGCCCTCGTCCGCCACACGCCCGCCGCCACCCTCCTCTGCAGCAGCTCCCACCGCTATCATCCCTTCATCTACCATCGCCCCTCGACACTACCCCGCCGCTTCCTCTTCTCCTTCGCCGTTGTCCAGCCGACCTTCACCGTTGCCTTGCTCTCCTCCTTAATCGCTGCCGCCAACCACTCTTCTCCACCGGCAACGACATCAGCCATAGCCCTCGCCGCCCGCCCCTGCCATCCTTAACCGTCGTTGTCTACTTCCTCCCGCGCCCATCGCCGACGCCTCTCGCTTCGTCAGCCGCTCGCCATCCTTAATCGGCCGCCTTTTCTTCCGGCCGCCGCCGCAAGTCCTCACCGCTATCTTCTTCCGACTGTCGCAAGTCCTCAACCGTTGTCCTCTTCCTCGCCAACCACGTCGTTGCCTTCCTCAACCTCTGCCCAATGGCCCCGCCGCGCTTCCGCTCTGCCGTTGTGCAGCCTCTCCCCGCTGGCCACCTGCCATTGCCATCGTTGCCTTTTTGGTCGCTGCCATCTCCCCCTTCCTCCTCTGCCATATTGCTGCTGCAGCCGCTCCATACGTTGTTGCCCCACCCTTCCCAATCATGCCATCCTCTGCTGCCTCCCTCAATCCATGCAGCCATCGTCGTTGTTACTGCTGCCACCTGCACCAGCAGTGTCCCGCTGCCCGTTTCCTCACCCCGCTGCTAGTTTCCTCGTGCCTCTGCCCATTTCTTCCCCTACATCCTCCTCTCATCATGTCATCGCCCTGGCTGCTGCAACCTCGACGACCTCATCCTAGCAGCAAACACTGATGGATGCGAGATTTGAAGCCTTCGAGGCCCGTATAGAGAATACACTACAAGGACTCCTTCATGAATTAAGAAGAAATCGATCTGAAAAGTATGATTATGGGCAGGACACAAGATACTCACGCAAGGAGTTTCCCATATGGGAAGATGGAGACCCAACCGGTTGGATATCTCGTGTTGAAAAGTTTTTTCATTTGCATAGGACTCCGGAGGAATCCATTGTGGAGATAGCTTCTACTCAACTCAAAGGTGACGTAATCCGGTGGTATAATTTATACGAGACTTATCACGGAGTCCCTTCGTGGGGACGGTTCAAGAGAGAGTTCCTGATTCGCTTCAGACTGTCATAGTATAAGAACATTAATGGACAGCTCGCCAAAATCCGTCAGACTTCCACAGTACAAGAGTACCAGAGCAGATTTAAGCACTTGTCGAACCAAACCCGAGATTGGTCAGAGATACCATTTGTGAGAAAATTTATCAAGGGACTTAATACCGAGATTCGATGCAAAGTTAAAGCTCGTCATCCCCGCACCATGATAGCAACCATATCATTCACTAGCATGCATGAAAGAAAAATCAATGCGAACACTCACCGAAATAGAAACTTCTATGGACAGGAAAAATCAACAAAAAAGGACTTTAAAGTGGTCAACATAGACGATCACAAACAAGAGCAGCTTCTAACAGTTGAGTCAATTAAAGAGGAAATAAAAACTGACAATGTAGAACCCGAATATGAAGGTTGTGATAAACTTCTGACGATTGAACTAGCTAAGGAGGAATCAAAAATTGATAATGTGGAGTCCGATCACGAAGGCTATGCCAAATCTGAAGATAAGATTGCTAATAGGCAAATCCTAATTTGTGATAAAAGGTGCTCAAAGGTAAAACAACTATTTGTCGATTTCTTTTTGATGCCCCAGGAAGACTTCAAAGTGGCAATCCTCAAAAGAAGACATGGTACTACCACTAGCCATCAGATGAAAAGGATTCTCCAAAAGACTACAATGACAACTGCACAAGGAGACCAAACCAATGCTTACACCAAGTGGAGACCCTATTTAATCGATCAAAGAGTTATGATGTGTGGCAAATATTGAAGTGCTCCCGAAATCTGATATTGCTCAGCCTTGAGGGCAAGGCTGATTTGAAGTGGGCGGGTCTGTTAGGACCCTCGCTAAGTCGGGTTCATCCATTCATGATTAAATCGAGTTGAGTCATGTTAGTCTGTCCAGTTGAAGTCAATTATGAGTTGGGTGAGCCCAATCGAGTCAATTATGAGTTGGTTATAGTTGGTTTTTATCTTCGGTTAGGATGGAGTTAGTTATTATTTTTAGTTAGAAGTTTATCAAGTTAGTTATGAGTCGAAGATTAGCAGGATTCTTGACAGAGCCCTATAAATAAGGTTGTAAACTCTTTCATGAAAAGCAATCAAGGAATGAAGAATTAATTTTAACCAAAAGACAAAACTCTAGGAGGCAAATCTCCTCGAAGTGATTTAGGAGGCCCGATCCCCATGAAGAGATCGATTATCCCTCTTTTCTATCCTCTTCCTCCACGATAGAACCAGAGGATTCTATCAGAGGAAATTATTAATTTTTTGTTATGTTAACCGATTATTTCATAATCTTTTGGCAAGTTACAACAAAAATTTCAGACAAAAATTTCAGAAGTTTTACTGGCAAAACTACAAAGTATAAGTTGCACTTCACGTACACCGGGCAACATATTTTCAAGGGAGACATAATTTGTTAACAAAAAGCTATCAGATGTTGCTAAACTAGTCTTTTACCATGAAGAAATGAGATACTTATATTTTTCACTTTACAAAGATTAGTCATGCAACTTATAGCAAATAATTACTGGATCCAAACTTCAACTTCGAAATAATGTTGCTTATATGCATGTTAATCATTTTTTTATAATTCAAAAAACAATTAAGAACAAAAGGTAACAAATAGATGCCAGAAACAAGCATAGAAATTTTCAACGTAACAACGTCACTCCATTTTTAAGCCAAAGATAGATGGCAAATAGACTAGAGAAGACACAAAAGAGTACCGTGAAATGAGGGCGAAACAACGAGTGAGGTGCAATAAGCAACAATCTGACATATGTTTCAACCATGGCAATGCTAGGGATGGCCTACAACAGAATGAAAGATGTCAATAACAATACATAGAAATTAAAATTTTCAAATATCATAAGTAAAACCTATGATAAATCATGGTTTATGAAGAATTAACAATAAAAATGATTCAATGGGACAAAAGCTTAATAAGTCTTTAAACTATAATTCCTAAGAGATTGTCACAAATTAATGAATTATAGCAGCCACATATCAAACAGGACCCAAAATAAAAACTGAAGTATGAACAATTGCGAGCAATCTTTTAAATCTTGGAACTTTCATAGAAACTAGGAATTTAAAATTTCACCTTTCACAAATGTTACCATTTCTTTTTTCAGCACAAAAGACTGAGGAAGATAGGAACCAAAAGTAACAAGAGAATAAAAACAATAAATCACCTTCAAATTTTTACAATTTTCTTTCTTGATAAAAAGTTAAATTTAGAAAATAATCCCATGTACTCTAGAATCAAAACAGCAGACAGTTGCAGATGTAAATTTCATAGAAAATATTAGAGATTATTTTTCCTTTTATAAAATTAATAGTCTTTCACAGAATCTAGTGCTTAAATATGCACACAAAAAAGACATTCATGATTGACTTTCGATGGACTGCTGCGGACATAATCATTATCTAACTGAAATCTAATTAACCCTTTCATGCACCTTAATAAATCTAGAAGTTAAAGAGTTCACATAATTTAAATCCTCTTCAAAATATGGCTTCAAAGCTGGATTCATTTTCTTAGAATTGCAATATCACACTGCATAGAAACAGGACAATTTGAATTTATTATGAACAGCAAACAAGTCATTTACAAGGAAAAGATTCTAGAAATATATTTCAAAAAGCAACAACCACATATTAGTCAGCAAGTTCAAACAGTCATGCAAGTGCAATTAATCATTAACATATCCATTTTTCAATGCTTATATTTCTAATTAATATTGAATTGAGCTAGAACCCTATCAGGAGGATTTAAAATCCATCGTGTTAAAACAAACCTGGAGACACCAAAACAAAGAGCAGCTCAATTGAATATGATCAATGATGTTAAAAAATAATAAATAAAAATCATATTATTCATAGTACCCTAACATATGCATTGAGTGGAGGAGAAATTAAGCTATTTTATGGCAATAGAATAAAACCTGGTTAGATCAACAATATATATTTATATCATGGTCAATCTGTTCAATCATTAATGAAAACAGTCTAGATTATATTTGTCATGCACAAACATATTTTACACTGGACTGTTTCTGTCACTTTCGATAAACATACAATTCATATCTGAATCACATGAATTTTAGTTTGAAAATTTTTTGAATGATGCAGATCACAAATGGGGATAATCTTTAATTTGGAGCTTCCACATTCAATTTTGAGGTAAAGGATTTACGTCTTAATCCTTACGATTAGATTTTATCCAAATTCTGAGTGCTAGTTACCTGAAAAGTCTAGTTCTAGGAAATGCATTAATAAAAACTTAAAATATCATGTGCATTAATCACAAAACTATTCTTTAGTATGTAAATAGACAGTTGGTTGGAAAGGCTTTACTTAAAATCAGGGTGACTGGATTTTCTTCTCTAAATAATGTGAATCATTTCAAGACTTCAAAGAGTCTAAGTGATGATTCTAAGGTTATAGGTGATAAATACACTCCATAAGAAACATTTTAAAACAAGGTTTTTGTCTTTCCACCTTTCTGACCTAAAACAAGTTATACAGCTTAGTGAAAATTTGATTTGAGAATTCAACTCTAACAAAATAAGGAAAATTGACGAAGGGTCCATGTTTAACGAAAAGAACTAGCAATGACTTGTTAAGTTATTAGTACTACATTACAAATAGAATCATGTACATGTTCGATAACTATGGGAAGAAATATTACTTCAGAAGAAGATAAGCCAAGCAATATACATCATGTTGTCATACCTGGCCAAGAAATATGGTTTCTTCAAGCTGAAATGCAAGCTTTAGACATAAGTTGATTGACAAACCAGAAAGTAATGTCATTGACAGAGGATAAGTTTCACGCATCATCATCATCCTATCATTGGATGGTACATTAGATCCTTGTGAAATATCTGTTACTCCAGCTGATGTAAACCAGTTCATAACTGCTTCACAGGCGGGCTGAGCCATAGTAAATGAGAGAACCCAAAACATGCCCATTGATCGATCATCTAAACTTGTAAAATCCATCATACGATCCCCTGAAACTAAATATCAAGGAAAAAACTACAAAAATGTAAACTAAATCAAGTAGAATGATAACTTATTTTGCATGTCTATATGATGGATTAAAAAATAAAAAATGCTGAAAATGGTTCATATGTTGCACCGAACCTCCCAGTATTTTCTGATTTTGACAGATGAACTCATTGTTCACCAATTCAATTAAGAATATCAGGTTATACACTGCTTCAATCAATAGAAAAGCATACAAACTGGTAAGATTTTTCATTTCGAGAACAGATGACATAAAAAGTTATGTCCATAATAGAATCATGACCAGGTACACAACATTAACATGGTAAATAGAACAAAGAGAGCACCAAAGATTTACGCTCTATATCAGTATTAGTAGTTAGGTTTGTTAAATATACAAATTAAATATCTAGCCATATTCATGAAATAACAGATATTTTAAAGAAACAATCTGCGCAAAATTGCAAATAACTTATGTCACAGGTTTCTGCTAATTTTTTGAAAAACTATTCTACTAAATTGAAAGAATCAATATTAAACACGAGTGAGTAAAAACTAGAAAAAAGAAGAGACGAAGGGAATAAGGGCATCCATAAAATGAAAAACTCAAAAGAATCACAGACAATTGATGCAAATATAAAAGACCAAAGAGTTGCAATTTTAGCCCAAGGAGCAGGAGCATAATGTCTATCAATAATAAAGCGAGACCATGAAAGAAGCTGAACAGAGTGCAAGGCATGTATTTCGGTTTTCAAGTACTTCTTTGGAATCATTATTTTGGCTGCAAAAGAAAAAACAAAAAAAAAGGACCTTTTCTTTGGGTATTCGGCCGGAGACACAAGTTACAGTGCTAAGTGATAACTATTCTGGCCCCAGCAACTAATTTGTGACCCCGAACCATAAGTCATATATTCCCACAAATTCCACCAACCCAATCTCCACAAGTCCAGAAAAGCTTAATTTAATACAACTTAAATTAAAATCCTAAAGACAGAAATCCTCAAAATAATGATGGTCATTAAAAATCGTAAAGACAGAAATTTGTAATCCAAGGTGGTTGATACACAAATTGAATCATACCTAGATTTAACAAGACTCATTTGGCATGTTAAATAAAAATAAGAATGTTACAGCAACCAGACCAAATCCTTCTCTACCTAAATGCAACTAGCAAAAGACAAGTTATTTTCTAATGCATATTTATCTGACTCAAACTTTACATGGTTCTTGGAGACGTGCTTATAGTTCAACATCCATGTCTAAAACATTCCACAAATTGAATAATATTGTGCATTCACACCAACAATTCATATCATCAAACAATTTCAGGCTTTATCTC